>SRSE01000322.1:0-392103 GCA_005024645.1 Planiliza haematocheilus | reverse complement strand
ATCTTTTTGGACGTTAAACACGTTTTGAGGGGAGACGTCTTTTCTGCAGCGTGGAGCAGCAGCTCTGAGGCCGTCCTCCCTGCAGCAGGATAACATTTCAGCAGCTTAGATTAGTTCACTCGGGGCCCATCAACACATGTGGAAGTGACCCTCAGACATCTCTGGAGTGTCAGAGGAAGTGCACGGAGCAGCTGATGCGGTGTGTGCTATGTTAACCCGTCCAAGGGCAGCAATAGCAATAACAAACAGGAGCACAGCGCCGGGCTTCACCTCTGACCCCTGCACCCTCCAGATCCCTATCGCTCTCTCAGGCACTCAAACCCAAAAAACGTCCTTCTGCCTTTGAGAGGACTCCGTGCAAACCCTCGCCGCCTCAGCTTAGACCCAAACTTTAAGCCTCGCCGTCTGGAGCGCTCTGCAGCCCGACGACGTTAGCGTTCGGGCTCGCGATAAATAAAAAAGACGTTTTCAATCATTGACCGACTCCCTGCAGACAAATCAAAGAGACAAAGGCTTCCATGACAGTAAATGATTGACGTTGACTTTGAAGGCTTTGGCTCCGCCCACACCGAGGGGCCTGCAAAGTGAAACCATCCAGCAGCCGTGTTTACCCACAAGGCTTTTGGTTTGCTGGTGTGAGCAGCGGCGGCGGCGGTGAGGAGGAGATGTTCGTGGACGTCTGCCGTTGACGGTAGGACCCGGTCGCAGCGTGACCTCTGACCTCTCGCTCTTTTCTATCTTTCTAAGCGTCGGACGCCCCCACCTCGCTCGCCTCGTCTCCCGTCCTCCAGGTGTACGAGGTCGTCTTGGAGGAGGAGGAGGTGCGTTTGTTTTCGGAGTCAGAGCAAACCTGGAGTTTTAACTTGAAGCAGCTTTATTAACTGTCGCTGCTTCTTCTTCTCTTCTTCTTCTTCTGTGGTTTTTCTCGCTCTAATTCATCCCACAGCGCCGTCCCTCCAGATCCAACCGTGGACCGGACGGGACGACGCTCACGGATGAATTCTGGTTTTGGGCTCAGTCCCGTCCTGTCTGCGGGGTCAAGGGTCAACGCGGTTTCCAAACCTTCAGTCACAGAGACCTCCAGAGTTTTGTAGCTGGTGGGGCCCCAATCAAACCTTCCTCCTCCTCGATTCTCCTCAAATGAGAATTGAATTTCTCTTCTTTTCTTTTTTTTTCTTCTCTTCTTTCTTTCTTGTTTATGTTATCATTTGTAAATCTAACCAGGGGCGGTCCGCGGGGCACAAGAGGGGAACTCATACACACTTTAACCAAGTATTTACAGATAATTCCAACTGTCAAATACCAAGATGACATAGTGCAGAGGGCTGACGCTCACAACCGCCTTTTCTCCCTCTCTCCTCCTTCTTTCTCTCTTTCTTTCTTTCTCTGGCCTTCTCCTCCTCGTTAAGCAGGAGGATTTGATTTCAGGTAAGAACTTATTGGGCGGCGAGGAAGGAGGGGGGGGGGTGGAGGGGAAAAAAGCGAAAGCTAAGAGGCCTGTTAGAGCCAGGAGGAAAACAATCCGGCAGGACGACGACGCTGCTGTGACCCAGACACCGAGGGGCTCAGACGGACTCGTTAGAGACTCCTCATGAGTTTTAATCATTAAATGTCAAAACATAGGATTTAGGTTTTAATACATCTGAGGTGCCAGGTTGGTTGGATCAGTAAAAATAAATATATAAATGTATATTTTTAAATCTTTTATAAGGTGATTGGGGTCACTTCCAACCTGGCAACCCAAATAAAACTCGCTCTTATTTATAATTAGTTATTTATTAATTGTTAATTAAGCCTTTTATAAATAGTTTTATGTGCTGAAGAGTCTTAAACGCGTTTTTGTTGGATATTAACTGAAATCTTCACACTAAAATAATCTTATAATAGTTATATAATATTTATTATTATTATTATTTGTGGACGCTTTATTTTTCTGGTTTTAATGGTGAGGGGCTCCGAAGCAGCAGCAGCAGCAGTGATCCGGTTGAATAAAAATGGCGAGAAGATGCAGTAATGGACTCCGAGTCTTGACCTCTGCATGGAAGCAATTTAGGAAAAGAAGGAGGAAAAAAGAAAAAGCAGAGAAAAAGTGGCTGATGAAAAGTGGCCGTAAAAGACAAATTAATCGTTGACGGAAAACGAGATACATCCTTATAAAACAAGCCATTGGGCCCCTGTGGCCCTTTAATGTCGGAGGAGCCGAGCGGACTATTAGAGCAGAAAAGACATTTATTTATTCACATATATATATATATGGAGAAATATATATATAAACAGCTGAGTTTCACGTCCTAATTGTCTTCTCATAATCAAGAAGAACCACAAAACAGAAAAGTTAAAATGGCTCCTCAGTAAAATATGGATTTATTTTTGCTCGTGGTTTTTTTGTTTAATCGTCTGTTTCGTGTCACGAGTCTTGTTCGTTACTTTCGTTTCCAATTAGATGTGATGGTCAACAGAGGACCAGCCTGACCCCCATCCCATAATAATAATAATAATAATAATAATAATAATAATAATAATAGTGCGCAAAAGTCTTTTAAAATCGGTTTAAGCTCAAGTTTTATTTCACATTCTTCTTCTTCCTGTTATTATTATTATTATTATTATTATTATTATTATTTCTTTACTCTTCTTCATGGATCCAGCTCTTCCTGTTTCTTCTTCTTCGTCATGAATAAATGATGTTTGTTTTTGTGGATTGAAACGAGACAGATTTTATCTTCAGGAAAAAAAAAAAAAACACAAAAATAAAAACACAATAAAATAACAAACAGGAGCAGAATCAGTTTATTTGCTTCTAAAACGTGGTGGAGATAATTATTTCATTTATTTTAAAAAAACACTGGCTGCGTAAAGGTCTGACGTGTGATCGGGTTTTAGTTGTGGCGCCGTTAACGCAGCGAGGCTCGAATTAAAACTGACTTTTACGAGAAGCTCGTTTAAATTTACGCATTAAATGTTTCAGTTTACGCGCGAGAATTATTCATTTTCACTAAGAAATACAAATGTAGACGCTCAGAAGGCCTAAAATACTATTTTACGCACCAAAATCACCAGTTTATACTTTAAAAATACTCATTTAGACACTAAAACTTTAACTTTAGACAAACTAAATACACATTTAGTGACGTAAAACACAAACTCAGACTAACTTTCACTGTTTTAAAGACAGAAATATGAATCTGACTCTTCGTTTCTTGCAGATTGTTTCCCATTCACGTAATAAAAATGATTTCTTTTGGATAAACTCACTTCTATTTGCTTTAATACGTGTTTCAGGTTTAAATCTAATAACTTCCCCGTATTTTCTGACTCTCCTGCTCCATCCATCAGGACGGTGGCTGCTCCTGGAGCATCACACAACAAAACTAAAAGTGTCTCTAACTGCAGCTAAAGCTGAGCTGAGTCCAGTTCAGAGTCAGAGCAGAGGTGGCACCTGAATAAAAAGCCCTCGGGTCGTTTTCTAGTTTCTCTCTGTTCCTCTTCACCACAGAGCCGCGCTGTTTGCACAGATGATGCCTCTGTCTGCTTTTCTTAGCCGCACATTTAACAAGGTGACAACAGGGATGTCTGAGAAAAGATGGGTGAGTGTGGAGACACGGTGAAACATGTCAGCGCAGATCAGACTAATCCTCCGCGATCAGCTCAGAGGAGAAGCAGCACAGTGAGGCTCCTCTGGCTCCATGTGCGTCACGGCTCCAGTTTGAAGACTTAAACCCTAAAAAAGTGAATATTCTTATTTATTAATGTTTCGTTTTGCTTGATCCAAACCAGGCGCATTCTTCTCTAAACGATTCCGCTGACTTCTTGAATGTGAAATGAGTGTTGTGCCGGAGGGTCAGCTCTGCGTAAAATCACAGGATCACTTTCTATAAATCTCTCTGGTTCCCGCATGTGAAGTAAATAAAAGCGGCTTATTTCTGCTGGAGAGGGAGCGAGGGGGGAGAGGGGGGTGTTCAGGGGGACGGGGAGGCCTGTACCTGCGTCTCCAGCGTACCTGGTGCACATTACTGTCCAATCACTGCGGTGTTTCACGCGGCGCGATCAATAATTCAGAGCAGTCCTGGGAATTAGTTTCCATCGGGTTTATTTCGGGGATCAATGTTTCGTTCTACTTCGCTGCTCCGCGGAGCTTTTCACGCTTGTTTGGCCTCGTTCCTGGACCCACACCACCCACCACCCTCCACCCCCCATCCACCCTCCAACCAAGAAGAAAACAGACACAGAGGAAGAAGCGGAGCCGGTGGAGTGATGCGGCGGAGAGCAGTGCTTCTCCTGCCGGGCTTCAATAATTCAGATCCTGCTGCAGCCGAGAGTCTTTCATGCAGCGATATGAACGTTCTGTGGATAAATAGACTCCTCTCATCTCTACAGGATTCAAAATAATAAAAAGAAGACTCTATTTAACCCAAACACGTCCCTCTATCTCCTCCTGGTCTGCTGTAAATATTCAAACATTAATTCATCCTGATATTTGACTCGTATCTGCAGCCTGAGCTCGATTTTAAATTAAATAAAAGCCAAAATGAATTCACAGCACTGAGGAGGAATAAAAAGAAACGGGACATGGCGGCGGAGACAAAAGTTTTAGTCTCAGTAAAATAATATTCTGTCTTAAATTAAACACGGAAAAGGTTCCTGCGTGAAAAATCTCCAGAGACACACTCGGGTGTAAATGAGCATCTCACGGAGACAAATAAAAGCTCTAAAAGGATTTTAAAGCTTTTATTCTAAACCTGTAACGAGCTAAATTAAAAATAAGTCCAAGGACTCAGCGGCCTCTGCGCCACCAGAGCTCAAATCATTTAATTCAAGCGAACAGTTTGTAAAAAAATCAGAGATTAGAGGCCTGCGCGTCTTCATCAGCCTCCTCCTCCTCCTCCTCCTCCATCACCATCATATTTAATAACACTGAGGACCGAGCAGTGAGGAGCTGCAGGTGACACCGACACGAGGCTTCATCACAGAGGTGAGTGGGCTCCCGGTGTGAAGAGTCAGCTTTGAGATGATTCCCGGACGTTTTTAGTTTTACTTTAATGTGTAAAAAAATATATATTATAATATAAAGAAGAAGTAAAGCGCTGGATCCGTACGGAGCGTGGACTCTGGGGCCTGAGCGCTCCGTCCTGCTCCAGCTTTGTTCACGCGTGGAGGCCGAGGGAAGCTGCGTGTCACCGGGGGCCAGCCGCGGTTCCTCTCGGACCCTTTTTACGCGCATTCACTGCTGGAGAAATAAAATAAATTAAAATAAATAATAACCTGTGGCTTCGTTTGTGCTTTTTAAACGTGGACACGGACGGATCCAGAGGCGGAGGGTCAATATGAGGAGTCCCCTAAAAACCTTTTAATGACTAAATAATAAACACGCAGCGATATGAATTCCCCTCAGAGGTTATCTGTGAGCGCGGTGTCAGGCTCTAGTGTCCCTCTCTGGCTCCCTTATCTGTCAGTCACGGCGCAGTGACATCTGTCTATCAAGCGGCAGGTTTATCATTGACAGGCTGCGTCTAATAGCTGCTCATCTCTCATTATTAGGCTACTTATTAACGCGAGCAGGGAGGTGGACTTCAGCTCGTGAGCCGGGGTGGGGGCAGGGTGAGGAGGGGGGGTTATCTGCGGGATGATACCGGCATGTGTGAGGGTGTCAGAGGGAAGCTGAGGCGCTGATAGAGGGGCGATAAGTTCCTGCTGCGAGAAGCAGGAACGAAGAAGAGGAGGAAGAGGAGGAAGAGGAGGAAGAGGAGGAAGCTTTTCTGGAGTCAAAGTCTCTCTGGGGGGTGGAGGGGTGGAGGGGGGGTTAAACCAAGCAGTTTGAGTCGGAGGAGACGGGTCACGACCTTCTCCAAACGGTTCTGCTGGACTCTTCAGGTCCAGAAACTCACATCGGGTCAGATTAGTTTTCTAACGCCCCCCTTCTTTCTTACTCCCTCCCTCCTTTCTTCACGTCCTCCCTCCCTCCCCTCCGCCTTTGTCTCTCCTCCCTTCTCTCCTCCCTCTATCAGTCAGTCAGTCAGTCAGTCAGTCAGTGCGCCCGTTGGCACAGGGGAGATTGAAAGTGACACACTCTGATCGGAACCTCTTTGCGCACAGAAACTCGTCCGTCGCTGTTTTTGTTTCTCCGCGCGTTTCCTCCTCCTCCGCTCATTTTTGCGCCTTCTTCTTCTTCTTCTTCTCCTCATTCTTTCTCCTCCTCCTCCTCCTCTTTGCTCCGAGGATGAAGCCATGAGTTCAGAGGGGATCACACTCGAGCTGATCCTGAGCTAAAAGGCGGACAGACGCGTAAAACCGTAGGAGCGCTGCGGTCCCACCACGGCTCCAGGAGAAAACACCAACTCTGTTTGAACAACTCCACCTCCTCCTCCTCCTCTTCTTCCTTCCTCCCCCCTCCGCCTCCTCCTCCTCCACCTCCTCCTCCTCCTCCTCTACAACCATCTAACTTTTATTTTTCACATATTTTTGTTTTCCCCTGTGGATCTCCGCTCCGGCTCCGAGTCCAGATTCGCGTCCAGGAGCCGAACCCACAGCTCAGCCCTGGATTCAATACTCCTGATCAATGGACAGAGCCTCCTCAGCGGCCAGCAGCGCTACAGACACGCCGTAAACAGTGAGTACAAGCACGGACACTCAGAGAGGGAGAGAGGGGCTGCGGGTCTGGGTGGGACGGGATCAGGTTTAGAAGCTGCAGAAATAAAACCAGAAAACCAGCGAGTGACAAATAAAACATCTGATCCAGGAAACTCTCAGTGGATGTCTCTGCTCCTCAGCTCTGATGCTTTAAATTCCTCTAGTAGTTCATTTAATTTATTAATATCATCACAAACTACAAAGCCTCGTAATAATGGATTTATTAGAATAACTGTGTTTTTAATTATCGGTAAATTCAGCTCATTAAAAACTCATTTGTGTCATTAATTAAGACGCTGAATTAATTTAAATCATCTGAATTTATTTTATTTTTAATTTCAGCCTGGATCCGTTTAAGAGTTTTAAATTTTAACATTTTTTGCGCAAGACGTGGATTTATGTGTAAAAGCAAAAAGGTCGTTTTAAGAAACTAAAATAAAAATAAAAGCAGAATATTTTAATATTTCAGGTTCATTTCTTCTAAAATAAATAAATAAATAAATAAACACATAAAAATAAATAACTAATAAGTCTGATTTATTTGGAGACGTGGAAATACGCACAGGTTTAAATCATGTTTGGATTTTTTTGGCAAATGGTCAAAATATTTTACACTAAATGTGACTGCATGAAGGAGTGTGTGTGTGTGAGGTGTGTGTGTGTGTGTGTGTGTGTGTGTGTGTGTGTGTGTGTAGATAAAAGAGTTTTTTGTTAGAAACCAGTGAAACGTCTTAAAACGCGTCTAAATTTTTGCAGCTTTTTAACTTTTACGCACAAAGATTAAACTAATAAATGACTCTAATAATAATAATAATAATAATTAGTGAGCAGTTCCTCGTGGATTCGTGGCTCCTTGACACGAGTGTAAATTAAAATGAGCGGCTGTTTGACTTTAAATGAGACCAACGCTGTATTAAGACATGAATGGAGCATGTGGAGGGAGCAGGAGCCTTTAAGCTCAGACACACTCAGCTTTAAATATCTGTTTAATAAACGGAGCAGTGTCAGGTCTGAGCGAGGCCTCCAGCTCTAACCTCCTCAAACACTCCTCCTTAAACATCAGTTTGGTTTTATTTCGCCAAGAAACCAACAACGAATCATCGCGTTAAACCTCAACAGTGAACCTTTTTATTATTCTTTAATCAAACACTTTTACGCAGAAAAAAAAACAACTTTACGCGCAAATAAGGATTTCTCCTAAAACGCGTCTAATTCCTTCAGTCTCTCTCTGACAGCTGCTGCTTCACACTCAACTTTTCGTCCTCTGTGACCTTTATTTATTTATTTATTTATTTATTTAAATAAATAAAAAAGAAGAAGAAAAAGGGAAAAGAAACTCGTGGCTCATTCAGCTTCTTCTTTGCCCAAACCACCAGGATTCCAAACAGCGCTCCTGTTTCCTCCTCATGCTGCTTCAACCACGGCACAAAACGACAGAAACGTTTTTAAAATATAAATTTAAATCTATAAAAGCTCCACTGTCACGTGAGCAGGTGATTTAATTAATGAGGTTAATGTCTGGATTTAAGGAGAGGATCAAATCAGTAAAACGCGGAGGCGCGCGATCAGAAAAGTTTGTCCACTAAAACTGAAGCGGCGAGAAAAATATATTTAAATAGAAAAGAAAAAATATACGAGGCTTTATTTATTTATTTAATTCTTCTGAGGCGAAGAGAAACGGATTCGTTTCAGTCGCTGTGATGGGACAGTTTCTGAGCAGCCTCCAGTTTTCTGTCTGTTTTAAAGTTTGCTCAGATGTTTGAGGAGCCGCTGGATCCAGGAATGAGAATAAAACGAAGAATAAAACAATAAAATAACAATTATAATAATAATAAATAGAGATATTTTTATTATTTCCAGTTCTGTAGAAGCTTTAGTTATTTATTAGTGCGTGACCATTTGCTGATGACTTCTCCTTCCTTCATTAAAACCTTTATACGTCACTTCCTGTTTCCTCTTTAAATCTGGACATTTGAGGAACTCTGCATTCCCTCTGCTATCTGCTCAATAAGGGCGTGTCCTGCTATTAAACTACAGATTAGATAAGTCTCTAATGATGCTCTCTCTCTCTCTCTCACACACACACACACACACACACACTCTTGTGTTTTCAGCCTGTTTCATAATGGACTCACTGTGGTTGTAGCTTCTGATAAATTTATCTCTTTAGGCCTTGTGTAAGTCAGAAAACACCTCCTCCTCCTCTTCATCCTCTTCCTCCTCCTCCTCCTTCTCCTCCTCTTCATCCTCCTCTTCGTCCTCCTCCTCCTCTGGTGTGAGCTGTGGTGGACGGTCTCAACCTGTGGTCACTTTTACTGTGGATGAAATAATAGAAATGCTTTAGAGCAGCTGAATGGACGCTCGTCCTCCTCGTCCTCGTCCTCCTGGGTCGGTGTGTGTGTGTGGTCCCTGGAAGTGTTAAAGCAGAGAGTGTGTGTAGCGTGCCGGCTTGTGGTTTGTGTGGCTGTAGTGTGTGTGTGTGTGTGTGTGTGTGTGTGTGTGTGCAGCACATCATCATCATCATCACCGTCGCCGTCTTCGTCTTCTGGAGCTGGAAGGGGCGAGGCTGGAAACGCTCCCCATCCCTCGTTATCAAATCAGATGTTTATGAGAGACACAAACATGTTAACCAGGAGCCCTCCAGAGTCTGTCCCCCCCCTCCGTCCCCTCCGTCCGTCCCCTCCCCCCGGCCTGGACTAAAGTGTGTGTGTTATTACCACCATCACCATAAACAGCAGATTCCACAATAATAACGCAGCCTCAGAAAAACGCTCCAGAAGAATCGTTTGTTTTCACGAATCACGTTCAAATGTTCAGACTTTAAGGAGAGTGACCAGGTGTCGTCCTCCTCGTCCTCGTCTAACTCTGAGCACAGCTGGACTGGTTTTATCCAGCGTTTTTACGTTTCTGTAAATGTGATTCAGACGACGTCTCCAGGAGAAAACGTTTCACACCAGCGTCACTGATGCTGCTCTGAGCGTCCTTCAGGTGAAGCTCAGGTTACGTTCTCCTGTCGATAGTTTCCACCAGGACCTGGTCGTCTGTTGGTTCCCTGATGTTTTAGCTGTTTTATATTTTTCTGTGGCAAAACATGAACGTTTCACAACTTTAAACATAAATATAAAATCACTTCTTCGTCTATAAAACATCAACTCCCTCTCAGATCTGTTCAGTCGGTTTCTGGTTTGAAGTTCAGGTCTGAAGACGACACCTGAAGCTCAGAGCAGCCGTGGTTTCCAGCTTTAGATCTTTCACAGACAGAGAGTTTTCTTGTGTCGTCTGAGCGTCTGCAGATCACGTTTACAGAAACGTAAAAACACTTTCTGTTCTTTAAAAGCTGACGCCGCCGTCGACACGACAAACCGCTCCAGACAAGGAGACACCTGGACGTGGGACGTCTCCTCAAACTCTCAACGTCTTCCTTCGACAAATTTAGTTTTTTTTAAAGTCTGGACGTTAAAATCTTTTTTATTTTGAGTGAAGCGTTTACGTTGTCTGCACAGAAATGAGATTCTGGATGAAATGAACGTTTAATGAGGAGCAGGAGCTGAGTTTGTCCTTTAAATAATGTCAACTAGCTAAAAATAAGTGATCTAAACGTCGAGAGCTTCAGTTAAAACAGATTTTAACGGCATTTGTTTTTGCACGTCAGTAGTTTTTGTCATGTAGCAGCACATCTGGAAGCATCCGTCAGTTAGTGACATTATTTAAAGGATAAACTCGTCGTTAAAGCGTCTTAAAGGTTTCACCGTTTATTCTTTAAATCCAGACTATGAGCTTCACCTGCTCCAGCGCCTCTAATCCGTCTAGTTTAGAAGTGAAGCCCGTGAATCCTTCTGTCCAGATTATTCCAAACATCCTTTTCTAACCCGTTAAAGCCTGAGTCAGACGGAGCTGCTGGCTTTTAGGAAGTCAGAGCTTTGATTTGTAAACATTTCCAGAAAACATCTCTGCCGTCCTGATCGTATTTCTGCGCAGAATCAGGGACAAAAACACAAAAAGGCACAAACACGTCACGGAGGAGCAGCTCGTGTAGTTTCAGATCTGGACTGAGGCTCGGTTCACGTCCTCCTCTGTCAATAGATGTTGTTTATTTCCACCAGAAAGCGTTGGTCTGGAGCTGGAGCTGGAGCTGGAGCCATACGTTAGCCGCTTGACATTTTATAAAAGAACAAAAAGAGGCCTGTGCTCCGACATGACGACACGTTTCTTTGATTTAGGCCAAACGGAGGAAAAAAAAAAACACTCCTGACGTTTATTTGACTCGGTTAAAAAAGAAATATGTTCAGATCAGGAGGAGATCTGATCTGCAGGTTAGTCTACGTCCTCCGTCTGTTTCTATTTCTGAAGACGTCTTTCTGTCTTTCTTGAAGCTTTGGACGTTATTTTTTTTTGCTTGTTGATAGTTTTTAAAGAACAAAACGAGCTTCATGCTTCTGTTCAGACAAACGTCACTAAAACAAACTTATTGAAGACGTCTTCACATCTAAACCGAGGCTCGGCTCACGTCCTCCTCTGTCTCTGTCTTTCAGACTCTAATGACGTTAATCATCCTCCTTTATCCTGAACGTAATAATAATAATAAATCATTAATTGAGTGACGGTCAGACACGTTGATAACAGGCCTCATGTTCATGCTGAAGTCTGTCCCGTCTCATACGTGCACCTTCACATTCTGCACGTCCCAGAGACAGCAGGGCTTTTAATACCCCTCCTCCCCCTCCTCCTCCTCCTCCCCCTCCTCCTCCTTTTATCTGGGCTGCAGGGCCAAGCATTAACCAATAGCTTGATTACCCTGCTATAAAAGTGGATCTGGAGCAGGAAGCACGGCCGTATCTCTGGATATTTTCCTATTGGTGACGCCTACGCCCCCCTCCTCCTCCTCCTCCTCCTCCTCCTCTGCTATCAGGGCTAATAATGCCCTCACAGGTCACTCTCTCTCTCTCTCTCTCTCTCTGGGTGGTTTGCATGTTAAAGGTCCAACCTTTCATTAGAGGCGTCATAACACAAGTAGATACTGGAGAGGCGGTTAGAGCCACAGCAGCAGGAGAAGAAGAAGGAGGTGGAGGAGGTGGTGGTGGAGGAGGCACTCGGAGGTGTTGTAAGTTTGGTTTTTGTTTCTCGTGTTCATCCGTGTGAAGGCCTCGGTGTGTGTTAGCGTTAAGACGCGTCCCCGTGTTTCCTGCAGGGCGACTATCCGGCGTGAGGCGTTTGAAAGACGTTTGTCTCGTTGCTGAGACTTTTTTAATCCTGCAGGGGGCAGTAACACGAGCAGAGGCTCAAACCTCAGAAGAAGATGAAACCAAACCTTTAGTCTGATGGTTGGTTGGTGTTAAGAGTCTGGGAGCCGCTGCTGTGTTCTTATTGGTCAGTTTTAGGACGAAATAGATGCTAATGGAGATGCTAAAGATGATGCTAATGGCTAGCGTGTTAGCATCAGTTTGCTTCTGCACATACAGACCTCTAAAACTAAACCAGGAACGTATGTTTGGCTCTGAGTTGGTGTTAGCAGCTGTTAGCGTAGCATCAGAGCATGAAGGTTTTTGGTTCTAAGCTGCTGGAGGATGATATAGATAATTAATGACAGAACGTAGAGAAAACATCGTAATCAATTACAGTAAGTCTGAACCGATCAGCCACAAGATTATGACCAGACAGGAGAAGCCTGTGACCATCTCGTGACAGTTCATTGTTCTGCTTGGAAACTTCTGGACCTGGCTTCTTTCATTGGTGTGGATGTTACTTAGACATGTAGCACCCACCTAGACCAGACCAGGCACCCCCACCCCATAGCAATGACACTCCTTGATGACATCCCCAGTTGGATTAACAACTAAAAACACCATGAGGAACATCTCTAGGTGTTGACCTGGCCTCCAGATTCACTAGATCCCAAACCTGATCACGTATCTGTGGGACACACTTTAAAGAAACAGAGAAACACTAAAATGAAAGCAGCTGGACACGTCTTTTACGTCCAGGTGAGACGCTGCCACGTCCTCCAGATGGACTCTGTGTTTTCATTCTGGCGTTGAGTTACATCTGTTTGTGTTTACGTCTCTGAGCCGGACACGTTGTTTATAGGTGCGTTTGTTTTCTCTTCCTCCTCCTCCTCCTCTCTTTGTCCCCCCTTTCTCCGCGGCCTCGTCTCTTTGGCGTCCATTGCGTATTTGTTATGTCTAGGACATGTAATGAGATAACGGCTCAAACATTATCTGGGACAAACATGATTCAGATCTAATATCCACCTGCTCAGGATCGGGAGGAGTGACAGTTTGCCCAGAGAAGCAGTAAATTGGTAAATGTGTCCCTCCTTATCAAAAAAGACATTAAACTCGGTTCCCGTCTCCACAGCAGATATGAAACAGCTCCTCTTATCGCCTCTTTATTAACAGCTTCGACTATCTCTGCTCTTATCGCAGCGAGCGGCGTTCAGGATGCAGACGATAACGATCGGCTACGATGTCCGTGTTTTTAGTTGATGACTTATTATCTTATTGTATATAAGACATGGGCTTAAAGACAGAACAAAAGGTTGTTGCTCAACACGCCCATAATAATTACACAAGACAGATTAGCATTTATCAGAGCATGTTTCTCAGATATCTACGCCCACAGGTGTTCCTGGAGAATCCAGCCTGTGTCATTAAGTTTTCATTAACGTTGAAATGATTCAGACAAAGTTCAGAGAAAGAAAATATCTGTACATCAACTGAAGAGACGTTCATCCAATCAGAGGCAAAGGCTGTGCCTCACCACATGAAACCACGCCCCCAAACGATTTGATTTGATTGCCTCTGCAGATCTTTGCTGGAGCAGGATCAGTTCTCATCCCACATCCCTGCAGCTTTGTCAGGTTTTAGGCGTCATTTCACGCTAAAAGGTTCTTTGTTTGACGCCTTAACTATCTGACTGCGCTCCAGCAGAATCAGCTCCCAACGGAGAGACTCCAGACTGAAGATCTGATCAAACTGAATCATTATCACCGTCTTTCCTTTCTCCTATTTCTTTTTTCTTTAAATCTCAGAAAGACAAACTCGCTTTAAATTTGAGTTTTAGTCAAACTGATCTTCTCTAAAGAGTCATGAAACCTTAGCACACTGCCACTGCTGTAGTTTAAAGACATGTCGGCCCTTTAGGAGGCTCCTACTGCCTCAGGGCCTTGAGTTGTCGCCTGCACTGTACAATGACATGATGGTGATTCAGTTTTTCTCTTTATCAGGTTTAATATGAGGACCAGAATATTTCATAGTTTATTCTACTTGCTCCCATAAAGAAGAAATAAAAATACAAATATAAAAATGTAAAGAGTGACCAGATATCTCCCTTAATTAAATCCTAGCGGGCTGTAAAGGTACCACTTCCTGTTCCAAACAGCTCATCAAAATAAAACGGCCATAATCGTGTATATTTAAAGTGTTTAAAAATCTTCTATTAAAACTCACCCGATGGACGTGAATGACGTACGCTACGCTGCCAAGTAAACTGAGGCCGAGATCACCTGTGAATTTAGGAAATTTAAGGGTTTAAAAAATAGATTTGCAGGTTCTGATCGGCTCGGGAGACACTGGGAGTCAGATCAGTTTTCAAAAGATTTCTGCGTCAGAAAATCTCACAAGACTCAAAAGACATTGAGAGAACAACGTTTGACCTGAAAGATGAATGGATTTAAAAAAGTTATGAGGACGGAGAAGAGCTGGACAAACGCAAAGACACATGAAAGACGAGAAACGAGAGGAAGAAGACGAAGGAGACGCCACAAACCTCTGGAACCAAACTGTTTTAAAATCTATAAATCAGAAGCCATTCTCTAAAAACTGTTCCACATCTCCAGATAACTTCCATAAACCTCTTTTAAATCACCTAAACGTCTCTTAACGTCCAGCGTTTAGCTTTCTGCACCGGCTAGACGCTAGAATTTCAAAATAAAAGCTCCACCCGGTGACCCCGCTCGCCCTGGCAACCACTCGTAATATTTGCTGCTGTTCAGGCGGGACATCTTATCTGGGACGTTTTCTTTATCTGAAGGCCGAGTGAAATGTTTCAGGATGTGTTGGGATGTGCACGGGAGGAGGAGGGAGGGAGGGGGGGGAGGAGGGGGGAGGAGATGGTGAGATGTCGGCTCTCGATTGGGATCATCAGGAGCAGGACGGGACCTGTCAAATTCTTTGGAGGATTTTTTAAGTTTAATCGCTTTTAGCCGCTTGGTCTGGAGGCTGCAGGCAGGTAGCTTAGCATCACGAGCGGCCGTGAAGCTCACCCGACGTCAGCCAGTGAATTCCTGCGTATAATATTCGGTTGTTTTTTTATTTATTGAAGCTACAACATTGTTGGTGGTTAGATTTATTTGCTGAGCTTCCCACTGTGAATTACAGCCACCACTGTACTCACATTTAAACCCATCGCTCTCCGCTCAGAGCAGCCCTTTGAACTTGTTTTCTTCTTTAAAGCCGCTTTTATTAAACTCTGCCACTTTTATTTTTTATTTTTTTGCCCTCTTTGCCCTCCCACACTTTTTAATTACACCAAAGCTAATGTTTCTAATTTATTACCCATTCTCTGACTTTTCTTTCCTCTCGCTCAAGCTCTGAATACTTCTCAGATTGTGAGTTTATTTGCTCTTTTGCGGTGGATTTTCCAGCTCTTGTTGTTGTGTAAGAGTCGGTGGAGAAGGTAGAGAAACAACGAGGAGGAGGAGGAGGAGGAGGAGGAGGAGGAGGAGGAGGAGGAGGAGGAGGAGGAGGAGGAGGAGGAGGAGGCAGCACCACAAAACGACTCAAAAAATAAAAGCCAGCGTCTTTTGTTCACAGTTACGACAGCTGGAGCCGTAAAAGCGGCAGAAATATGTCACGCTCAAACAATAACCATGTTTTCTTTTCACGCCCAAATCTGCTCATGAACTTCGCAGTAACGACACAAAGATATTCTCGTCTCTCGACATCGTCCAGTATGTAAATAAACGCCGGCTGCTCTCTGACGCTTTGGCACCGCTCCACCTTCAGACCTGGCAGCGCCGCTAATGGCATTACCCCCGATATTAGACGCTTGGCTCGGGCTCCGTCATCAGGAGACACAAACCTCGCGAGCCGCAGCGTTTAAAGTAAACTCCAGACAAACACTGGCTCTGACCGTCAGAATAAAACTGAAGGTCTGGTGGTGATGTCGCCTCAGTGATGGAGTAAACTCACGTAAACATCAGGTGAGGAGACGACACGAGATGAACCAATCAATGTGGACAGAGACGATGGAGACGTGGAGACATCTTGGTCGTCCTCTTCTAATCTAGACCTTCAGGACATGGACACTAACATGGACGATATACTTCTTCTTCTCCTTTCCTTACTCTTTTGTCTTCTTCTATCAAATCAACGATTAGAAAGTTGAGGGAAAACATCTTGTCTTCTTCTTCTCCTCGTCCTTCTTCTCTTCCCCTTGTCTTCCACCACCTCCTCTTCTTTGTCTTTCTTCTTCTTCTCTCATCTTTTCTCTTTTGTCTTCTTCTACTGAATCAATTCAGTGTTGGAAAGAAAACTTCTTCTTCTTCTTCTTTTATCCATGTCCACATGGGCAGCAACCTCCTTCCTCTACGTCTTCTCCTTTTCCTCTTAATCCTTCTTTTAGTTTTTAGTCAAGTCTTCGTCTTCTTCTTCTTCTCTCCGTGTCCAAGAATCCAAGTTGACAGCAACGTTAAAAATGAAATGTTCTTCCCGTCTCCTCCCTTTTCTTCTTCTTCTCGTCTAATGTCCTGGCTTGGGCCTGTTCTGCTGCATCTGGACCAGGACGCCTTGTCCTCATTGATGGACCAATGAACTCTAAAAGAAAATGTCAGGACATCTGTCCATGAGCTGAATGTGAAGAGAAACTGGGTCATGCAGCAAGACAAGGAGAACCAAGAACACAAGTGGTTCTACAAGAGAACGGTTAAAGAAGAACCAGATGAATGTTTAGGAACGGCCAAGTCAAAGTCCTGACCTTAATCCAAGAGAAATGTTGTTGTTGGACCTGAAGCAGCAGTTGATGTGAGGAAACCCACCAACATCTCAGAACTGAAGAGGTTCTGTTCTGAGGAACCAAGCTGCTGGAGAACACTGATCAGCTGTTACCACAAACATTTAGCTACAAGGAGGCTCTGATATGTAATATTGGCTCATTTTACTGAATAAACAAATACAAAAGTATAATATTTCTGATTGATGTGCTTGATTGGGTTCTCTTTATGAAAATGTGCTGATGTTTTGAGTCATTTTTTTTTCAGCAGCTCTGTAGATGCTATTTATGATCAATCAAAGAGCATCAAACATTTACTGGAGGTGTAAACCTGACAAGCTGTTTGTTCTCGTTTCTCCTTTTCCAGACTCTTTCTCTCTTGCTGGAGCTCCTCTGGGGGTCTGGAGGAGGATGGAGCGAGGAGGGGAGAGTCCCATCACCCAGGACAGTCCTGAGCGGAGGGGAGGTAGCCCGGACCTCGGCCTCCCTCCACCGGGCAAGAAGGGCCGCCTGGAGCTGAACGGGAGCCCGACGGGGCCACGCATACGCCACAACGGAGCACCACCAAGACCACTAGGAGGTAAGCATCGCCTCAGAGAGGGACTGAAGGAGCACAGCGTTCTAGTACACGGAGCAGTTTTAGTTTGAAGATACTGAGCGGAAACTATTCAGGAAAATTTGAAGTGCTTGACCTCACGTCTCCCAGAGAGACACTAACACATCAGATTTGTGTGCAGCAGCAAGAAAAACCATAAAGGTTCTAGAATAAATGACAGATTTCCATCATGTTTCCCATCGTTCAAAGTCTCGATTTATTTGTTTTAACGTGAGAACGTCACAAATGATTAAAAGATGCTTTAATTTAACAGTTCTTCAGAAAATACTCTGCAAAATTTAAGTTTAACTTGGATTGAACCTTTTGAATTAAACTGCAGCCTGTTCTTCAGGCTGTGGTTCTTCAGGCTGTGGTTCTTTAAGTTGTGGTTCTTCAGGTTGTAGCTCTTTAGGTTGTAGTTCTTTAAGTTATGGTTCTGTAGGTTGTGGTTCTTTAGGTTGTTGTTCTTCAGGTTGTAGTTCTGTAGGTTGTTGTTCTTTAGTAGGTTGTAGTTCTGTAGGTTGTAGTTCTTCAGGTTGTAGTTCTTTAGGTTATGGTTCTGTAGGTTGTGGTTCTTTAGGTTGTTGTTCTTTAAGTTGTTGTTCTTTAAGTTGTGGTTCTTTAGGTTGTAGTTCTTTAGGTTATGGTTCTTTAGGTTGTTTTTCTTTAGGTTGTCGTTCTGTAGGTTGTAGTTCTGTAGGTTGTAGTTCTGTAGCTTATGGTTCTGTAGGTTGTGGTTCTTGTGTTTTATAAAAGCAGACAGCACTGTGTTTCCAGCGCTCATGGTCTCCAAACCCCAGAGAGAACCCTCTGGCTCTGCAGCGATCCACATCCTTTGGCCATGAGCTGAGTTTGGCTCAGTGTGGCATGTCACCGGCTGGGAGAACCCCCGCCCCCCCCTCCCACCGAGCTGTTTGTGCTCTGTTAATCTATAAGTCTGGGGGGAACTGTATAACACAGGCTTACCAAATAAAAGAGATTGCTCCATATAAACAAGATTTATACAAGTCACTCTGGGGTTATCGATCCCTGCATTCATTGTGGAAGTTTTTTTTTATTATTGATGTGTGTGTGTGCAGTCGTCCCTGTTTCTGGGTGTGGCAGAAACGTATGGTTAATTTTACTTATTTCTGTTTAATTTTATTTTTATTTTACAATAAATTAGATTAGATCATATTTTACAGATTAGGGTTAATTTAGTGTCTTTAAATCATCAAATCTGGTTTGAAAACTGGTTTGTTTCTTAAAGGCACCAAGCTAACGGTGGGCTGTTAGCGAGCGCACGAGGCTTTAGCTTTAACGAGTTGCTACTCGTCAAAGTCCAACGGTGAACGTCAATATATGCTGTTGTGAAACATCATCAGTCTCTGCTCTAAAGTATCATCGGGTCAAGAACAGACCAAATACCAGGATGTGTTCTCGTCATATTCTATTAAGGACTCTAAGAAGCCTAGCTTATTAGCCTAGTAGCTAATAGTAGCTCTTCCTAGCTTCTTAGCCTCCCAGCTAACAGTAGCTCTCTCAGGTGTGCGTACCATCCGGTCATTGGCTGTCGTCTTTGTGCTGTGTTTTCTGGTCCATTGGTTCTTTGACATCAGTTTCTTAGCCGTGTTTTTAATTCTAATCTGGTAACATGTAGATTTCATTATGGGGCGTATTAAAGTAAACTTTAAATAAAACATGGCGCAGGTTAAAGCTGTCGGCTCATGCGCGGTTGGGAATTTAGAAATGCACAAAATTAAACAATCTAAGCAGGAACATTTCTGCAAAACTTTGGGTTTTTTGTTAGAACTGGAAAATGTAATTTGTGTAGGTTTGAACGGTTAAAACTGTCTGAATAAAGAGACAGCGAATGAATATTAAAGAGGAAAGCAGAGCAGGGAGAGGAGGAGGAAGGAGGACGGGGTTTCCAGGACTCAAACGGACGGTCGGTCTGTAATAATGACGGGTTGTCTTTGAAGACAGGAAACCCGACGTGTCTCCTCCAAACCACACCGATTTAAAAGCTCACGCACAACACATGTCCACCGACGCTGCGACACCCAAGAAACGCTGCCAGCACACACCCGCTTACACATCTTATTTTAATACCCCCCACCACCACCACCCTCCACCCATATACATATTAGAGAGATTAGAGGTTTGAGGCAACGTCGCATCATCCAAACCAGATCATATATAGTCAGCGGGCAAATCACAGGACACTGGATATGAGAGAAGACAGACTGAGGTGGAGACGGAGCTGGTCGCAGGGAGCTGCTCTGTGTTGACAGTTATATTTCCCTGTTGGGGGAAATTCACTTACTTGAATTGGCACGGTGCTCCAGTGTGTAATTCACTCCATGAGAGCCTGGAGGACTGGGAGCCGAGTGATTAATGAGGAGGAAATAGAAATATAGGAATTGACTGATTAAAACAACGGGGTGGGACGGATCGGGGTGTAGGGAGGGAGGGGGAGGAGGAGGGGGGAGCGTTTGCATGGATGTGTGCCGAGGATAACGTTTGTGTGTGTGTTTGGTATTGTGTGGTAGCCATGCGGTGAAAGAACACACCGCCATGCCCTTTATTATTTGTGCTGGGACGCTGCCTAATGCTCTCAGTCCATCATTTCTTCAGAGGGCTTTAATTAATTGGCAGTTGACAGGTGGCCCAAAACCAAAAACCTTTTAGGAAAACGGACGATATTGGAGAGGAAGGATTGATATCAGCGCCGGGAGCCAAGAAATTTAGGAATTAGACTCTTACCGTAAGTAGAAAACAGTGAGGAGGACACGACATCAGACATGAAAGTAAAACGACGCTAAACGCCATGTGAGGATGAGTGAAGCTTAAAGAAACCAACTTCTGGTAGAGGAACTTAAGAAGAGCTCAAACTGAAACAGGAAATGAGTGATTTAAAATTAACATTTCAAAAATAAACTGATATCGGTTCATTACCTTAATTATAACCTTAAGTTATGTCATTAAACATGCTACAGCTAGCCGCCGGTTAGCTTAAGGAAGAGACTAGCAGTGATGTCCTGACCAGAGACGATAAATGTTGACGATAGAAGGAAAAAAAAAAAACTTTAAGAGACGTGAAGTTGAACTAATCTTGCAACTGAAGGAAACATCGTCCACAACATTGGTTCCTACAAACCAAATCCACCGTGCTAATAGCTTCTTGGAGCGTCTGGTGAACCCTGAGATTGTTGTTGACACTATTTTCTTTCCAAATAGAAGAAGAGCTAGCTATCAATATTTTTACGTTTTGCTTGTTTCACTGGAAATTATATGAAAAAGTGACCAGAGCCTGCACCGTCCAGCTGTTAGCTACAAAAACAACACATGGCTTTAGCTTAGCATCAAGACTGGAAACAGCTAGCCTCAATCTAAAAGCAACAAATTCCACCTAACAGCATATTTATGTCAAATTAATTAACAAGCTAATGTTTATCTGATTTGTGTTATCTGCAAAAAAAGAAAAAACTTTAGCCTTTATGCTAAGCTAACTAGTGGTGACGAGTTTATCAGCCATGTTAAAACAAAACTTGACTCTGGAACGTCCACTAGAGACAAACTGTCAGTTAAGAAGACAGACAACCAACAAATCTATCTATAGGTGGTGTTAGCTTAGCATAACAAATAATAATAAATGAATATATATCTGATACATATTATCTGCACAAAGTTTCATTGTTTTTCTTTACTGTTGCAGAAACCTCAGCTACTTTATGCTAAGCTAACCCGTTTCTAGGGTTAGAGATTAGAACAGTGTCCATTTTATCAACCATATTTAAATAAAAAGACCGTAGACACATTTCATACTTTACACCGCAACGTCCACTAGAGACGAACTGTCAGTTAAAAAGACCTAGACAACCAACAAATCTATCTATAGGTGGTGTTAGCTTAGCATAAACACTGGAACCAGCTAGCCTGGATCTAAAAGCAACAAAGCCTTTTTCTTTACTGTTGCAGAAACCCTAGCTAGCTGTCACCAGCCCTTATGCTAAGCTAACACGTTTCTGGGGTTAGAAATTAGAGTGGTGTCGGTTTTACCAACCATATTTAAATAAAAAACCTTACACACACTTCATACTTGACACCAGACAGTCCACTAGAGATCAACTGGTAGCTATGAAGAAATCAACAACAAGAGAATCAATTTATAGGTGACGTTAGCTTAGCATAAACACTGGAAGAAGCTAACAGGCCCCTTTATAAAGAATCCCCAAACTTCTCACCATTGGTTCTGACTTTTTCACTTATTTTCAGCGTGGTAGTGGGAGGCGCCGTAACATAGCGACGCCTCAAAGTGTAACCATCGGGCGTCTACTAACGCTGTAAAGAAGACGTGTCAGCTTCGGTTCTTTAAACCAAATAAAGAACTGTAACTGCGAAAGACCAGAAAACAGATGTACGAAACGTTTTGCTTTGGAAACCATTGGGCTGCTGATCTGCTATGAAACACATGTTCAGAGCCACCACTAAAAATTTTCTCTGGATTTACTTGAATTTGTTTCCGTTATTAATAGATAAAAACTTTAAACTTCCACATGTGCTGCTGTGAAGTGGTTCAGGGAAACTTTCTGAAAGCTTTAAAACCAATTCAGCGTGTGCTTGTATTAGTGGGTTCCTGTAACGTTAAATCAGTAAATGTCCAAGTGAGGACGAGTTTAAGGTTTAGGGTAAGAGCTAGAGGGAGTCAGGATTCTACAGGGAATTTGTTTAAATTAATTTCCTGCAGAGTCTGGTTTGAATCTCAGAGTTTTCTTTTTACTTTCTGAATCGTTTTGAACATTTGTGCTCATATTGTTTCTCTGATATTAATACTCTAATGAAAGCAGCTGCCACTTATCGCTGCAGGTCTTTTGTATATTGTTTTGCATATCTGCGAGGGAGCCACTCTAACGGCTTCCTATCTAAGAGTCCGTTAGATTAAAGGCCTGAGGATGAGTCTGTTTGGGACTGTGTGTCATTTATTTCCTTGGTTGATTGCGGCGCGTTGAGAATTTCAGGTGTCGCAATATTCAAGAACAAAAAGAAGGATGAATCGACTGCAGGCTTCGTCCACGGTGAATCCAGTCCACATGTCCTCTGTCTGTCTGTCAGGGATAAACCGGACAGTTTAATTAAAGCCAGGCCTTTCTCTGTCGCCCTCCTCCACAGGTTTGATGATTCCTGTCTTCTGTGTGGTGGAGCAGTCGGATGGAGGCATCCAGACGGACGGATGCGAAGGAAGAGAGGAGCACGCCGAGTTTGTCCTGGTCAGGAAGGATATTCTCTTCTCTCAGCTGGTGGAGACGGCGCTGCTGGCCCTCGGCTACTCGCACAGCTCAGCCGCACAAGCTCACGGTCAGTCGGAGACGACCACAGTCTCGTTTTATTCTTCACATAAAAATCAACTCCAGGTTTTCAAAATAACGTTTGATTACAGCCCTTAGACATGCTGTAGACCAAACACTTTGGTGCCGAGAAGTATAATCCGGGATCTTTACCAACATGCCTTGTGTTGCCGAAAGCTTTAAATATGCTAAGCTACAGCTAGCCGCCTGTTAGCTCAAGGAGGAGGCTAGCGGCGAACAGAGACAAGAGATGTTGATGATTGTCTGAGGTCTAGCCACTGGGAGTGAGACAAGACACCAACCAGAGCCTGGAACGTCCACATATGTAGCTTTAGCTTAGCATAAAGGCTGGAAATGGCTAGCCTGGATCTAAAAGCAACAAACTCCACGTAGCACCTCTATATCAAACTAATGTTTATCTGATTTCTGGACACAAATTTTACATCAGCAATGTTCTGCTTGTGTGGAACATCTACTAGAGACCAACTGTTAGCTACAAAGAGGCTTTAGCTTAGCACAAAGACTGGAAATACTGGAAATGTAAACTCATTAACAAGCTAAGATATATCTGATTTGTGTTATCTACAAAAAGCATCAACGGTTTTTCTTCGTTTTTGCTAAATACATAATGCTAAGCTAACCAGTTTTAGCTAAAGCTGCATGTTTACCATGAAGATAAGAGCGGTGTCCGTTTATAAACCATATTTAAACAAAACGTCCTTAGACACGCTCAAAACCTGACACTGGAACGTCGACTAGAGACCAATTGCTAGCTAAAAAGAAATAAAGCAACAAGAGAATTGCCCTATATGTGGGCTTAGCTTAGCATAAACACTGGAAACAGCTAGCCTGGATCTGAAAACAACAATTTACACATGACAGCATCTTTTTACCAAATTAATTAACGAGCTAATGTTTATTTTCTGTGTTTTTGCAGAAATTTCAGCTAGCTGCTACCAGCCTTTATGCTAAGCTAACCAGTTTCTCGTTAAAGCTACATCTTTGCTATTAAGACATTAGAGTTGTCTCGATTTGATATTTATAGAAAATGTTCTTAGACTTAAAACACAACGTTTTTAAAAGATTTAGTACAAATTAACGTCATTCAGGTCAAAGCAGCAAAAGCAGAGAAGCAACTGAACACAGACGCTTCCAGAATCAGTAAATTACGATGCCTTATTATTTAGATGCTTAAATATCTGAGGTCAGACCACCTCTGTTTGTTGAGATGACGAGTTTAACCAAGGCCATTATTAATAATCATGCCTCTCAGCTCAGGGGTCAAGACAGAATCGGCCTCTGAAAGGAGACTCTCCCTCTAATCAGCGGTCTGAGAGGAAAACTGGATGCGAGGACGTCTATTTGGAGCCGACGCTGTTCTGTCACAGCGGCAATAAGCACAAGAGCGCTTCAAAGACACAGACAGAGGCTGTGAAACTCATTAAAGACACAACAAAGAGCCGGACAGGAATGTCTCCGCAAGACAAAAATACATTGTTAGTGTGTGAGCGCTGGTGTACAGTACGTGTGAGAACATTTATGAAGCGGAGGGGGGAAAGAAGAAAAGTAATTTATCGTCGCACACATGGAAGTCATCTGCAGCAGGACAGTGTCATTTACTGCTGTCTTTTTCTCAAGTATGCAGAATATTCCATCTGGGGAAGTTGCCTCACGTCGATATTAAGTGGTAACAACAGACAGCGAGCTACACGGCTGCAGCAGCAGCAGCAGTGAAAATGGTGGGAGATCCCCATCTGTTTGAAATCTGTTTGTGTCATACACATCAGGCCGTGTTTGAGTTCAGTCTGCAGACACGTTCTTATGTACGTCGGCGTGTTTATATTTATATGGGCGCGAGCATCCTGGGATCAGGAAGAACCTGCTTAAACGTGGTGGATATTTAGATTAGTTTGTTATTCCTGTGGCAGCTAACCTTGTGTTAGCTTAACTGATGAGTTGTTTTTGTTCAGGGACACAGCATCCTGTAACCCACGGGCCTGAAGAGGTCGATATCTCTACTGCTTTCTGCATCGTTTAGAAACCTGGACACGATGCTCCAGCTTCAGATATTTATCCTAAATCCATCCCCCATATGTCTGTTGAAGAAACTCTAAAAGCTATAAAAGGTTTTAACGTTTTTAACGCGCTCTTTTGCTCCATCAAAAACCTGGAAGCCGGATCAACTTCCTCCGACTACAATAACGTTTGCAGCAGGAAGTTTGTCTGGAGCGTCTCCGTTGGGAGCTGATTCTGCTCCTGCAAAGGTCTACCAGGTCAATCCAGTCATTTTGGGGGCGGGGCTTAATGCAGTAATGGAGCAGGAGTCATGCACGTCATCTAAAGTTTAATTGGTTCATAACAGCATGGCTCTGATTGGCTGTTGGACTATATAATTCATGCCGGGTCAGTTCATGTGGTGATGCACAGAAGAGTAGTCGTACACGTCTCTGATTGGTTGGAGGACCGTCCAGCTGATGAAGAGGTATCAGGTGTAACTCACCTCTAATGAAATCCAGATGGAAAGATACCGACACTCAACTTTGTCCGACGCCTTTGACCTACTTTCTTGGCGTTTTTTAGCGTAGAGAAGCATAGACTGTCTGTAGTGGCAGTTAGTTTTAAATATGCTAAGCTACAGCTAGCAGCCTGTTAGCTTAAGGAAGAGCCTGGCAGCGATTTGTGACGACAAGAGATAATGAACGTTGGTGAAATTCAAAGACTAAGAGATGCTAAGAGATGCTAAGAGAAATGAAGCTTCGTAGACATGAAGTTGAACTAATCTCGACCAATGGGAGCAGATTAAACAGTTGATTGACATTTTGACGCAAACGCAGCGATCTAGAACCTGAAGGAAACACGGTCCAACGCTTTGGTTCCTACCTCAAAGTTCACCACGTTGGTAGCGGCTCAGACGGACATTTTCAAATAGAAGAAGACGAGCTAACTCCGTTCATAAACTACTAATATTTTTAGATATTTTAATTGTTATTTCGACAAACCAGAGCCTTGAACGTCTACTAGAGCAATTGGCTTTATTTGAGGACGAGGCTTTAAGGTCACCAAGTAAATCCGTTTTCAGTTTGTGGTTACCGTTAAAGAGAAGTAACGCTTCAAACGCCACGATGAATTACGACCTGATTTAAAACTGTTTACAACCAAACTTTATTTACAGCGACGGGGAAATGGACAAATATTACACCCAGAATAAAACACAAGACGTGTTTACACCTCATCCATTTGTTGCTATCAGGATATTGGGATGAGAAACGAGAGATTATCTTTTAACGAGCCTCTTTTTTTTAAGTTTTCTCATGAAACTTTCTAGTTCAGCTGCTCGTTTTTTTTTCCCTCCTGATTATCTCAGATGTCACGCGAATCCCAATCTCTTTCTCTATTATCGTCTCTTCTCCCGTCTAAACAAAAACACGTATTAGCTGCTTGTTGTGAGGCGGCTACGCTGCACATCTCTCTAGATTTGCTCTGTTAAATCCAAAGCTGTAATTGACAGCCCGTTTAAAGCGAGTTAGAAAAATAAACAACGCTCAGATGCACATTATCCTGCCGTGGTGGCCTGAAATAGTCCTCTAAATGCTATGGCGAGTGTTTGCGAGGGTTTTGCAGATGAATGCCATTAGTAGCACTTTTTAGCCTCAGTGTTTCTGCCAAGTATCAGGGGAGGTCTCTGTCTGTCTGTCTCATCAGAGTGTATGGAAAACAGCGAGCCACACTGCCCCCCCCCTCACCCCAACCGCCCCCGTCCACATCAATGCGCTCCTCTCAAAACACACCACAGCAGGGGCTTCAAAGGCCGAACGGGACGTCACCGCTCGACACAAACAAAACCCGTTCGACACACTTTTAAACTCCGTTCAACCCACGCGAGGATGCATTTAACACACATGTCAATCCTGTGTAGTCATGCAGTATCACCCCCCCTCCAAACACTCCCTCCCGCCGCCCAGCCTCTCTCAAATGAATACTTTTTGTTTTTTAAAACAAGCGTTTATGTTAAATGAATAATTTCTGGCCTAAATTATACATTTTTTCCTCTGCGGTCCACGACCAAAATTACACAGAGTCCCGGCTATTTTCTCCCTGCCTGAATTGTGTCCTGCATTCTTGAGTCCCAGCGGTGTATTTAAAGTCCCCAGCCTTTCTTTAATTAGCTTAGCCCAGTAATTAACTGGGAGATATTGTTTATTTCAATTATAAGGGTCTGAAGGCTTCCATAGAGTGGATGGGAGCAGACCTGTACTTTACGGCTTTAGTCAGCGAACACTTTAACGGTGGTCAGCATTGTTGCAGTGCCACGTCTGAGAGGCCACAAAGGGTCACCGCCGGAGCTCAGGCCGACTCAGCTGGAGCCTCCGGCCTTCGTCTCAACACAGAGTAAACGTTAGTTATTAATTATTAATAAATTATATATCAATAGTCTATAGGAATCTCTTATTTATTTATTTCTGCACAATTTAATAAGAACAAAAGGCAGTTATCAGTAATCTGCAGCGCGTGAAGAGGCAGAACCACACCGATACCAAAATGAGTAACCACGATACTATACCAGACAAAGTACCATGATTCCGGGTATTATCTCGATACTGCGGCCTATTATTACTATTATTATTATTATGAACTACAATGTATTTGTACAAGTTATAAATACTTATTAATTACTTATAATCCCCTGCCTCTCGCCCAATGACAGCTGGGATAGGCTCCAGCAGACCCCCGTGACCCCTAACAGGACTAAACGGGTATAGAAGATGATTGAATGATTACTTATAATGTTGACCAAAATTAGTGACGCCAGTAATTTTGGTCCCGGTGCTTCTGCCGTGGTGAATGCGTTGCCTTGTGTTTGTGACTATTAGCCGTGTGGCGTCTGGGCGAGACAGAACTTTAGCTTGTTGTTTGTTTAATTTCTATGGAAGCGGAGTTGTCGGCAGAAACAGCCAATCAGCTAAGAGACGGGCGAACCCAGCGTGCGGCCAATCATATCTGTGGACGTCACCAGTAACAGGCAAACAGCCAATCATTCAGCAGCTGTGTAGTTCGGGTGCAGTAGTCGCCATGTGGGTTTGTTTACAAGGGGTAGCATGCAGTGAGAAACCAGGAGGAGAGTAGAGGCGGCTGCTATGTAACGGAAACTGTCACCGGTAGTATAGTAATCCACGGTAGTACCGTCGTGTAGAATTTATAGTATTTATACTAGGAACCATTAATGTAAGAGTGGTTCCGTCTTATCAAAATAAATGTGTACTCAAGCGAGTCCACGCTTGTTCCAAAATGTGAGTCGTCGCCTTAAGTCATGACGCAAACACAACGTGGTTTAAATCCAGCGACAGGTAGAGATCAGATTAATAACAGCAAGAGGAAAAGTTTAAGGAAAGTTTAACAGTGTAATTTCTAGTGCAATAAGAGTCCAAAGCCTCCACCTTAATAATATAATAATATATTAATATTACATAGAACATGAATCTGCTAAATAGAACCGGAATAAAGTGAACGTCTTGGCAAAGGCATTGTTTTTCATGGTGAATGAGAAAAAGCTTTTCTATAATCTGGTGAAGATTAATCTGAATAAATTAAAATGATGAAGATCAGTTTGTTTGTTTGCTCTAATTCAGTTTCTAATTGACTATAGCAATAACTAAAGGCTGAAATCCTGTTTACTTTATAAACAACTCATTTCTTACACATCACTATGACTTTAGTTTTTTTTACTCATCTTGCAGCATAACATCCATCTGATCTATTTTTTAGTTTCTGATTGTTTTGAGGGACGATGCTGTTCAGCTTTAATGCAGAATAACTCAGAGACACAATGTGTTTATTTACATTCAACCAGAAGCCGCCGTCTAACTTTAACCAAAGTGCTTTTGTTGCCTGAAACCACAGACGGGAGTCTGGACATGAATCCGTCTCTGGTGTGACTGCTGTGAACTTTGTGCACCCACCATCCACCCCCACCACCTCCTGTTTCATACATGGACCATAATCAGCCATGTCTGGAGAATAAATAGCACCAGAATGAAGCAAGGTGCACAATCTTTGTCTCTAAAATAAATCAGATGTTCTCATGTGAGAGTGTTTCCACCTGGTTCCTAAATGTGGATCATGTCTCCAAGTCACCAAGCAGCTGTTGATGGTTCTGATCCAGTGGTAGGTAGAGATCCATTAATATTCTACTGACCACATGATGGCAATGCTGCTCATTTACAGACACACACACTGAGATCACATCTACAGAGCTGGCTGGGGACGCATGTGGAGACACATTTACATTAAGACCAGGTGGATGGACAGAGATGTAGAGATGGACCAGGTTGGATGTTAATGTGAAGGTCTGACCAGCGTCTGAGAGCTGTTGACTTTGTTTTAAAACCTTTTATCATTTTGATCATTTGCTTCCAGATCTCAGCAGAGATCATCCTAAACTGAAACTGAAACTAGAAATGTTTAGACGTCATGAAACATAATTTATCGTCTGACTGATGAATGTTAAAGACACAAAAATGTGTTTTGTTTTGATGTGACTTGGATGTTTGAGCTTCGCTGTGCAAACGATGATGATGATGATGATGATGATGAGTCTGAATGCTGATTTTAACTTTCTCACCTAAAACTTGTCCAGAAATAAATACATGTTCAAGTTAATGTAACAAGTAATAAACCTACAGCAGACAGAGGAACCTGGAGGACTGGGTTTACACTGTATACACATAATATTGTGTAGGTGACTCATCAGAGAATGGACATGGGCCTTCTGAGGGTGTCCTGTTGTTAGTGGGGGGGTCTTTGAGGGGAGTTTGGGATCAGTTTGGGATCTAGTGAATGTGGAGGCCAGGTCAACACCTTGTGCTGTTCTTCTTCCTAAAGTGTTTTTGTGGCTGCATCCTGCTGGGGATGGCTGCTGCCATCAAGGAGTGTCATTGCTATGGGGTGGGGGTGCCTGGTCTGGTCTAGGTGGGTGCTACATGTCTAAGGAACATCCACACCAATGAATGAATGAATGCCAGGTTCAGACCTTGGTCAGTGTTATTTACTCCATTCATTATGGTCATAATGTTGTGGCTGATCGGTGTATATACACATAAATGCTGTTTAAATCCTGGATCAGACTGGACTTGGTGTTCGTATACGTGGACCACTCTTGCTGCTGATGCTCCACATTCGATTTGATTATTTCCTGATTTCCATGAAATCCGATTTTTTCCACAAAATTACGACTAATCTCAAAACTGTTTGCAGAGCTGAGGTCGAGTCTGAAACTCTCTGTCGATGAACACGAATCTAATCAAGATCTGAATGCGTCTGGTCTCAATTAATCAGAGCAGAACATAGGTGTGAAAGCAGCTGGTGGATCTGTTTTCGTTCCTGGTTTAGAAGAATAAAAGTCGTAGAAGAAGAAAGAAGGATTGTGTCGTTACAACTATTCACCCAAAAGACCGTTTAAATGATGTAGGACACAACTTATTATTTCTAAAAGCAGAGACATCTGGAGGAATTATTATTTGGCTTTTGGTCAAGATGCTCTTGCAGCTCTATTTCTAGATGGTTTGGATTTTTGGAGATGAAATAAAAAGACAGAACTAGGAATTAAAAGTATTTGGGATCATCTTTTTCTTTTCTATTAGACAAAGTGTGAGTGATCCTGTTTGAGGACTGACTCAGCCGTGGGTGATAGGGAAGCGTCAGGCCTGGGGGGTTTCCCTCAGCGTGTGCCAGGGGTGCAACCTGGAACTGGTTTGGAGGGAGCCCTGCATGCGTGTGCAGGCCGCTACCGCCATTAAAACAATGGGATTAGTGTGCGTACGCGGGACAGGAGTGTGTGTCTGCAGGCCGGCGTGCATGCGTGCAGCGTACGAGGCGGAGTCGGACGCGTCGCCGCGTGTTTGTGTGTGGATCCGTGTGGATTTGTGCGGATGGGCGCACTCAGACATGAGCCAAGCCGCCAAACCGGCCACATGAAAGCACGTCTCTGGGAGGTGGAATTTTAATGTGGAAATGGGAACAATGATTTCTGCTTTTAAACGTGGACAAGAAGCAGAGACCATCGAATGGCAGACTTAAAAATGATGAATCCATTATTAATGCGTTTGCCATCGCAGCGAGGGCGCGCCGGGGCTTTTGCACGCCAGCGGGTTCATGTAACGCGTCCGTTTCTCTGCGTGCTGTCATGTGTCCTCGGCGAGTTTGTGTTTGTCTGCTCATCCAGGCGTCTGCTTCCGCCCAGCTTGGCATTAGTGAAGCTGTTATTTTCACTGAAGGTGAAACAAATAAGGAAAACAACGGAGCAGGACGGCACGCTGGATGTCTTCATGAGAAGACTCTGTCCATGATATTCATGTTGAAACAGGCCCAATATTTAATATAAATCTGTTTAGAACACAAACATAAAACATGACACACTGATAAAATGATGATCTGGATCGACTTGACTCGTTTTCACTCCACATAACTTCTCTTGTGAATCAGCTGCTTCATAAATGATCCATTTACTTTGGTATTTCAAGTTTGGTTTAGACGCAAGTAAATTTGCTTTTTTCCTCCTTTGATCTATGAAAACAGAAACCAGAAAGAGAAACCAGTGGTGACTTGATTCATATAAAACCAGAAGAAGCAGTTTCCATCAGTGAGTTTAAATTTTTTCTGTTGGTCGGACACGACGCGGAAACAATATTCAGATGTGATATTAGACTTTCTGACTCGAGGTATCTGGTCGTCTGGATTTATCTGGAACCAGGTTTATTTAGAGCTGAACACAATGAACCACGGACCAGTATATAAACATCTCTCTTATAAAACTGTGACGGAAAAATCATAAGGTCTTCCGTCATTTTGACAGACTGCAATTCAAACCCTGACCACTTGGTGGCGAGTGACGTTATTAATTGGCTTTTGTCTCTGATCTCAGTTAACAAACATCGTGGAACTTTTATCAGTGAACGATTTACACTGATAAACACGTCAGAGCTTGGCTAACCCATAGACGCCTCATTGAGCGCTGTCGTCTACTGGAGCGGCGTGCCTACAGGGCGGCCATCTTGGAACAGGGCCACTGGCTCCTACAGTGCATTACATCTATGGAGGAATGGTGTTTCTACACAATAAAAGTCATCATAAATCTCTCAGCTGAAGTCTGGCATCTTTTCTTTACAATCCTCTGTCAGAAGCTAGTCTGCTGATAACATTAATTTGTATTTGTGTAGTAAAACCATATTTTTATCACAGCTACATGTGTGACGTTTTTAACAGATCAATACGTTTGGAAATCGGTCCAAAGTACAGCGAATAATTCTACTTTGAGATTGAGGAGTACCTCTTTCCTTCGTATGTTCATGCACCGCTGCCTCTGCTAGCCCTGTAACAAGATGGCGGAGCTTTAGGCACGTCCCTCCACAGTCGATGCGGCGTCTATGGGCTAACCCGTAGGGCTAACGGCTAACGGCTACCTAAATGGAGGAATCAGATGAAAGCACGTTGCTAGGACTGATGGAGCAAATTTTATTTTAAAAACTACCTGATGGACGCCTTGATAAAAGCGGAGTTTTGCATAAATTGCGCAAAATAAATAAGTTTGCATCCCACCAAAGCACTTCCACCCTACAGTCTAAGAGCTGTTAGCGTTAGCAGTCCTAGTCCGAGTAAGGCTTTTTTTTCTCCTACCATTTAAAGTAAATACTGTTCTGAAAAAGTACTTAAAGAAAATTAAATCCTATTGAATATGTCTTTATTATCATTTTAAAAAAAGTTAAAGTGACGGGTAAAAACAGATTATGACGGAGTTTTTAGGATTACTTCTTGGACCAGTGGTCACCATGGAGACTACTTCCTGCTTCAGTCAAAGACCATAAAAATCAAATAACAGTTTTATTTTTTGTTGTTGTTTCTGTTTTTAAAAGCAAACTTGAATAAAAATAAAGCCACTGCTCAGACCCATAATCCATATTTCACTCACTAGTTTCAGCCGTTCTTCTTCCTGACAGCTCTGTTTCTTCCTACAAGCTATTAACAAGATTTTTAATCTCTTGACATCATATTTACAGTCGCGCTGCCAAAATACAACACTGCATGACTTGGGTTTATCATAACCCATAAGTTTTACAATGATAATTAAATAAGCTGTCTCCCAAAACAGTTAAACATGTGAATGATCTACTCTCCAACATGTGACCGCGTCATACAATTTATTCTTCTATTCTTCTCTGCGAACACGGCTCAGATTATTCTTCAGGGCTTTACTTTCATTGTTAACACCTGTAATGTAAAGCTTTGTTTACTCTCCTGCTGTTAATCCTCTTCAGTCTATAAAATATAAGAAAAACAACAAATAATTAACATGTATAAAGTGTTTCTTTGTGCCTCCTTGATCAGGTGTGTCAAACATAGGGCCCCCGGGTCAGAACTGGCCCCAAAAGGGTCTAATCCGGCCCTGCCAAAATTACAGACAGCGATTTTTATATAAAAGTAAACGCTATTCCTAATTTGTTCTCTGTTTCTGTGAGAACACAATTAAATATTTTTTCTCAAACATTTGGAGCTGTTTATAAGTTATTACGCTTCAGATCAGACCGGGCTACGTTTGGCCCCTGAACTAGTCTGACACCGCTGCCCTAGATGAACTACATCTGACTCGTTATTCTATTAAACAGCTATGATGGTTCTGCTCTGGTTCTCCGACGTCTCCACGGTGGTCCAAAGGGACTCGGCCCGTCCTGTTCATGGTGTTTTAATGATGCTCCGTCTCTACGAGCAAATAATTAAGAACACAGCAGTGGAGTCAGAGATATAAGTGAGCTGTAAACACAGAGAGAGAGGGAGAAACAAGAGGACAGAGAGAGAGAGAGAGAAAGAGAGAGGGAGTTCTCAGGACCCGTCTGGATCTCATTTGGAGGATAGTAATGCGATTAGCTTTGTTTAGTTTTCACAGCTCCAGCCAGTCCGCATGAAAAAACCAATGTGAATGTGTGTGTGTGTTTCCTGGTGTGTAAAGGTGGGGTTGTGTGTATGGCGTTGTTTAAATGCATGTCTTAATTCTCCTTAAAGAGATTCATCTTTAGATTGTTTGAATCAAGAAAGAGAGAAAGAGAGAGAGAGAGAGAGAGCAAGGTCTACGTCTGAGCTGCAGGAATACAAACACAAATCAGATTTTTTTTTTTAAATGTTTTAGGCTGCTGCATCGACACAAAGCCCAGAATATCACAAGATACACATCAAACCCAGTTTAATCCAAACTAGAGGCAGCAAGTGATCTCGCTGTAACGACTGACGACAGATTCAGAAAAGAAAAGATGCAGATGAGATCTTAAAGAGTCTGAAAACGTCCCAAACAAATCCATGTGTGTGGATAAACGCCGACCAGGGATAAAAGAGAAAGCAGAGTTTGAGTGAAGTGACCATTTGAGTAAAACTCGTCAAGTAAAGCTCAACACACGATCGTACTTCTACGGAAACAAGCCAGAGGTTCACAGCATCAACAAGAAAGATAACCGCCGACAGAAATCTGTTAAGAACATCAGCAGTTCTTTGTTTATCTGGTACAAGCTGTGCAGCTGCTCTCAGCGCTCAGTGTCGTTTTAATAGCATATAAAGAAACGAGCTACGTTTTAATTAGTAATTATTAAGAAACATTTTAATGAATGTGCTGCAAAGTTGCAAAACGTCTACAAAATTCTTAGCAGTTGAAAGTTTCTCTGCTCCGGCAAAGATCTGCTGTGTCAGTATTTCATTATTTTTTTTGTTTTTAAATTGATCTTAAATTCATGCAAAAAACAAAAACTAAAAACAAAACTGGTTTGCATTTAAAATGAATTAAAGTGATCGTCACAAAATCAACATATGGAGGAGGTGGGGTGGATGGATGGGGCCACAAAACGTATCAATATATAAACGTCTCTCTCGATATATATAGGTCAGTATTTTATTAAAATAATAATAATAATAATAAGACATTTAAAATAAACGGTTGTATTAATTGTGACATTGTAGAGCCACAAAATTAACATTGTGGAGGAGGTTGGGGCGGATGGATGGGTCCACAAAACTCATCAATATATAAACATCTCTCTCCATATATATATATATGTCAGTATTTTATTTAACAATAAAATTATAATAATAATCAAATTAAATTAATGACATTTAAAATAAATGGTTGTATTAATTGTGATGTTGTAGAGCCACAAAATTAAGATGACGGAGGAGGTGGGGGGATGGATGGGTCCACAAAACTTATCAATATATAAACATCTCTCTCCATATATATTGGTCAGAATTTTGTTTTTAAAAAATAACAAAATAACAATAAAAATGAACATTACGGAGGATGTTGGGGCAGATGGTTGGGTCAACAAAATGTTAGATTTGTACGCTGGCAATCACTGCTCTTGTTTAATGTTGGGGAAACATCATAAAAAGTACATTTGATGCTGAAAGTCGGTCTGGGAAATAAAATTATATCAATCAAATCACTAAGCGCCGTTAATCTCTAGGCTCTGATTGGTTGGAGGATGCTGAGGTATTTATTTCTCTCCGTATCGCCTGTAACAAAGTCATATCCAAGGCAGTAGTAGTAAAATCTGGCTTGATAAAGAACGTTAGAGAATTTATTTCATTATGCCTTATTTATATTGTTTGTATTACACTAAAGCTGACAGAAACCATCTTCATATCCGTCCAGGTATCATCAAGGTGGGAAGATGGAACCCTCTGCCCATCCACTTTCTGACCGACGCTCCAGAGGCGACCGTCGCCGACATGTTGATGGAGGTCTACCACATGGTCACGCTACGCATCCAGCTACAAAGGTCAGAGTCCTGAATGCTCGGCGTTCAGAGGCAAACATGTGTGGCATCGGCAGAGTGAGAAAGCCTGCATGTTCATATTTTATGGACACACTGAGGCTTTTTTATGGACTGTTTTGTGTGGTCGCATTTAATCAGACACTCCGGTCCACTGGGCGGCTGATGTCATTGCTGCAGATTGCAGCTCCAGAATTTACCATATCTATCAAATTTGAAAGCAGCAATATTGAAACACTAAAGCTCGGGTTAAACAAGCCGGTGGGGATTTATCCATTATCTGTCTCCGTCTGGGGGCGGGAGAGTCCATGTGCCAGGAACTCTGAGTTCTCCAGAAAAAAAAAACAAAAAACGAAGTGAGTGAAGCAGGATCTTGATGGACTGATAAAACAGATAAACTCCAGATGAGAGGGTTATTATTGTTATTGTCTTGGCACATACCAGCCAGGTCTGTTTACATGTTTATGCGCGTATCCACGGCGATGGCAGAGCTTTGGCATGCGTGCGCCGAGCTGAAATGATTTGAGGTTAAAATTAAATAAGAACAGCGAGATTGGAGGGAGAGGGATTTATTTTTTATGGTTGAGGTTAATACACGATGTTTGGATGATTGGAGGAATTATGTGTTTATGTTATTGCCGTGATAAGAAGACTGACACCTCTTATGACTGTGACGCTACAGGCGGTAGCTCTACTGCTAGCTAGCTTAGCATAAAGCAGACTGCACAATTCTTTTGTTATTTTTGGACAGAGCCGAGTAAAATCTACCCAACGAACACGGTGAAGTGGTTAGATCTGGAAACATGTTTTATAGTTGAGGTTTGAATGACTGGGGGGATTATGTCTTCATTTCATTGCCAAGATAAGAAAACTAAAACACAGTTAGCTAGTTAGCTTAGCTAAACTGTTTAAACTGTTTAACCACATGTTTTGTTATCTTTGGACAGAACTATGCTAGCTAAGCTAAGATGTCTAAGATCTACTTAACTGTGAAGTGGTTATCTAGAAACATATTTACGGTTGGAGGAATTATGTGTACATGAAGTTACACACAGTTAGCTTAGCATAAAGCGTGAAAAGACAGCACATATTTTGTTATCTTTGGAGGGAGCCATGCTAGCTGCAGTCTTTACGCTAAGCTAATATGTCCATGTCAATCTACTTAACGAACGTGGTTATCTAGAAACATATTTTTAATGGTTGGATGAAGCTACAGGCAGTTAGCTTAGCATAAAGATCAAACAGACAGCACATGTTTTGTTATCTTTGGAGAGAGCCATGCTAGCTGCAGTCTTTATGCTAAGCTAATAGGTCCAGCTTGTTGTTCTTCTTCTGTTCTCCATCAATCTTCTTACGCCTTTCCAAAATGTTAATCTTGCTAACAACACATACATGCTAGCTGCAGACTTCATGCTAAGCTAATAAGTCAATGTCAATCTACTTAACGAACATGGGAAAGTGGTTATCTAGAAACACATTTACAGTTGGAGGAATTATGTGTATGAAGGTACACACAGTTAGCTTAGCATAAAGCTCACACAGATAGCACATGTTTTGTTATGTTTGGACAGAGTCATGCTAGCTGTAGTCTTTATGCTAAGCTAAGATGCCCAGCTCCTTCTTCTTCTGTTCTCCATCAATCTTCTTACGCCTTTCTAAAATCTTAATCTAGCTAAACGAGAGTCATGCTAGCTGCAGTCTTTATGCTAAGCTAACATGTCCAGCTTCTTCTTCTACTTCTGTTCTCCATCAGTCTTCTTTCGTCTTTCAAAAATGTTAATCTAGCTAAACAACTCATACATGCTAGCTGCAGTCTTTATGCTAAGCTTGTCCAGCTTCTTCTACTACTCGTCAATCTTGTCATGCATTCCCAAAATGTTAATCCACTTAAACGAACATGGTGAAGCAGTTATCCAGAAACATTCTGTGTAATACTGTAAGACAAATTTTTGGGCCTTTTCATGTCTCGACTTATTAAATTAGCTTTAAAGATGTAGAAGCTGATGCCTGGGTATGGTTTTGGTTTCGCTGCAGTTTCTCGAAGCTGGAGGATCTTCCCTGCGAGCAGTGGAACCACGCCACCGTCAGGAACGCTCTCAAAGAGCTGCTGAAGGAGATGAACCAGAGCACTCTGGCCAAAGAGTGTCCTCTGTCACAGGTAGATTAAAAAAAAAACTTTCTATTTTAAACTCTCAGTCCTCACGTTATTTATTTGAATCTCTGGAAACCTCCCTACACGTTCGTTAAGCTCCCCAGCTGCACGATTAACCCTCCATCCAGGTCTCATAATCTGTGTGCGATGTGTTTGCGTACAGCGTTGGTGGGGGGGCGAGGGGGGGGTGTTGATCGCTGCATCAATTGCAAGCATATGTGTGTGTGGCTGGAGATTCCCTCTTCTGTGTTCGCTGTGCTGGCTCGGGTTTCCATGGGTGGCTTCCAGTCATGATTAATGTTTGTCTATTTCTATTGTGTGTGTTCTGTGTGTGTTTACGCGTGCGTGCCATGTGGTTGTTGCGTGAGCATTTCATATTACGTTGGTTATTAATTATCCTTCCCCTCTTTCTGTCCCAGAGCATGATCTCCTCCATAGTGAACAGCTCCTACTACGCCAACGTCTCCACTGCCAAATGTCAAGAGTTCGGCCGTTGGTACAAGAAGTATAAGAAAATCAAAGGTGAGCCCTCGATTAATCTGACCGTCTATTGAAAGCCTTTCCTCGTGCACAGGTGTCTCTAGTGTCTTTATTCACGGCAGACGTGGCGCTCTAAAGCGACAGGAAACCAACACAAACGCACCAGAGCTGCATCTGATTTATAGCAGAATAGAAAAGACCGGATTCCGTGTGATTTGTACTGTTTGAAACGAAAAATTAAAAGAAACAAATCTGAGTCACATGTGTGGAAAATAACAGGATCTAACGGAGTAGAGGCAAGGCTGCACAGAGGCAGCGCCCCGTCCGGTCTGAAGCACGAGGCAGAAAAATGAAAGTAAACACCGGGAACTGGTGGGAATGTGACTGGCTTTTATCAATAAGACGCCAAAAAAAGGAGAAGAATAATTTGTCCAATTTAAAAAACAAAAAAGTGACGAAAATGTTTAGTTATCAACGAAAGACTGGGCTAATCAGCTGATTATGAGAGCGGGAAAACTAAAGAGAAATGAGCGATGTAGGATAATCCATGATATATCTTCCTGTCCATTATTTTATATCTACTTTTATTAATGTTTTAGATGTTCAGCCTTAGCATCAACCAATCAACTGCGATTCTTCCCGTTAACTTTTCACATTCGCTGACGAAACCAAACGGCATCAAACATCCTGAGTGCTACCCCCCAGTAGCAATAAGATGTGAACGACTCTCGCACGTATCTCAGCTTGATTGCAGATTAATAAATGGTAAATGTTTCACAGCGTATAACGCCCTTCTACCTGTCCCTGCTCTTAAGTTTCTCTTTCAGTCCCGTGTCATGACCTCCTGCTTTAACATCTACAAACAATAACCTCCCTGTTTATTGTCCGTGTGTCTTGTTGAGCAGTAGATTATCTGGAGAAGATGTGGTCTGGACGAGACGCTGCGGACATTAAAAGTAAGGATGGATGTTTGATGACGCTTTGTAGAAGATGTTTCATTTGTTGAAGGAGCTTCTTCAAACCTCGTGAGGCAGTAACGGGTTGTTGGAGTATAATTCATTGGGGAAAGAAAATATGTGAATTACAGATGAGTCTCTGATTGTTAATAGACCCCAGTCATGCAACTTTCAGATGTTCCTGTTTAAAGCAGAACCTCCCACTTTAGAAATAAAGAGTTGAATTAAACGTCTTCACAAACCGTTTGCTTTGTTTTTCGTGACGTACGACCTGGACGAGCGAGAACCTTCACACCTTTTTTTCTCTTTTCCAGTTGAGAGGGACAACATGGCCGACTTCTGCGTGCTAGGCCAGAGACCTCCTCCTCCTCACCTGTCAGGTCTGGCCCAGCTCAGTCACCTCGGAGGCGGCAGCCCCCTCCTCAAAGCCGGAGATCCGCAGGCGCCCTCCCAGCCGCCGCAGCCGCCTCCGCAGCAACCTCCTCCTCCCCAGCAGCAGCCCTCGCCTCACGGCCCCCTCCACCACAGCCCTCCCCTCCGCACAGGTCAGGTGCCGCCTCCGCCCCCTCCACCTCCACCTGGAGCTCTGCAGCCCCTGCTGGGTCCAGGTGGGCTGCTCTCTCCTCAGCTCTCCCCGCAGCTGGTGCGGCAACAGCTCGCCATGGCCCACCTCATCAACCAGCAGCTCGCCGTGAGCCGCCTGCTCGCCCACCAGCATCCACAAGCCCTCAACCAGCAGTTCCTCAACCACCCGCCCATTCCTCGGGGCTCGTGCAAAGCCGGGGGCGACCATCCCGGGAGCAACCCCTCGGCCGCCGAAGTCTCCTCTGAAATCTACCAGCAGGTCAGAGACGAGCTGAAGAGAGCTAGTGTCTCCCAGGCCGTGTTCGCCCGTGTGGCTTTCAACCGCACACAGGTAGGAACAACGAGGGTCGACGAGGTTAGGAGATAGTGTGGTAGTGAAGTCAGGAAGGAGGCGAGGAGCGAGACGAAGCATTCGTTAGGAAATATCTGCTGAGATATTTGGTAGAAATAACGGTGCTGATTTGTAGTTTTTTTTGTGGCGGTGGGATTAGCAGAAGCGTGGCGGGGTTGCTGGCTCGCTGGGTCATTGAGCGTCCTCCCCCCTCCCTCCTCCCCGCCGCCCGCCCGCCCTCGCAGCAGCACAAACACCTGATGCATTCAGGCTGTGCTAAAGTGCTCACCGTACGCCCCATTAGATCAGTGTGATGGGAGGTGGCTCGTAGGCCCACTGGTCTAGAGGCCAGGTGTGTTTCCTCTGCGTCTCTTTTTGTGTTTGGATTTGTGAAAAGCAAAAACTGTGGATCTGAAGTTTCTCCTTTTCAGGTTTTACAAAGTTTTACCAGAAACAGGGCGCCGTCTTTAAACCGTTTCAGCAGCAACAGTTACTCAGCTGATGTCTTTAACGGCTGCGTTTCATTGTGATCTATCACGTTTCAAGGAGATATTATATTATTACATAGTCTATTATATATGAGGCTTTGCTGTAAATGAAACATGATCCGTTAACAGATAACTAATTAGCTCCAGACGCTTAAATATGAAGATTACACTCAATAATTAATCGTTTTGAACTAAAAATCATGTTTCCAGATATTTTTACAAACCAAATCAATCAAAACGAGCTAATTAAATGCTGCTTTATTCATATATTAGCTATATAATTATCCTGTTACTCTTTTCTTTATCCATTATTTCTGCTGCATCGTTTTCCCAATTAATTGCACGTTTAAAAACATTTGTGACGTTCTCCGGTTAATAAGCGTTTGTGTCGGTGCAGGGTTTGCTCTCTGAGATCCTGAGGAAGGAGGAGGACCCTCGCACAGCCTCGCAGTCTCTGCTGGTCAACCTGAAGGCCATGCAGAACTTCCTCAACCTGCCGGAGAGCGAGAGAGACCGAATCTACCAGGAGGAGAGAGAGCGCACCATGAACCCCTCCGTCGGCCTCCCCGCCTCCAACTCGTCCACGCCCGGAGCTCCACGCCTCTCACAGGTTGGTGTTTAAAGTAAATAAATAAAGGAATCAGCCAAAATATTAAAATTAGCCTGAACAAGATAATGTTGCTGTGTTAGCCTAAAGAAAATACTACTAATAATTCAATTAACTATTTAATGAGCGTAAATATTTGATTTTTATCAGTTTTCAATTCACCTTAAAGAAATATTTTTATAAATTTGACTACTCTTATCAGCACAGGAGTAGACTATTCTAGCACTTAATACAAATATAAATTATTGGTATTATAACAATCCACAGTATTGTTCAGAATAACCTCTTGCATCTACGTTGTAAACTATCCAGCGTGGTTTGAAATTTGAGCCAAAATTTGACAATATCTTCCATTTAATTAGCCTAAACTAGTTGATAGTAGCTGCTACGTTAGCCTAAACAAGCTAACAGTAGCCGGAGAAAGATAACTTAAAGCAGATCTTCAGATTACATGTATGATTACTGTTATTCTTCTGTCCATCTCCTCATAAAGCCCCACCCAAACGATCTGATTGGTCCAGCAGATCTTAGCTGGAGCAGAATCAGATAAAATTTTCCCTGCGATGCCAAAGCATTCAGAAGCAGATACTCATCCCTAAACAAGCCAACATCAGCCGTTAGCCAGTAGCTATATTACAGCAAACAATAATAAATAGCATAGATATAAAAACATAAGACGTTCAGGTAGTCTAAATGAGATAAGCTAGCCAAAACAAGCTAGCCTGCAATTGATAATGTGAGCAACAATCTTAGGCTAAACAAGTATCCCATTTATTTAGCCTAAACTAAAAGATAAACTGCTATGTTAGCCTAAACAAGCTAGCCTGCAAAACATAACGTAAGCAACAATCTTACTCCAAATAAGTATATATTTGTCATTTAGTTAACCTAAACAAGATAAACTGCTTTGTTAGCCTAAACAAGCTAGCTGCAAAGGATGTCATAAGCTACTATGTCAGGCTAAACAAGTTAATGTTGGCCGTTTAACAACATGTTAGCCATTTTATCAGCGTACTGTATGAAACATAATGTTAATCATTAATTAGTCTTAACGTTGGTTTTTTTTTGTTTTTAAATGGTTGCCATGGCAGCTCAACAAATAACAGTGGGAGGGGTCTGATTGTAACGTGCCGTGTGTCGTGTGTGTGTTTGTGCATAGAAAGTGTGGGAGAGGAGCTTGGATGAGCAGATAACTCCTGATACCTGGGCCTCCATCTGGAAGAACAAGACTAAGATCTCCAACTCTGTGAGTTATCAGCCATCTGTAACCTCATAAAGTAGACATTGTCTTCAAACATGCAGCAGGATCGTATTTATCTGAACCCATTTATGAAGGAAAAACAGCTTCAAAGCCATCACAGCAACACACTGTAAACATCAAGGACATTATAATGCATTTGGAAACGTCCCCTCCACATAACCATTTAGCAACGTCAGCGATAAGAGGCTCCCCCCGATGCCCATTCATGGCTGTGGGTGAATTTGTGAGCTCTTCTTATTATGGCTATGTAAAATTATCTCAGCATCGTTTACACTGAGGGAATGTAAGCTCGCCGGTCTGTACATGTCTTGTGGACGACTTCAAACGCTGTGTATACAAGCTCTCCGAGAGCCAATACATGTTCGCTCAAACAGAAACAACAAAGAAAGACAAAGAAGAAGGACTTAATGACTTTGATCTGTAAACAAAGTTCATGTGGAGACGTGCGCCGCAGATGTTCATACAGGAAACGCTGCATGTCTGCTCTCAGAGTCTGATCATCAGCTGATAACCTCCACTACACATGTATACACCACATCTGATTTGATTCATCCAGTGAATGAGGATCCTTACGCTGTTTTCCTTTCAGCCCATCTCATCTGATATCTCTTAAAAACCCTCTAATTTGTACTCACTGTTCTCCATCCGTCTTCCAGCCCAAGCCGCCCGGCCCGGCCCCCGACCTCCCCCTGAAGCTGGAGTCTCTGGTCAACATTACGTCAGGCATCTACGACGAAATCCAGCAGGAGATGAAGAGAGCCAAGGTGTCCCAGGCTCTGTTCGCCAAGGTGGCCGCCAACAAGAGCCAGGTGAGGGGAACTGTAAAGAACGAGCCAGTGGTCAGTCCAGGTTTAGAATAAAGGATTAGATTTCAGCCACGTTTCAAAACTGTTTGAGGAACTCGGAAAAACCACGAAACCCTCAAATGTAAATCTGGATCGCTGCCAACGACTCAGTGTAAACAGACAGTCGGCTTCAGGACTGTCAGGTTACATGATGCACTCGTTTAGCTTTTTCTGTTAATTAGATATTTGATTTAGCCTGGATGCCAGCTTTCCTGAGAGTTTCCTGTTCACAAACGTTCAGCGGGGTTAAAGTTAGTTGATTTAGATCTGGAGTCGCTTCGTTCAGAAGTTATTTTGTTACGGCAAAAGATCTTGTTTGTGTTACGTTAGTTAAGCTGTTTTACTTGTCTTTATTAGCTTGTTTAGGCTAACGTAGTTTCTTAAGTTGTTAAGTTTCTCAGGATACTGTTAGCTTGTTTAGGCTAATGTAGCACAAACAACCGTTACAAGTTATGTTGGCCAGACTGTGGTTAGCTGCTATGTTAGCCTAGACATGGTAACATTAGCCGTTAAGCCTAAATAAAATAATGTTAGCAGCAATGTTAGCCTAAACAATTTAACATTAGCCATCTAAGCCTACTTAAAATAACATTTGCTGCTGTGTTAGCCAAGACAACAAAATGTTAGCCATTTAATAAGCAAGATATTTATAAGCTAATAAACAAGATAACATTAGCCATTAAGCTTAAATAAAGTAACATTAGCGGCTATGTTAGCCTAAACAATTTAACATTAGCCATTTAAGCCTACATAAAATAACGTTAGCTGCTGTGTTAGCCAAAACAACAACAAAAAAAATAAGCTGAATGTAGCCTGAGAAAAATAATGGAGCAACCATGTTAGCCTTAACAAGATAATGTTAGCTACTAGGTTAGCCTAAACAAACTAGCTAACGTTGTCTTGTTTAGGTTAACAGCAAATTAACTTATTGTTCTGATTTTCTAGTTCAGGCTAATTAAATGGCTAATATTGTCTTCTTTAGGCAAACGTAGCAGCTAACATGATTATATTTTGATCAACGTAGTAGCTTATGTTATCTTTCTCAGGCTACCATTAGCTGATCTTTAATGGAACCCGGTGATGGAGGTGGATAATAACGGTTTGCACCAGACAAATAAAGAAAACTGTAAATAACGCCCTCAGCTCGTCTCACAGACTAAATTAGAGAGCAGCTAAATCACTGTGTTCCAGGAGAAAGGTAATATGCTGTATATGCAGCGTGTATACAGTGTGTGCATTGCTTTGTGTGGGGCGGGCGAGGTCCCCCGTGTCGCCGGGTCTGGGGGTGGCTGGGGGTCACGGCTCAGTGCACCCATCTGCTGCAGCTGGCCACAAGGACAGAGAGCGAGGCAGAGAGAGACGATCAGGCTATTAGCGGCGCATGCTGCCCGAGGTGGCTGGTTGAACACAACAGCTGGTGTCACAAACCGAACCAGTCTAGCAGACATAATTGAATCTTCTCCAGCTCTCCTTCCACCTCCCCCATCATCATCTTCCTTTACCTCACACATCCGGCACCGTTCCAACTTTTACAACTTTGTTCTGATGCATTTATTTTTATTTTTCTAATGCATCTTGTCACATCCGTTTGCTCCTCTTCCTCACTAGGTAGTGTTTCAGTTTGTTGCAGCTAAAACTTAATATGGCCGCTGCTGAGTTAAAGAACACAATTCATCTGTTTATACCTATTTACTACTGTATTATCTTACTTATCTTATCTTATATTACCTTATCTTAATGGGTGACCTTGACCTTGTGGATGAGCCATGCTAGTTTTTCCATTCAGTTTCCAGTCTCTATGCTAAGCTAACTGTTTAATATGAATATCACCTCACCTCCTCCTCCTCCTCTTCATCACCTCCAGGGCTGGCTGTGCGAGCTGCTTCGGTGGAAGGAGAACCCCAGCCCGGAGAACCGCACTCTCTGGGAGAACCTGTGCACCATCCGGCGGTTCCTTGCGCTGCCACAGCCCGACAGGGACCTGGCGTACGAGGAGGAGTCCCGGCACCACCACAGCGAGAGGCTCCACACCGTCCTCCACCTGCCACAAGACGCACAGGTAAGTGTTAACAGCTGGTGGTGACGCGTCCAGATGTGACGCACGGCGCGGGTTATTAACAAAGGATCAGGTTTATCGGCCACGTATGTACACATACGAGGAATATGAGTCAGGTAACGTTTGCTCTCTTGTACAAAAACACACAGAACTTAAATAAGCATAAAAAATAAATCTCAGTCTGAAAATAAAAATACATCTTCTTCATCTCCACAAACAATTATCCTTAAAATATGTGATTATTATTATAATTATAACTGGATTTTGTGAATTCCAACATTTTTTACAAAGAAAATTTACATATATGTATAAATATAAGCACAAAAAAAACTAGATTTTCCGATTCAAACTGACCTTGAAAGATCTGACAGATGGCCTTGCTTTTATACCTATTGGTACTCAATAGTACGCTTGTAAAAGTCTGCGCTTTTACAGTCACAGACGCATCAACACACACACACTCACACCCCAGCGTGGGTTCAGCGTCTCGCTCAAGGACGCTCCGGCACGTGGCACGTTCCGGGGGATCGAACCGGACAAGCCGCTGCTCTGATCTGGTATTTTTATAAATCTTGCGTCCTCTTGTTAGAACTCACACGGAAATGACACGAGAGTCTCTGGGAGTCGGGGCTGGAAGGTGATTGGGTTTTAAAAGTGTGACGATAGAGAAGAGCTGGACAAAAGCAAAGATGAAAGATGAGAAACTAGAGGAAAAATATAAAGCCACAAATCTCTGGAACCAACGTCGTTAGTTTGGCGAAAGCGCAAAGTTTTGGTCGACACGAGGCAAAGTCAGGCTCCGTTGTTGTTGATTCTTTGACATCAGTTTGGTGTCTGACCCTTTTGTTTAAGACTTTATGCTATGCTAAGCTACGCTACGCTAACCGCCCATTGTCTGTCGCCTTTGTAGTGAACACACAACCAATAATAATCTCAAAACATGTCCACTCTTTGACTGCAACCCCACCACAAGCTCAGTCAGAAGTGGAGAGCTCACGCTGATTAACCAACGATGATAGCGATGGTTGAGTCTGAACACACCGTCTCATGTGGGAATACAGACTTCATACATCTAAGAGGATGGAACTGGATGTGTCCACCCTCAGAAACCACATCTGTCATTATTATTTACTCGTCGTATTTATTCCGTCTCAGCGTGAACGGCTCCGTTTGATCTCGTTGTGCGTGCACATGTGTTTGCGTGTCCCTGTGTGCCCCAGTGGAACGAAGGGTAAACAGTGTTGCTGGGTGGTGTGGCACTGGAGGAAATGCCCCATTAGTTTTAGAGGAGGGAGGCCGAGGCCGGAGGAGGGCTGAGGGAGATCGATGCAGGAAGCGCAGCGACGCCTCGGCTGCTTTTCAGGACTGTGACGCTGAAGCCGCCGCGTCCGTGCGTCCGTCTGGGTTTGACGTTTTAAAAGGTATTATAAATATAAGAGGTTATGAAGTTACGCATGTAACAGCTGAAATGAAGCTAAGAGGAGTTTAAACAAACAAGCTGTAACATAATATTAGAGCTTTAGATGTGGTCTTTGTCAGGAATGGTTTTCATTAGAAGATGAGTTTGAAAATCTTTCCTCGCAGACGTTCTCCTCTCTGAGATTATCACGCAGCGTTAAAACAGAGCAACAGATCGCTGGAAGTTTACTGCACCTCCTGTTTGATAGTAAACTAATTCAACTCCACGGCGCTCAGGTGACTAGTTTTACTCTTCAGTGCATCGCCGCATTAAGCCCCGCCCCCTCAAACAGGAAGCTCTTTGCAGGAGCGTGTTCAGATCCTAACAGAGAGACTCCAGACCAAGTTTCCAGCACCAAATAAAAACTGTGGGCGGGTGAAGTTGGTCCGGCTTTCAGATTAAAGGTAAAGGTGGAGAAATAAACTGTAAATCTGTAACTAAAAGAACTCATCTGACTCTTGTTCGGGGATTTATATTATTTAGTTGAGGTAATCAGGAAGATTCCAGATCGACTTCTTGCCACAAATAAATAAAAATAAATGTTTGTCATTTAGTTGGTCTTCCAGGCTAATCTTTATCTAAAATAACTTGAGCTTCAATTTGAGAACAATGAGCTGAGGTTAAAGGTCAGGGTCAGACTGAATCTGCTGCTCTACCTCCGCCGCCGACCATCCTTTCATACTTATACCCCACACAGACTATACACCATGTGATATAAATTAAAAAACAAATGCTCACACTTCCCATTTCCTCTTTAAACATGAGTCGTACATGGCTGCTCCTCCTCCCTCCTCTCTCCTCCTCCACCGCGTTCAGAGCTCGGTATTAAAGAAGCGACGGAGGAGGAAGCGGTGGCGGCAGCGTTAACACATTCCTCTCAGCAAAGTCTAAGAATACAGTTTAACCCCACCTCGAGAGACACCAGGAGAAGGATTGTGGTGAAACGCTGGTGATTTATTAATGGGAAATGAGGTGTGTGTATAAATACATGTGTGTTGCCGTCTTCCCCCTCCACCACCACCACCACCTCCTCCTTGTCCCACCAACCTCAGGCTCCAGCCAGCCTGCCACCACAGACCACACATGTGTCCCATCTGCCACACATCCACAGACTCTCACACTGATAGCATAAATGTGCGCTTTCTTTTTGTCTTTTTGGACAATAAGACAACCACGGCCACGGGACGCACATGAAAAATGAATGTGGCGCTGTCCTCTGAGGAAAAGCTGCACGGTGAAGACCACACACCAGCGTATGAGTCTGGTCTGTTACGGTAGCATGAGCCACGACAGCACGTTAGAGGATCTCTGTCCATTAAACCTGCAGGTGTTTCAGCAGCGTCACTTTGATTCTTTAAGCGTGACGTCCACTCTGCAGCTAGCAGGCAAATGTTATTTTGTTTAGGCTAATTAAAAGGCTAATAGTGTTTTGTTTATGCTAACATAGTTGGTTATTTATCTTTCTGTGGCTACCGTTAGCTTGTTTAGACTAACTTAGCATCTAATATGACCTTGAGACCTTGTTTGGGAAGCTTGTTTAGGCTAACATAGCAGCTAAAGTTATTTTGGCTAGGCTAACATGCAGCTAATGTTGTCTTGTTTAGACTAGTATTACCATTAGCTTGTTTAAGCTAACATAGCAGCTAACATTTTCTTGATAAAGAAAATATAGCAACTAATATTGTCTTGTTCAGACTAAATTGCTTAGTTAACTTTCTCAGGCTACTATTAGCTTGGTTAGGCTAACATTGCAGCTAACATTACCTTGTTTAGGCAAAAACAGCAGCTAACATTAGCTTCAGTAGCTTTATACCATTAAAAAAATATCAGACAATAATAAAACTAAATATATAAGCTAATATTGTCTTATTTAGGCTAAATAAAAGGCTAATACTAGCTTGTTTAGGCTAAGTTGCTTTCTTTCTAAGGCTACTATTAGCTTGGTTAGGCTAACACAGCAGCTAACGTTTTGTTATTTAGGCTCATTAAAATAGCTTCAACCCATTACAATAATCAGATGTAATAATAATAATAATAATAATAATAACAATAAAACTATATATATATAATCACAACAGGTAATATTTTATTTAGTTTAACTAAAAGGCTAATAGTAGCTTGTTTAGGCTAAGTTTCTCAGTTGCCTTTCCTAGGCTGTGTTAGCTTTGTTAGGCTAACATAGCTTCCCGGATTACCTTGTTTAGGCTAACAGCAGCTAACATTATTATATTTCCGCTAACATATTAGCGTTTGTTATCTTGTTTAGGCTAATGTTAGACTGTTTATGCTACTCACATGGTCGATTTAGTTTGTTTTTACATGGAGTTGAATTTGTTTAACTAAATGTCTGCCAGCAGAGAAGGAAAACATTTAGAATGAAAAGATACCGACAGGAAATAACTGTAAATGATGAACAGTTATCAGTCCTGGTCTTAGATATATGTGGCCTCAGCAGCATCACTTCATTTCTCCATGTGCGTTACTGGCTCTGCAGCTCGTGGCGGTTAAGTGCCTCCCACAGCTAATTTGGCAAGACTTCCACCTTATAAATAATTTCTTTATTGTTTTTTGCTGAATTGATTTCTGCTGTGGTGTGTATGGGTGTGTGACCCGGACCCCAGGAGTCCTGCACTAGAACAAGGAGCTGACAACCCTTCCTCCACTCGCTTTGTGTCTCGCTTCAGTCATATTATTATTACCACTAGAGGGCGCTGTTCATATGGACTCCTCTCTCTTAAACATAAACCCATTTGAAGCGGCAGGAAGGATATAAACTAAAATTCTCTTATTTCATCACATCCATCATATTTCATGTGAAAATATTTAATTTCAGGCTCACACGCTTTTTTAATAGAAAGAAAAACGCCTTTTATGTTTTTAAAGTAAATACGGTGACGTCCCAGGACCCTACCAGCAAACAAAAGGGTGAAGGCTGAGATTTATTACTGCATCAGACAAGCAGTGCGTACGACTGAGAACTAAAATGATGCAAATCGGTGCAGCAGATAATACAAACAGACATTAATTCCCGGTTGGTCAAGCCTAAAAAGCTTCCTGTAATGTAATGGCCATCTTCTTTAGACTCGCCCTGCCTGGTAAACGTCTCCTAAACTCCACACCCCGATTCTCAAACACAAGCTTTCTGTTAACAACAACAAAAAAGTTTCAAAGCCCGATGGTGACGTCAGTGGACGTTATTTTCTCAGAGTCTTTACGGTTTCACCAGCACGTCCCAGGACGACTCATGTTAATGTGTGAAAACAGCAAAAACAAATCGCCGCTTTCAATCAACACAAGTCTCTGGACTGGAGACAATTAATAATCAGAATAAACTGGACCACATGGCCACCTAGACAAGACAGGAAGGAGCTTTAATCTGGAATAAATCCATTCTCTCTGAGCATATCTGCTCCATGTGGGGTAAACATCAGGCGAGGAGAAACATGGAGGTAGAAGAACAAGATGAACCAAGATGGAATCAATGTGGACAGAGACAATGGAGACATCTTGGTTGTCTTATAAGACTCTAGACATTCAGGATTGGTGAGAAAGTTCTTCTTCTTCTTCATGGCAGCACTTACAACCTTCTCTTCTTCTACTCTATCAGTTCAGGGTTGGAGGTGAAAGTCTTCCATATTTTTTCCACCTTCTTCTTCTCCTCCATCTGTTCATGTCCAACGATCCACATGGACAGAAAACCCTGCATTTCACTCGTCTTCTTCTACAGAATCAGTTCAGAGATATAAAACAACAACAACAACAGCATAATGGTCATAATGTTACGGCTTATCTTACACTTAGGGAAAGGATTGTGAAAGCTGTCCTCTTCCCCCCCCCTCCTCTCCCCAGTTCGTCCCGGTGGCCTCGTCCTCTGTTCCCCGTCTCTGGGTGGAGTTTGGGCTGTTTGGAAAAACCACAATTAAGTTAATTGTTTAATTGCAGATAAATGGAATGAATACCACACACGGGTTTAACCAACACTCAGCCTCGGTAACAGTACGCGCTTACAGTTACTCATCAAAGAAACGTCATTTTACGAAGAAAAATAAATAAAAATAATAATAAAAGAAATGTGCAGTGACTCAACTGCTCCTCTATCCTGGACCCAGTCCTCACGAAACCACACTTTAATTCAAATACAAGAGCGAAGGAAGCGGAGAGGGAAAAAATATAAAAAAAACTGATTAACAGGAAAGGTGAAGTCATGCAAAATACTAACAGAAAAGTGATTTTTTCCTTCATTACATATTTATCTCTGTGTTAATGGCGTCTCTGGTGGTCACACAGAAACACAGACGGAGTTAGAGTTAGAGGCCCTGGAGGACCAGAGCTCATTAAGGAGAAGATGAATATTTCATGTTCTATAATTCTTTCATAGTTCTGCGTCGTAATTTGCCTTGATTTACGTTTAAAAGAAAACTTTTTCATTTTTACTGCAGTGCACTCACGACGCTGCCAGAGAGAGAGAGAGAGAGAGAGAGAGAGAGAGAGAGGGAAGGAGGGAGGGAAAGAGTGAGGCGAAGTTTTTCAGGAATATTGAATCACGAGAAGAGCTGCTCCGGCCTCGAGGCTCCAGGATTGTGGTTTTGGGAGAGCAGAGTCGTATTGTGTTGTTGTGAGGTGACGTGAAGTCTCTTCCAAAGTGTAACGGTCAGAACTGAGAGGACTGAAGGGATGAAGGGACGAGGGATGAAGGGACGTGGGATGAAGGGACGTGGGATGAAGTAGCCAGACTTTTTATCAGGATTAGAATATGAGTAAATCTGTCAGTGCAAGAATCTGAATCTTATTGTTCAGTTATTACGTCTACAAACAAATACAGATTTTAAATCCTTGGACTGATCCTTAGTTTGTAAAGGCGACAAAAATTCAAGGATTTAATTCAAGGTTTTATTGTCGTTACACACGTGTTGGTACATGAGATGGAACAAAATGAATTAGCCTGGTCCCATTGTCAAAGCACAAACAATAAAAGTCTAAAAATAAAATAAAATTAGCTAAGTTTAAAAAATAGGCAACTAAGTAATATAAATATAGACAATAGTATCTTGTTCACGCCAACGTACTTGCTTATGTTCTTTCCAAAGCTACCGTTAGCTTCTTTAGGCTAATTAAATAGCCAACACTAACTTGTTAAAGTTAATTAAACGGCTCGTAGTATCTTATTTAGGCCAACAAGCAGCTAACACTAGCTTGTTTAGGCTAACATACTTGATTATGTTACACTTCTAAGGCTACAGTTAGCTTGTTTATGCTAAAACTAACTTATTTAGGTCTTTAAATTAGTTCGACTGGCATGTCAATTATTAATTACGTTAAAAACGAGTCCTACAGGCGTGAAATGATGCAATAACTAGCGTTGGTGGTATAGTGGTGAGCATAGCTGCCTTCCAAGCAGTTGACCCGGGTTCGATTCCCGGCCAACGCAAAATTTATCGGTGTATATATATCTGCTCTTATTCTTTTTACATATATAGATTGAGATTTATTATTTTAATTTTCTTTCACTTATTTAAGTTTGTGTGTTTATGTACAAGAGAGTAAAGTTACCAGAGCTAAATGTCCATTAAAGCTGATTCTGATAACATAGTGTAAACTTAAAATAATTAAAGTTTGCACATAAACGAGGGCTCCAGGATCGATCCTTGTGGAACTCCACGTTGGATTCTGTTTGGTTTGACGCGTTAAAGTCGTTAAAGTCGTTCCACCGACAGCAGGTTCCACTAGACGAGAACTTCTTGGTCGTGTGAATTATTAAATACGTTAACATTGAGAATAACTGGGAGTGGGTTTCTTCTGTAACCGAGACTGACGTTCATGTGTTTCTACTTCTTGACGAAGAGCCCACCTTGTTTTCTTTAAGCCGTGACCGTGAACTTTTCCTGAGCTTAAACCCAAACCGTGATCTTTCACCAACACGTCACTGACGGCGTTTTGTCCCTAAATCTGCACCATGAATCATTTTTCTGATTCTCAATTTGATTTCCGAAGGCGTAAAATCCAACAGTTTAATGATTTTCATCTGGATTTTATCTGGACCACTGGTCTTTTCCTGACATTAAATCTTCTCCATAAAAGTGGGAAGTCACATGAATTATTTTTTTTGGGGGGCATCTGTGCTGTGGTATTAATTCTTCTTTGATTTAAACTTAAAATCTTCCAGGTGTTAAAAAACAATTGCCATAAAAAAAAAGAAAATTATTGCAGTTTTTAGTTTCTGTCTTAAAAGCATAGTTTTAATTTTAGTGTCAACTTTAAAGCTGTGTGAAAAAAGCTCCAGGATTCACCATGAACCATTTTTTTGCGTAAAAGCTGTGAAAGCGTTCAGATCACCGTAGGATCGGTGGACTTTAACGTTCTCACACACCCAGAAGTTGTTGTTCTGCCTCCCCGTAAGAAGACACCGACTACCACCAGTCATACTGCAACACTTCCAGTAAAAGAAAGTGATTGTGCCAGAGATTTATGCAACAGATTTATTTATTTATTTGCAGATTTTTAGCTGAAAATTCATTTGCAAACAGTTTGCAATTGCACGGAGACATGTGCCGTGTTGGCGTTGGCGTCTTTAGCTTCCCGATGTATTAAGTAGTGGAGCGGGGGGGTAGAAGACAAGAAAGAAAAAGGTCAGAGAGAAGAGACAAAGAGACAAGAAGTCTACGTAGATGAAGTTTGAAGGAGCCGACCAGTCCTGAGTGTTTTGGCTCTGCTCTCTAACATCATCATTAGTGCATGAAGGAGACCAGGCCTCGCTGTCGATGCAGGCATGTGTGCGCAGCCATTGATCCAAGAGTCCTTGCTGTCAGCCCGAATAAGCTCAGAGATGATGAAGGCCCGTGGATGGAGGTCGGGTTGTGGGGTAGGTTTTCGCAATCCCCCTCCACGGTTTACCCCCAATTTAGCTATTAAGTGTCTCAGTCAGTTTGTACGGCGCATGTTTGTGGCTGTGTGGTCCTCGTTAGAGCGGGGACACATATCTGTTTTTTTTCTGGCCTCCTTCTTGGCTTGCCTGCGTTCTTACAGTGTTTTCTCAATATCTAAAAGTTAATATCTCAAAGGGGAAAAACTTGCATTATTCCTGTAAATTGGTCATTCCCTCGCCCCTGAAAATAAATCCCCAGCGAATGAATTTCAGAGCAATTTTCATTGGTCTGGCCTGCCCTCAATATTATTTAAGTAATACCCTGTTATTATTGAAGAGAGGGAGAGAAAGGGCGAATGACTATTATCTTTATGTGGGTCCTTTAATTTTAATGCGCCACAGATTTATAGCTGGGCATTCCAGCGGGGAGGCCCCTCCCTGCTCTTAAAGCGAGCGGGCGGGACACGACCGCAACGCTCTCACAACAGCCACTACCTCCCGACAAACAACCAGAGTCCCCCACTTTCCCTCCCAACACTTGGTCCTCTCTCTCTCAGACGAGCCTCTCCGTCAGCTCCAGCCACCGACTAACACTTCTACACCTTCACAGATCCTCTCACATGTGGATAAATCCTGGTAAACATTGAGCGCCGGGTGTGCTAACCTGGATTACTGAATAATCAGACCTGACTCAAGCCCAGACACTCTTGACCCAGTCTTTCTTTGTTTTACCTGAAAGACCAATCAAACTAATTTAAAAGCAAAGCAATAACCAGTCAGACATTCAGGAAGCTTAATCTGGCTTTGCTAAAAACATTTGCTGCAAATGTTATTTAGATATTAATCTCTGATCATTACTAGGAACTGATTTGTTTACCTTCATCCAGTGTGCCTTTAAACCAAAAAGCAAAAAACATCCTAACCTAAAACTTGACTTAGCACTTGGCGTTTTGACATCTAACTACAAAATGAGTAATTTAAAAATATATTCACCGAGTCCAAATTTCCTGGTGAGCAGAACTGAACCAGAAATAGTTTGAGGAACAAAGACAAAGATCTCAATCTAATCCAGCATCTTGTGGGATGTTCTGGATAAAGACTCCAACTCTAAACCTAAAGCAGGACTTGAAGGATCTGCTGCTAACATCTTGGTGCCAGATACCAGTCTAGAAGAGTTCAGGCCTTGGCAGGTGGTCATTATGTTATGGCGGATCATTGCATATTCTATAACAGAGGCTATTATTACAGCTAAGAATTCTGCTTTAATTGTGTTTGTTACCAACAGCAAAGAAGTTTGCTTTAGCTGTACGTACACATTAAACCAAACAAAAATCAAAGGTGGAGTTCCACAAGGATCAATCCTGGATCCTCTTGTGGTTCAAACTTTAATTAGTTTTTTTTTTTATGTAGTTTTATCAAGTAACTACATTTCTAAAGGACTTAATCTACATTTAAAAAAGACAGAAATAAAATAACCTGCAACATTTTCACCATTATAATAGCTTTGTAGTTGTTTTTTATTTTTGTTGCTTTGCAGACGTTACTAATGTGCCCATTTCAATTTGCGTGCGCCGTATCTTCAGCAGCGTTAATTTAACATAAGGTTTATTTATTCCTCCATATATTGCGCATTTCCTCTCTGCAGCAACTGATCTTATCCCAGAGCTAATCCCGCGGGATAAAATGTCTTTGTCCTGTTCCACTCTGTGTCCCTCTCAGGTCTTTCAATGGGCTGGTTAAATAGTGATTGGGGTGTCATAAGTTTGTAAATAAGAGACTTCCTGGCAGACAGGAGGTTGGCGTTTTACTAGAGCTAATCTGACACACATTAGGTTAAAGGTCTACTGGACACGGAGCAGTTTGAACGCCAGCCTTGGAGCTGGTTAATAGACCATGACGCTCTGAAACACTTGTTCTCACCCTCGGTTCACCCTGCCGCCCTGGCTACTGTGTACCAGAGGGGGGGCAGGTTGTTTTATAATTTGCTTTGCATCTTAAAAAGTTACTGAGCTGAAAAAATATTAAGATCTCAAGATTAAACACTGTTTATGTAAAATAACGCGTCCCTGTCTGCAGTCTTGATCAGGGGTCACTGTGCCCCATTAATCAGCTCTTCTGTCTTTCTCGACAGGCGCTTCATCGGCCGCCCCCGGCCCCGCTGAAGGAGCATCGCATGTCTCCGATGCGCGAGGAGCAGTTATCGGCCCAAGTCAACGAGGAGAGGTTGCAGACGGGTGGAGCTGGAGGCGCAGGAGGATGTCCACCCGGAACTGTTAGCAACGCTGGGAGCAACAAGAAGCCACGGTCACGCACTAAGGTAGAGCTTGTTGTACTTTTTTGTTTCTATCTCCAAAAGATAAGACTTTAAACCTGTCAGAAAGTGTTTGTTTGTTACTAATGAGACTATTTATGAACAGCCATATGGAGGAACACAGATATTCTTACAGATTCTATAACGTGCACAATGGTAGAATTTGATGATGTCCAGGCACATAGCACGTTCAGGTAGCTTCTTCAGTTCTACCAGACTTGTAGGGAGTTGGGGTTTATCAGAAACTGGTAGAACTAGTGTCTCTTAACGACCAGAAGAGATTAACTCAAACTGAGATTCGAGAGGTAAACAAGTAGCACATGTTGAATCATGGCTTTGTTTTCCAGATTTCCTTGGAGGCCCTGGGTATCCTGCAGAGCTTCATCCAGGACGTCGGCCTGTACCCGGACCAGGAGGCCATCCACACCCTATCGGCCCAGCTTGACCTCCCCAAACACACCATCATCAAGTTCTTCCAGAACCAGCGCTACCACGTCAAGCACCACGGCCGCCTCAAGGAGCTGGGCGAGGGGGCAGCTGCCAGCGGCGGCGTTGATGTCAGCGAGTACAGAGAAGAGGAGCTGCTGTCGGGGTCTGAGGACCCAGAGTCCAGCGAGGACGGAGCTGAGGAGATCTACCAGACCACAGAGGGGAATAATGGGAGTGCGGGAGGACCTCCAGCCTCCTCCGGCTCCACCTCCAGCCAGTCGTCCTCAGGGAGCAACCTGGCTCAGGAGGATAGCAAGGACAAGGGCCACGGCCGGCTTGGTGGCCCTCTGGGCTCCGGAAGCTCCTCATCCAGTCCAAGAGAGCAAGCCGACTACCAGAGGTAGAGACCGACAAACCGAGAGGAGAGAGATGAAGAAGGAGGGAGAAGAAACTGGAAAAAACTAAATGATGTGTGAGAGCTGGATGTCGTTTCAGGCACATTAAATAAAAAGAAACCAAGCTGTACATCCCTGACAAGCGAACAGACGGACAGACTGTTCACAGTGACAATGAGTGAAATTACCTCAGTAAAAGATTTGCAGCGTGTAGTCGTACAACTGTGAAAGATTTCCAGTAAAAAAAAAATAAAACTAAAAAATGAAATACATTCAGTTTGCTGCTCAAACTACGAGCAGAAACGATATTAGTCCAGAAGAGACGGACGTTTCTGTTCGTCCTCGCTAAACTCTGAGCACAGTCACACTGAACTTCATCCCTACATCCCGGGCTGAATTAGCTGCCAAACCAGTGACCTGTACAACCCAAACGAAAAAATGAAATAATAAAAATAAACAAATAAAATCCTCAGGACACAGACACTGATTAACGCTAATTTTACCACAGAATCACCACCCGTCCTATCAAGCACTTAACTCTTCACTAAGACGTGGATGTGCCGCGCTCCTGCCTCCCTCTTTGGGGCGAGGTTTCAAACCGGACAGTCTGGCAGGAGGACGGCGGACGTGGCGTGACAGGACGCCGCCCGACAGCGTTTAAAAAGACAGAGCAGAGATTCAACAACCAAACAATCGGTCACTTTATGTGCGGTGGTCCACCTCCTTTCTCTCTAACCGGTGCCACAGTCTCGTGTTTCACCACAACTACCCGCACTTAGACTTCACCAACCCTATTTATTGCTATCTTTATCCATGATTATTATTATCATTATTGTTATTATTGTTGTTATTATGGTAAGGATTGCTGTCAGGGCGTGTTATTTTATTTTTTTTTAGTTTTTATTTCCATGGTTTTTAAAATATTGGTTTTCAGAACCGGGCGGCAACAGCGGCGGCGGAGGATAAAAAGAAGCAGTTACTGAGTGTAATAAATATAAAAAATAAAAAAGAGGAAAAAAAAGTCCTGTCATGTTGTATTATAACATTTTTTTATAGTTCTGTTTCCCAAAAATATAAATAAGAAAAGAGAAATAGTTGAATAAAGAAGCAAACGTGTGCTTCTTTGTTTTGTTTTTTTGCTGCAGTTGATGACAATCTACTTTTTGGAGCCATTAAAGACTCTTCTTCACTTTTAATGTCTGTAAATATCCCAAAAATGGGCAAAATTGTTATTGATATACTTTTTATTTTTTTTGCTGAGTGACTTTTAAGTGTTTGAGCCAGTTTGGAGACGCGGTGAAATCAGCTCATTGTCTAATGTGCCAGGCGAATTCAATCACAAGACTACTTAAAGAGAATTCAGTCTGTGTGTTTTTTTATTTTATTATTTTTATTTTCCACGTCTGGTGCCGTCGTGTGAGTATACAGTGTGTTTGAAACGATATCTGAGCACGGACAGCGTCTCTGGCTGTCCTGATCGGCTGCTGCTCTCAAACAGATGACCTGCCTTTTAATGATTACACTCTGTATGATGATATTGTGCTTTTCTGTATGACAGGAATCAGGGTTTGACTCAAATGCAGTTCCAATGAGATCTTAGTTCATCCAGTGTTGAAGTGAATTAAAATTTGTGAATTAAATTTACGTCTGTTTTGTTTAATTATTACAAGTTTTAACACATTGGTGCACAAAGACACGTCTGGGGTCTCCTACAGTCACTGAAGACTTAGACCATTGCCACTGCTGTAGTTTAACATTCATCATTTCAGGTAGGGGCCCCTGAGGGACGTCTACTACTTAGCACACTGCTCGTCTTTAAGTGTCAGGTGGAGGCCCTTAGAGGTCTGCTAATATCATTGTAAACTGAGCCCATTGCCACTGCTGTAATTTAAAGCTGGTCTTGTCATGTTGGGGTCCCTTAGGGAGGTCTACTACTGTAATTGTGTCAGGTGCCACTTCTGTAGTTTAGGCTGTCAAGTCACAGGCGGCAGGGCCTTAGGGAGGGAACACTTAGCACATTTGGTCCCTAAAGGAGGTTTCTTTGTGTCGTGGTGTCAGGAGCCACCACTGTAGTTTCAGGTTTGTCAGTCCTTGGGGCCCCTTAAGGGGGTTTCCTACTCTCTTTGAAAGCAAGCACATTGCCACTGCTGTAGTCTAAGGTTTGTTGTTTAGGGGGCCTCTGAGAGTCGGGGTTAAAAGGTGTCCTAATCTCCACTTCAACTACATCCGTCTGGACTCTCAGGCCTCGATCAGACCTCACATTACATCCATCCTAAGTGATCTGATCCCAAGTGTCCAGGTGTGAACGCTGATCTGGTGTCAGTCCACATGTGGAGGTGGTCTGGGACACATGTGACCTCCTGCCTTTGGTGGTGTGAACACACAATGAGTCCTGGTTCCTAAATGTGGATCATGTCTCCAAGTCACCAAGCAGCTGTTGATGGTTCTGATCCAGTGGTAGGTAGAGATCCATTAATATTCTACTGACCACATGATGGCAATGCTGCTCATTTACAGACACACACACTGAGATCACATCTACAGAGCTGGCTGGGGACGCATGTGTAGACACATTTACATCAAGACCAGGTGGAGACACAGAGACACAGAGATGGACAGGTGAGGTTTAGTGGCCCAGGACGGATGTTGCAAAAGCTACAGCTTGGACATTGTCACCAAATCACCGTTGTTCAGTAAAGTAGTTGACAGGGTTGGATGAGGGGGTCAAATAAATGGACACGATTGGTTGGTGCATAATGGTGGTCGACTAGCTAACTTAACTTTCATGTCACACGTCTTTTTCTTTGGTCTGAATCCTTAAAGATCACAGAGTTGTGTTTGAGGGAAATTGGTCAAAAAAAAAGGTTTTTCTTTTAATATTTGACTTTAAGAGAAAGTTTCCTCACACAATCAAAATCAGCTGAATATAAAATGCGACAATCAGCTACACCCACGGCACAAACGCCGACTTCAAATTGCCTCCCTAACGAGTTTCAGGTCTGATGAGGTGTGGCAAGGCAGAACAATCTGTGTGTTTAACCTGCCACTAGGGGTTGGGTCAAGCATTCTGTCTGCTGGACTAAACAATAGAGCCTAAGTGTTTGGTGATGAGCTGGAGGGTGGAGGTCTTCCTGCAGAAGCGCCTCCACTCAGCTTGTCTTCTCTGCCTGAAGACAATCAGCTCATGCTGTGACTCTGCCTCTGACGGATAATTACACCTGCTGGGATAGAATAGCTGGTCTCCGTGCGGCAGCATCAACAGGATGAAATCTCCTCTTTGCAGCTTTCCAGAGCTCGCTGCGTTGGTGCGGTTTGATATTTTCATTAAGCAGCAGATTAAAACCCGTCGTCTGTTTCTTCCTTTCAGCATGAATCAGTCCTCTCTGAGAGTTTATGTTCAGCTGTCGTGAAATGTTTCATTCGCCGATCCTCAAAGTTCCTCCAGACGCGTCCGCTGTGCCTCATCTTTTGAACAATGTTGTGCATTGTGTATAAACTTGAGGGCTCGGCTTCAGGGAGGCCGGGCCGAGTCATCGACGTGGCCGCAGGAACCAAATATTGCTTCATTTGTACTTGTACACAATCAAAGGAATGGAAAGAATCCGAACCCTAGAGGCTGTTCTGGGTGGAATTGACTGGATATTGTTGATGACAATGCAGCTTCCTGTGTTTATGTAGTAAAAGAATACGGCCTTAAAAGCTTTATTACTAAAGAACCGGGCTGCTTATGTTGCAAGAAATTTAAGAATAAAACTGTGACAGGGCCGTGCAGTCAAATCTGCTGACATTTCATTTAAACCGCCCAAACTAATCAACCTCAAACCAAATAAAAACACAGTATTATGCAAGATAAAACTAATAAGTGGCTCCACATGAATGCTAATGTTATTCAAACCTGCCAGTTCCTCTGCAAGAAAACTGGACTAGAAATTGTTTTATTTAAGGAGGCCTCTGTGGATGAGGCAGGAAATTGCAACCAAAAGTGATAAACACCAAGACGAGCGTTTAGCTTCTAATGGCCAGGCCGAAGACGAACCAGCAAATATTATTCAAGATAATTATTTTAGAAAGCAGCTTCTTTGCAAATGGACGAGTTCTGGTTAATTATTATTCAGTAATATGGTGGGATTTAACTCCTCTAGCTAATAGCAGCTCTTCCTAGCCTCCTACCAACTCCTCCTAGCTTCCTAGCCTCAAAGCTAGCAGCTCCTCCTAGCTTTCTAGCTAGCAGTAGCTTTTTATGTCTGTTTTAAAGTTAAATAAACCTTGTATTGTTGTTATCCTGTGGTCTGCCTCCACTATTTCCTCTTGGTGACAGTCGCTAAAATTCATATCACATCTATAAATGTGTTTGAGAGAAGGACCCGCGATTACACTCCAACACACATCCTCTCTGCTCGGCAGCCTTGCGGTAAGCACCTCTGGTTTTCATTCAATAACCACCCCGTTCCCTTCTCCTTCCACCTCATCCCTAAATCTCCTAATTCAACTCATTATTCGCTCAATTGGTGGGCTTTAACCCCTCCTGCCTCGGGGTCCTACAGAGCTGGTAGTCATTAGCAGACAGAATTTGCGACGGAGCGGAGCAGGCACCGAACTCCCTCGCACATGCGGCGTTGCAAAAGCACCCGTGGAGCCTGCGGGGTGTCGCTGCAGTTATATATCGGTTGGACGGGAGTCAGCTGTGCTCGGTCGGGACAGACAGACAGACAGTAATAACACCACCACCACCACCACCGTGGCGAGACCACCCAGAGGCCTGTGGTTCTCGGAGAGCTAGCTGCTGCAGCCTGGATGATGACTTCTGGGAAGTCTCTGGGGAAACTGCCGCTGCTAATTATTATTTATTTTTTTATTTTGAAGGCAGATGAAGATGCTTTTGTCGTCCACTTGCAGACGTCACACCGTAAACCCGTCGCAGCTGGCATGTCGTACCACTACCAAATGTGACCAGATAACTGCTACGGTATGCCTGAACCACACAGATGTTGGACGCGTTTTTCACTTCTTTATGGCATTAATTACACAGAGCAGAGGCAGCACAAGTGTCTCTGGGTGGTTCATGGGTTTAATTGTCCTAATTATCCACATGTGAGGGGGTGGGAATAAAAGAGTGTCGGCTAAAGACGCTTAAAATGTCTCACCTGTCGCCTTTTTAATTTATCTTTTTTTAATAATACCAGCTCTTGCTAGCTTTATAGCCTAATAGCTAACCGTAGCTCTTCCTAACTTCCTAGCCTCCAGGCTAATAGTAGCTCTTCCAAGCTTCTTAGCTACAAAGCTAATAGCAGTTCTTCCTAGCTTCCTGGTCTCATTTCTAATAGTAGCTCTTCACAGCTTCCTAGTCACCCAGCTATCAGTATCTCTTCCTAGCATCTTAGCCTAGTATCTGACTCTTCTAGCTAATAGCAGCTCCTCCTAGCCACAAAGCTAATAGCAGCTCCTCCTAGCCACAAAGCTAATAGCAGTTCTTCCTAGCTTCCTAGCCTCGTAGCTAATAGTAGCTCTTCATAGCTTCCTAGTCGCCCAGCTGTCTGTACCTCCTCGTAGTTTCTTGGCATCTCGGCGTATAGTAGCTCTTCCTAGCATCTGACTTTTCTAGCTAATATTAGCTCTTCATAGTTAACTAGTAATAGTAGTTCTTCTTAGCTACCCAGCTTCCTAGCCAATAGTCGTTCCGCCTACCTATCTAGCTACAAATCTAATAGCAGTAGCTTCCTAGCCTCTTAGCTAATAGTAGCTCCTTATAGCTTCCTCGTCAACAAGCTATCAGTACCTCTTCCTAGCTTCTTAGCCTCTAAGCGTATAGCAACTCTTCCTAACAGCCGACTCTCCTAGCTAATATTAGCCATTTATGGCTTCCTAGTAATAGTAGTTCTTCTTAGCTACTTAGTTTCCTAGCCTCCAAGCTAATAGCAGATCCGCCTACCTATCTAGCAGCAAAGCTAATAGCAGTTCTTCCTAGGTTCTTAGCCTCCTAGCTAACAGTAGCTCTTCATAGCTTCCTAGTTGCCCAGCTATCTGTACCGCTTCGTAGTTTCTTAGCATCTCGGCGTATAGTAGCTCTTCCTTGTATCTGACTCTTCTAGCTAATATTAGCTCTTCCTAGCCTCCTAGCTAATAGTAGTTCCGCCTACCTAACTAGCCACAAAGCTAATGACAGCTCATCGTAGCCACAAAGCTAATAGTAGCTCACTCTAGCTACCTAGACTCACAGCTTATAATAGCGTCTCCTAGCTTCCAAAGCTCAAAGCTAATAGTAGCTCTTCTAGACTCCTAGCATGGAGTAGCCCTAGCTTCCTACCAGCTGGTCATTGGCCTTTGTCTTTGTGTCAGCTACAACTTTTTGGTCTAATCTAGTTTTAACTGTTAGAATGTAATCCTGAGGTCAGATTAAAGCAGATCTGAGGTTCAGTTTCTTTTCGGCCTGAGCTCCAGGTTGTTTGTGCGAATACACGACGGAGGGAGAGATTGACAGGTGTCTGGATACCCAGGGCTCCTCAGACAGCTGTGAGGGCACCACTGCAGGGTATTAGGCCTGATAGAGGGATGATTAGAGAACATTAGAGGTGAAAGGGGGGAGAGGTGGCACAGCTGTTGCCGCTAACTATTATTACCCACAATGCAGCGTCGGAGGGGAGGCTCTCTGCGGAGTGAGTTCGCACACCTGTGGCCTCCCGCTGTGTCTCAGGAAGAGCTGTTTGGATGTGGACTCAGGAAGAGTGTGCAGATGTGAAGGGGGAAAAAGACTAAAAGAGGAGAGGAGGTTTTTCATGGAACAATCTCCGTTGGGAGTTTTGACGTGGAGCTGCTGCAGAGCGGCGGGGCAGCTGGCGGGCTCGTGGCACGGCAACGCTGTACATCAACGCTAATGCACCGAAGAAACAGAAGGCAGCGGCGGTAGTCACTGGAGGGGGCGACATGGAAACAAACAGTAAACAACAGCAGACATTCAATTAGCCAAATGTTACGGCGAGATTAACTGCTGCTTGTCAGGGCCGAGGCTTTCATCGGAAACCTTGGCCAATATGGCTCGTGACACTTGGAGCTGATCAGAATACTTTCAGATGTTGCTTTCGAGGAGAGACGACAGCGGCCGGAAACCACAGTTGTGTTTTGTTTGATTGGACTCGTGTGTTTGAGGGTGAAGACGGACGTTGAATTAAAAATGGCGCCTGGAGCGGGAAAGGGAGGGGGGGTCAAGTTTGTCTGATCCGATCTGGGTCTTTGTCAGGCGAGATCTTCAACACGAGAAGGCAAACAGCTGCTGTGATTAAAAATAAATCGCACTCAGCATTTCTCTAAACCCTGGAATAACTAATCTGGACTGGGACATGAAATATACATGAGGGCAAATGTAATGATTTCATCCATCAAAGGATTTACTTAAACACTTTAAACCAAACCGAGAGGACTCTGCTCCGCCACAGCAGCATCCGTGAGCGATAACAAGACGAGATTAGTTTGAGGAAGAATCAAATCTTGAATTTGACTGAATTCATTTATGAACAAAAACAAAAAAAAGTGGTTTCCTCTGAAAAAGACAAACTAACAAACACCATGTTGTAGTGAAATGAGAAAGATTTAGCTCTGATAATTTATAGTTCAGGTAGAGCTAGCATAGCAGCTAATATTAGCTTTCATTCATCCATTCATCTTCTCCATGAAGGGACAGCCGTCATTGGCCAGGAGGCGGGGTCCACCCTGGACAGGTCTCCAGTCTATCTATCACCGGGCTAACACACCTACGCTAATATTATCTTGTGTAAGCTAACACAGCTGCGAGGCTAGGAAGGCTAGGAAGAGCTAACATTAGCGAGAAGGCTACGACGAGCTACTGATTGCTGGGAGGCTACAGATCAGCCTGTGCTTCACCCTTCACCCCCGTCACTGCAGCCTCCCTCAGGCTGTGATTGTGGGTGGGTGGGATGTCTAAGGCAGGTGTGTGCAGCCCGGGGCCGTCCCTGGGCCCCGGCGTCCACCTCAGCCGACGCTGATGCTTCCTGACAAGGAAACAACTGCTCCAATACTTCCCTCAAAGTTAAGTTGGTGATAATTTGTTGTAGGGCTGAACGATATATCGTTACCTATATCTAGATATGAATATTCAAGATATTAATATCGAAAAAGCAATGATATAAACGATATAGACTGATGACAAACATATGAGTGCGGGATTGAGGCATAATTATCGAGATATGAAATTGTGTCCATATCGTTCAGCCCTATTTGTTGACACTGGAACTGAACTGCTGACACATGCTAATATAACGGCTAACATTAGCATATTGTGTCCCGTACGTATCAGCTGAAACATGCTCCATAGTAAAATCCAGGTGTCACCAGACTCTGATAAGAATTGAGGCTACGTACATCTGTCCTTATCAGGTGCATTATGTTTATGTTCCAGATTAGAAGAAGCTTCTTGGTTCACCTCATAATTCAGAATTATAATTTGGAAGACAAGGACAGACTTCAGGAAGACACAGGAGACCAACTCTAGGACGTTTAGGATCAGATCAGGGAGCAAACGTTCTGGGATGCTGGATTATTTCTGAAGCATTATCAGTTCCCAATGGAGAGACTCCAGACTAACATTGGTTGTCAGGGAAGTCAGTCTGGTGTCCAGGTTATAGATTAACTTTATATCTGATGCACTTGACATCCATTAAAACCTAGAAGATAAACTTTAATACATTTTCTTCTAGTGCTAATTAGCATTTCATGTAGAAATACACAGTAATTACATGCTAACAGCTGCATGCATATTTCTTTTCTTGTATCTCAGCTTCTCTCATTTTGTGATTTGCAGAAGAAGTAACGTGTGTGTGTGTGTGTGTGTGTGTGTGTGTTCGTGCTCTGTCAGCTGTTTAACCATTTCAAGCGGAGGAGCTGGTTAGGTGACAGCTTGTGGTGATGAATATTGAATACACCGTGTGCTCATGTTAATGTGTGAGGGTTTCTCTGAATGGGTGATAACTCAGGAGGGAGGATGGAGGTGGCGTGTTCATCCACATCTCAGCCTATTAGCACATGAGCACACACACGCACATACGGGTTCATGACTTATTTTCACCGTGGTAAATATTTGAATGATTCTTGTTTATCTTTGCTCTGAATGAATAGCCGTGCAGCGGCCAGGCGTCCTGCTCATCTACCAAAAGTTGGTATGGACGTATTAAGACAAACAAACAGAGAGAATAAGTGACAGATGTCCATTCAAGCAGGACGTGCAGCTACTGATGCAGTTAATGCCTAATGAGAACTCACCTGAAACGACCAGTTACTGACTGACAGCGTGATGCAACAGGACACTTTCTGGACACAGTGATGAGACGGAAAATTATGATTATGAATTATGAGGAGACACAAGGAGCTTCTAAACTGTGGGAAGATCTGTCTTCCTAAAGTCTTCCTTGTCTTCTCCTAGAGTTGGTCTCCTGTGTCTTCCTAAAGTCTGTCCTTGTCCTCCTTGTCTTCTCCTAGAGTTGGTCTCCTGTGTCTTCCTAAAGTCTGTCCTTGTCTTCCTTGTCTTCTCCTAGAGTTGGTCTCCTGTGTCTTCCTAAAGTCTGTCCTTGTCTTCCTTGTCTTCTCCTAGAGTTGGTCTCCTGTGTCTTCCTAAAGTCTGTCCTTGTCTTCCTTGTCTTCTCCTAGAGTTGGTCTCCTGTGTCTTCCTAAAGTCTGTCCTTGTCTTCCTTGTCTTCTCCTAGAGTTGGTCTCCTGTGTCTTCCTAAAGTCTGTCCTTGTCTTCCTTGTCTTCTCCTAGAGTGGACTGGATTCAGTCCAATAAATCTTCCAGTAAAGTCTGTCCTTGTCTCCCTAACCCTCTCTGGAAGATGTTTCTCCTTGACGCTGTCTCCAGGAAACGTTTCTCTTCTTCTAAACGTTCAGTGTTTGTTGTTGTTGTTTGGCTGCAGCCTTTGACTGAGTGGATGATGATCAACTACTACCACCTCATCAAACATCCACACCAGATATATATGTCTGACTTCATTTTACACAGCAGACATGTTTAGTCATATGATTCTGGTTTCTCCTCAGGTTAGATGTTAGCTAAACACGTAGAAGAAGTAGTTTGGAAGCTACAGGGTCGTGGTTTTGGTTGTAGACCTGAAACAAATACCCACAAGAGATTGATCTTGACTGGAACCTGATCTGATTATTTTATCCTCTGAATGTCTGGATCAAAGTGTTAATGGCCGAGTGAAGCTTCAACCTTTTGTCTCTTTACCTCTTTACTTTTGCCTAACCCCTTCACTTCTCTCTACCGACGGTCGGACCTGGAGACGTTTGTCTTTGTGTACGTGTTCCCTCTCAGGTCTCACCTTAGCATACGAGAGCTTTTATTAGCTCACCTGCTCAGGAACAATACCGGCCGTCTCCGCTGTCACGCTAAATTAGCCTTCATTGGGCACGTACACAAACACGCACACATGGGCGACACCAGTGATTGGGTGATGACGGCAGCGATATGACGGCACCCCTGTCTGCCAGGTAACCAAGCCTGTCTGTTGATGCCAGCGTGGATAACATTCACAGCTCCGCACAAAAGTCTTTCATCCCATCTGGAGCAGGGACGACGCAAACAAACAGATCCACAGATTCCCTCCGACACTATTCTACTCGGCTAAAATGAAAAGGAGATACTAGCGCCAGAGAACCAAGAAGCTTCCGAAAGCCTGCATACTTTAACCATCACCCCCCCTCTTTCTTTTCTTTACTTGCTAGCAGCCAAGTCATGGTGTCACACGTCAGGATTGTTTGAGAGATCTGGAAAAGGCTGCCGACTGGAAGGCCAGATGATATCACGGGCCGCCGTGACGTGTTGTGATGGGCGACTGCTGGAACTCGGCCACATGTGACATCGGATACGAGCTAAAGGTGAGGAGGGCGAAGGAGGAAAAGCTACACTGAGGTCTGGAGAAAGGAAAACAGAGTGAGTGATGGGGTTTTTGTGATCCCCCCCCCCCACAAAAAGAAAAAAAAAATCCTGGCCCAGATTTCTACGCCAAACAACTGGTGGAAAATAACTGAGTAGGTTTACTCAAATTAAGATGGCATTTTTTATTATTTTATTATTTTTAGGTATTTATACTTGACAGCTGTAGATTCTGATTATTTTGAGACCACACAGAGAAAGGCAGCGTAAATAAAACATCTTTGAGATGAAGCTGCACCAAAGTTTTCACTAAAAAGTCCAAAAACAATGAGAAACATAAAACATCTGCCTCAGTCCTCCAACCAATCAGAGACATTTAAAACTAGTTCAACTCCGCCCCCCCGCCAAGAATGATCCGATTGGCCCATCAAATCTTTGCTGGAGCAGAATCAGTTCCCAACGGAGAGACTCCAGACTACCAAGTCGACTTTTTGGAGGGGTAAGTCTAGGAGAGCACGGTCAGGACTGAACGTTGATGGGATTTGAAAAGTCTGATGACAGAGAAGAGCTGGACAAACCAAAGACACGCGAAAGATGAGAAACTAGACGGAAAATATTCTTCCTTGTCTTCTCCTAGAGTTGGTCTCCTGTGTCTTCCTAAAGTCTGTACTTGTCTTCCTTGTCTTCTCCTAGAGTTGGTCTCCTGTGTCTTCCTAAAGTCTGTCCTTGTCTTCCTTGTCTTCTTCTACAGTTGGTCTCCTGTGTCTTCCTAAAGTCTGCCCTCGTCTTTCTTGTCTTCTCTTAGAGTTGGTCTCCTGTGTCTTCCTAAAGTCTGTCCTTGTCTTCCTTGTCTTCTCCTACAGTTGGTCTCCTGTGTCTTCCTAAAGTCTGCCCTCGTCTTCTCCTTGAGTTGGTCTCCTGTGTCTTCCTGGAGATTAGAAGAAGCTCCTTGTTTCACCTCATAATTAAAATATTGTGGAAATATTTAGAATCAACTTCTCTGGAACCAAAGACAACATTAGTTTTAAGTAAAACTGAAATATCAGGATCCTGTGAATCGGACTAGAACCAAGTCTGGAAATCAGTAGTGATACCAGGCTCTATATTATACTGATTTTATTTTTTTTGGCCATATTTCCCAACTAAAAAGTTAAAAATTAAAAAGTTCAAAACAAAGAGAAAAGAGTCTCGTCAACTTTTCTTTGAGCTCCAGATTATCGTTATTTTTTTTAGCTGCAATACCAGAAGTGACCACTGGGGGACAAAGGCCGTATCTCTTAATGCCTCCATGTGTCCATCCACTGGGTCGCTGCAGGTCGGCCATTTTGGTCACTAATGGGTCCATTTGAATGTTGGTGGACGTCCTAATTGCACCTCCACTCTTATTTCAGACTTCTCCTCCACTGCTTCCTTTTCCTCCCTCCTCCGTTCTCCCTGCTCCCTCCCTCTCTCTTTTCCTCCTTTAACTAGGCCCGGGCCTCCAAGCCTCGCCTCCCCAGACAACTGCAAACAATTAGGGAAATTAGTGGCTCCAGCATCACCATCAGGAGGCCTGCTTGTTTATAATTTAATCGGGGCGCATGTCAAAACAGTCAGGGGTTTGAGAGAAACAAGATGCGTCGGCGAGATGAAATTCAAACTGCCAGCCGGCTCAAAATATTAGGACTGTTTGTTTAATAGCGTGCGACCGACTGGGTAAGAGCATAAAGGCAGGAGGGGGGGGGGGGGGGGGGGGGAGAAGGAAAGAACATTGATTAATTTAGATTTTTTTTTAATTTATTTCGGCTTTAAATTTTTTGGGCCGTCCTCTCTTTCTTTCTCTGCTCGCCCTCCGTCCTTCACTTAGCAGCGCTCGGGGAATTTCAAACGATCCGAGCCGCCTTTCAAATTCATTATAAAAGCTTTTTGCTAACTAAATAGAGAGTGAGAGGTGGGGGGGTGGAGAAATGCCACATTCATCTCTTAGCCACCCCCCCACTCCGGCCCCCCCCCTTGACAATATATAAATAAACTAGAGTGACCTGATTGAGATGTAAAAGGCAGGGAGTTAGCACTGGGACCCATACATTACTTCCCAACATTAACAGTAGTCTACTCAGCCGACACATGGCGGTGGGAGTGCGGCCCCTGGGCAAATGGCGAGGTTAGAACTAATGCCCACCCCCTCCCTCCCTCTCTCTCTCTTTGCCCACACCCTTGCAAAGTATGGGGTTGGCAGCGCGATGCCACAAACTTGAGTGTGAAGAGTTATCACGTTTAAACCACTTCTCCTCCATCACTATCACCAAACACAGAGAGTTTGGAGCAACATCAGAATTAGAAATGTTTTAAGGATGGTTCTCAGTCATCCAGGTTATGGTACGTCCCAAAAAACACAGCTGAAACAAGAGCAACTGGACCTGAAACGTTTCTTGAAGACGCTTCATTCAAGTCTAAAGAGACTGGTTGGGAGTCAACGTGGACAAGGAGCACCTCAAACCAAACAGAAATTTTTGTGGCTATACCATAACCTGGATGACTGAGAACCTTCACAAACCGACTGTAGAGGAAGTTCTTCTTTGGTTCTTTGTAGGGATGCACTGAACATTTTCAGTCTAAAAAACGAAAATGCACCTTTGGGCCATTTCGGCCAACAATTGCTGCGGTTGTTGCTTCCACGTGTTGTTTCGGCATTAAAAGAGGTTCTCTTAGATGCTACCGTAGTGTTAAAGGTTCTCCCTACAAAGAACCAAAGAAGAACTTCCTCTACGGTCGGTTTGTGAAGGTTCTCAGCCATCCAGGTTATGTCTTGAAGACTTTTCATCCAAACAGCTTCTTCAGTTTTGGACGAAAACATATTTCAAGAGTCCAGCTGCTCTTGTTTTTCAAACAAACGCCACAAACTTGAATCTGTAAGCTTCATATTTTAGACCCGAGCAGAAAAAAAGACTCCCGTGCCGAAACAAAGAAGACAAACAAACGGCGTGACGCGCTTAAGAAAATCGACGTGGTGAAGGCGGGTGAGGCCGACAGAGCCTCCACGATGCCGGTCTCAGCGGAGCATCATTAAGCCGATGAAGATCACAACAAGGCAGTAATTGGTGATAAGCCCATGCATGGTGAAAGTGATCCAGAGCCAGGGATCATGATAGCAGAGATACACACCAAACAAACACACAAACACTGTGCGAGCCAGACTGCGAGGCTGGCAGACATGCAGGGCTCATGGTCAAAGAGCATTATTTAGAGTACATGACTGCATGCAGCGCGGCACCAAGCGGCTTTCATTACGCCGCTCTGCTGGCTCGCTAATGCCTCTTCCCCCGGCTACCTTTTACAGACACACAGGCCCTGACCATCAGCCGCCAGTCCACGCAATCAGCCGCCTGCTATCAGCTCTCTAATTGGATCAGTGGCACGAATGTGATTACAGCAGGCGTATTTATTTACATAATAATTATTACTGGCCTCCCCAGAGGAGCCCGGGGAGAGAACACCAGGGTCTGAGGGGAGATGGAGGGTGGGATAGAAGTGAGGGGGGGAGGAGGAAGAAGCAAGGGAGGGAGGTGGACAGTGGAAACAGCAGGAAGGGTGAAGAGACTTCCTGTTGAGAGAGACACAGAATGAAAGTGAGGAGATAAAAAACATGAAAGGTGAAGTAAAGTAAAGATCAGGTCAACGCAACAAGAGACAAAATCCTTTTCTTATGGACATGAACGGTTATTATGACGCAAGTCGTTTGTGTTCACAGCTTCAAAGTGAAAGAAACATCAAACCAGATGCACAAGGTTTGGACTTGACGAGTCCAGCTCTGAGTACAGACCGGAGGTAACTGGAACAGCAGCTAACGATCGGCATCGGCATTTTTCTATTTTTTTTTAATGTGACGGAAAAATCTGAAGGCCATCCGTCATTTTGACAGATTGCAGTTCACCCCCTGACCACTTGGTGGCGAGTGACCTTATTAATTGCCTCTTGTTTGCGTTCCAAAAATTACACTGATGCACACGTTAGAGCTCGGCTAACCATATGTCTACGTCTAGTATAAACAGTCAATGGTCTATGTAGCTAACGGCTAACAAGATGGGATTAGCGTACCACAGACTTCAACACTGCGGTACCGCCTAAGAGCTATTTATGCTAGCAGTCCCGTTCCGAATACGGACAAGACGTGTCGGCAGCCGAAACTTTTGTTGTTTTTGTTAACTTTTGTTAAAGTCTGTTCTGTTCTGAAAAAAGTACTTAAAGTTAATTAAACTGTAATGAAATTTAAATGCTACTGAATAGGTATTTATTATCAATTTAAAAAATTAAAGTGACAGTAAAAATAGATTACGATGTAATTTTTATGACCCTGTCAGTCAAAAAGTCTAGCGCATTATGAGTTTTTATGAGGACATTTTTTAATGACATAAACAAAAACACATCGTTGTAGCATTAAAACGCCGTCTTCCTCTTCGTTGCCTAGCATCAAAGCTGCCAAAAATATAATATGAAAGAAGAAGAGGAACCATGTCTGCCATGTAAAATGAAGTGAGTCTGATATTTATAAATAACTGAATGTGGAGAACATCATTCAATACGACCAACTTGATTCAACAGCGCCAATAAAATCACTAAACAGAATCCATGGAGTCCACTCAGGCAAATGCTTGGGCCCTTGCTTTGGCCACTAGTCATTCAGCTGCTGGTCACAGGGATCGATGTGATTGGCTGATCAGAACCAAACCATGATCAATTTATAAAGTGTAGACCAACTGATACGATAATCCTTTATTTAACACGGTGGTCTGAACTTCAGACTTTGCTTGCTTTCCACAGCATGCCGACTGCTTTGATCACTCACACCAAGCTAAAAACATTAGTGGTGTTAAAAGTAAACTGCGTTAACTTTAATAAAATCAGAAGATCTGTGAGTTCATTTCTGTTAGAGTTATTGGCAAAACTGTCTGAAGTTCGACTAAGCTGATTAGCATGCAACATCATGTGTTACAGGGCGTTTTACTTCCCTCTGCAGACAAAACTATTTATCAACCGCACTTCAGACCCTGCTTGCTTTCCATAGCATTACTGCTGCTTTGATCACTTCCCGATTTATGATGCAGGCACGCTAAGACAAAACTATTGATTGAATCAGATGAAGCGAGAACCGTGTGGTCTGAGCTCCGGCTAACCTGATTAGCATGCTGGTTAAGTCAAACTGGAACCAGGTTAACCATTAGCACAGATTAAAGATGCAGTCAGGCTGACAGCCAGACTCGCTTCATGCTAACATGTTCTGCACGAAATGACCACACAAACTCGCAGATGCATGAGCAGATTAATCCGGTCTCATAATTTGTGAGTGGAAGCAGCTACTACCTCAGCTACATGCATATCCCATTTTGCCAGCGGCTAGCGACATAATACATCTTTACTGTTTGGAGAAAATTTAGATAAATTTTGTCCCCCCTGGAGAGTCCCTCTCCAATATAAATACAACTCTCTTTTTCAATAACAGAGGCAGACAGACAGAGAGAGAGACGGGGTGAGACAGGCAGAGAGGGATGGAGGGACTCTGGGGACACGGCTGCGTTTACGTTTGCTGCCATTGAAGTTGTCCAAAGCCAGGCTCCGCTTGCCGCTTAATGGTGCTTAATCACGGAGCTCCTAAAATAGGCCATTATATCAGCACTGAGCTCTAGAGTTACACAGAGCCCCGAGGGCCCGAACAGCAGAGCTTTTGTTAATAAGCTGCCATTAATCAGATCCATTACGGAAGCCATTGGTCCGACGGGCGGCACCGTGGTTGATAAATACCTCAAGAATAAAAAACAATTTACTCACCTAGTCTAAACCGCAGCTGATGTGTGTATACGGGTGTGTGTTGCTGTCTTTGTGTGTTAACACTGGGTGGGACAGGAACCATGCCGGCTGACTAAAGACACCCAGAGGACTGGTAGCGGAGCCGTTCATCGGCGCTCTGGAGATAGAGATTAATACTAAACACTGTTAAAATATCGGCTACCCTGTTTTTTCCTGAAAGGCTGTTGAAAGTTTACATGTCTGACTGTGTAGAAGCTAACGTGATGGACATATATCTCCATACACACCAACGGGGGGCAATCGAATATCTGGCAACCCTAACAGCCACTTAGACCAACAACAGTCATTGATCTACACCTGTCAATACTTCTAGTTAACTGGCTGCAAGTGTAAAGCTAATTGCTAATTAAAACTCAAAAAGGAAATCGATCCGAGGATTTTATGAGCAACTGTTGGAGCCACACAACCCTGAAAGAGGAGGACGTTAGCTAGTTTAGCATAATACAGCAGGCAATAGTCGACCTGTTAGCTAAATCAAGACGTTAGCCGCTGTATTAGCCCAAAAATTTTTTACGTTAGCCTTAACAAGACAATGTAGCACTGTCTTGTTCAGGCTAACGTAAAAACTAATGTCCTAAACTAAAAGATTTTGGGCTAATACAGCGGCTAACGTCTTGATTTAGCTAACAAAGCAGCCAATATTATAATTTTTCAGGTCCAACCAGGACATCGTCATTAATTTTTCATTTTTCTGAGACAGTTCATGAACGTAGCAGCTAATGTTATCTTCTTCAATCCAATGTAGTAGCTGACATTGTCTTGTTTAGGCTAACGTAGCAGCTACTTTTCTCCCTTTTCAGGCCACGTTAAACCTAATTACTAATTGAAACTCATGTTAACTGCAGAGTTTTTAATATTTATGGAGACACGTCTTCGTTCCTGTTCTCACAAACATCGTGAACTCAACTCTCCTGATTACTGCCACTCCTGCTAATCAGTTGTGTCTTCCTCATCAATCTTTCCCTCCCGTGCAGCACCTTCTCTTCGTCTCCCCACCCTATCCGTCTCTCTCCAGTCAGCCAAAGACAGACGCAGGGCTCTTCATAGCAGATAAAGCCACTAATTTCATTAATTATGAACCAATATGTTGCTCTGAGTGTGTGTGTGGAGAGAAACATGGGGGGATTTGAGGGTCCCCTGAACTGACATCTGGTCCACTCTGGTATCTTGGGAACGAGGGAATAGAAAGAAAGAAGAGAGGGAGGGAGTGAAAGAAGGAAAGAGATAACAAAAGGACAAAAGTGGGATGAAACCATAATAAAATCCTGTACAAAAGAAAAGGTCCTGCAGAGATGCTCACTGTTCCACAACTCTTGTTTTTTTGGAGAAGCCAGTGTAGTTAGATGCAACAACAGCAGCTACCGTTGACCTGTTTATGCTGGTGTAGTGGCTAACTTTGTCTTAGACCCCGTCCACACTGAGACGCATTTTGGTTTAAACTTGATCCTGAAACCCGATCGTCCAAATAAATCCTGTAAACACATCGCCCTAAAACGCACTTTTGTGAAATCTGGTCCCAGGGTGGAAAAAAAAGATCGCAAACGCAGCTCTTGAGTTTTCACGTGGACGGGAAAGACGGCGAAATCGCATATTTGCGTCTCGATGATGTCATGGCCACACCCCTCACGCAGCCTTCCACTTTTCTCTCCTGCCGATATGTAAACAGCACTCAAGCTTTATGCGCATGCTCTTCCTCTCTGTTTTTGGTGAATTTGTGAAACTGAAACAGCGCCACCTATAGGCCTGGAGTATGAAGTAGCGTTTTGAGTCGTGTTGAGTTTTTTGGTACGAATGGACGAGGCCTTATTTAGGCTAACGTAGCAGCTACCGTTAAGTTTAGTGGTAAACATTATGTTGTTCATGCTATGTCCAGTCCACTCTAGGAGAAGACAAGGAAGACAAGGACAGACTTTAGGAAGACACAGGAGACCAACTCTAGGACATTTAAGACCAGATCAGGTCTCCATATTAAAAGATCGGTATCTCTCAAAGCAAGTGTGACTCTTTAATGATCCTTATCATCTCTAAATACTTGATAACTTGGCCTCTGGCTGTTCGTGTCTACGCCGACTCCCTAACAGGTGTGTCCCTCACGCTACGCTGCTTTCCACCTCTCGAACGAACGGCGGCCTAATCAGTCGCGCTCGGCGTCCAAGAAGATGTCACGGCGCCGAGCGGAGCCGCATGTGTCTTTGGTATTAATAGTAATTGTGTGTGTAAACTGTTTCCACATCAAGCCTGCTCTATTACAACAGCTGCCCTGCAAATCAGCACGGGCTGCTGCAGCTGATGACCCCGCGAGCACATCCCCATTTTTACACATGAATTACACATTATCTGACGAGGGCGACCGGCTTTATCGCTCCATTTCATTGGCTGATAAATAGTGGTTCAACAGTCCGGATATTGGAGGGAAGGGACAGAAGTGGATGGGTGTGTTGTGTGACTTGGTCGTTAAATTGTACTCATAAGCCAGCAGTTAAATGTTGGTTAATGATGCTCCCAGAAACAGACAGACAGCAGGGAGACCTTTGGACTCTGCAGTGTCCTCAGGATAATCCCTGGTCGTAAATATCACCCTATTCGTTCGGCACGTACACACATTCATGCAGCAGCAGCAGCAGCAACACACACAGGGTTACTGCTTTTAGTCCTACGCTGGAGAGGCCTCTTGGTCCGTGAGGGTCAGCGGTGGTTGTTAAGAGTCGCTGCAAACAAACACCATCTCCTCCGCCCTGGCCACAGACGCCTAGCCACGGCCTCATGATTAGCATTGCCTGCTCCACGCTTTTGTTTTTCGCTTTGTTTGTTTGCCACTGCTCAGAGACATTTCTGTGGAATCTAGCGTGATTGCACCATAGGTTAGCGACACCCATCTATTACAGCAGAGAGGAGCCTTGTATTTAGGGCTATATTTATCGGCGCAGGCCTTCGCTCTTTACTGCCGGGCTCTCCACACACATTCCAGCAGCCATCACGTCTGAATCTGGACCCGACGCCGATTCCACGAGTCACTGCATGCGTGGAAAGAAAACTTTTGTCCTTTCAGTTTGAGGCGCTTGGCGTTTTATTCTGGGCATCTGTACTCGACAGCTGTGTTTGCCAGTTACTGCGCAGGTTATGTCAGTGACTGTAACTAAAACACCAACATAACGCTACGAAAGAATGAAAGAATTTCTTAATTTTGTGCATCATTTTTATATTAAAATGACACTAAACAAGCATCAAGGGGCTACTACTGGCTGAAAAAGCTAGGAAGCTAGGAAGAGCTAATATTAGCAGGAGGCTAGGAAGCTGGTGAGAGCTACTATTAGCTGGGAGACGGAGCTAATATTAGCTGGAGGCTAGGAAGCTAGTGAGAGCTACTATTAGCTAGGCAGAGCTAATATTAGCTGGAGGCTAGGAAGCTACTGAGAGCTAATATTAGCTGGAGACTAGGAAGCTGAGGAGAACTACCATTAGCTAGGCAGAGCTAATATTAGCTGGAGACTAGGAAGCTGAGGAGAACTACCATTAGCTAGGCAGAGCTAATATTAGCTGGAGACTAGGAAGCTGAGGAGAACTACCATTAGCTAGGCAGAGCTAATATTAGCTGGAGGCTAGGAAGCTAGTGAAGGTTACTATTAGCTGGGAGGCTATGAGGCACTACTATTAACTGGGAGGTTAATAAGCTAGCCTCTCCCAAATCATGCTGATTATTTGGTTTATTTATTAATTCTAGATGTTGTGGTGGAAATATCTGAATGTTCAGAAGAGAAGACGATGAATGAATGAAAAGAGTGTAGAATATGTTTTTGTTTTCTTTGCTTCCTGTTTCTCTACTCAGCCAATCAGAGTAAGCGTTTGTCTATTCATGTGATCATTTCTACTAGTGGATGAATGAATGAGTTCTCCTCCTCTCCCTCAGATCAGCCCTGGTGAGTAGCTGGTCTTTAATGTGACCCAGGACTCATTGTGTGTTCACACTACCAAAGGAAGGAGGTCACATGTGTCCCAGACCACCTCCACATGTGGACTGACACCAGATCAGCGTTCACACCTGGACGTTAAGAAGGTCATTTGTAATCAGATTACCCAGGACGGATGTTAGTGTGAGGTCTGAGGCTCCAGAGCAGTTTTGTTGTTAAAGAGCGGTTGTGTTGCAGCGTGGCTTCACTGCCCTGCCCATTATCGCCTCACACAACCCGCCGCTCTCTTGTTTACCATGTTTTCAGGCGCTGATTCCCTGAATAATGCAGAAGAGAAGCAAAGTGAGGGAATAACTGCACGGGTTTCCTTCTAAAAATGTTATTTTTTATTATATTTGCATTTGTGTGATTGTGTGTGTCGTTTGATTTACAAAAAAACCCAAAAATGAACAAATCCAAGAGGAAGAAGAGGAAGGGGTGAGCGTGGAGGTGAATCAAGCAAACCATCCCTTTGACTTAAAAACTCACTCATTATGTGCAGTCATGAATAATTTTGCACCAAAACACTAATTTTGCATTAAGACTTTAAGAGTTTGCTGATTCTGCAGCTCAGGAATATTCATTCACTCGTGGGGATTTTGTCGACCCCGTGCGTTCTCCCATTTAGTGAATATAGGTCATATACCCGCCGCGCTCTGAGGCACTAAGGACGCCGCTGCAGGTCTCCAAGCGACTGCGCCGCTACCAAGGGAGTCCCGGCTTGGCTGCTGCTCACACTAAGTGACTAGCACACCACGCTGCTATTAATACAGCCACAGCCATTTTAATATTTAATTGCGTTGATGGACTGCATCTGTGCTGCTCCGTGATGCAAACATTATTATACATACTAAGTGGCTTAATTGTAATTAGAGCTGAAAATTTAATTAAACTCAACAATAAGGGAGATCACAGCTTTTTTTTTCTCCTCCCTGAGCAGAACCTTCCTTCCACCTCCATGCATTTTAACTCCTTCTGTGCTGCTGGGTTACATGGACAATATGTCTCCAAGCTGATCAATGACTCTGATCAGAGACACCATGTAGAATGAGCTGAAGAAGAAGGAGGAGGAGGAGGAGGAGGAGGAGGAGGAGGAGGAGGAGGAGGACAAGAACAAGAAGTAAAGGTAGAAGAAGGAGGAGGACAAGAACAAGAAGTAAAGGTAGAAGAAGGAGGGGGACAAGGAGGAGGACAAGAACAAAAAGTAAAGGTAGAAGAAGGACAAGAAGAAGGACAAGGACAAGAAGTAAAAGTAGAAGAAGAGGAAGCAAAAGCAGAAGAAGTAAAATTAGTAGGAGGAGTAAAATAAAAAGAAGAAGGAGGAGGGGGACAAGAAGTAGGACAAGAAGAAGGAGGTGAAGAAAAAGATGGACGAAGGAGCACAAGAAGGACTTGCAAAATGAGTAAAAAAAAGAGGGAGGAGGACAAGATGAAGAAGGACGAAGAGGACAAGAGGGAGCAAAACGAGTAAAAGAAAAATGAGGACAAGGTGAAGGAGGAGGACAAAAAGAAGCAGAATTAGGAAAAGAAGAAGAAGTTGGAGAAGAAGTAGGAGGGAAGGAGAAGAAGGAGCACAAGAAGGAGGACTTGCGAAACGAGTAAAAGAAAAAGGAGGAGGAGGACAAGATGAGGAAGGACGAAGAGGACAAGAAGGAGCAGTAGGAATAAAAATGAGGAGGACAAGGTGAAGAAGAAGCAGAAAGAGTGGAAATAGAAGAAGAGGAAGGAGAAGGAGACGGAGGATGAGAAGCAGAAGAGGCGTTTCCTCCATTTCTCCCTCCAGTCCTGAATTACTAGAGTAGAAGAAGACGAGCAGAGAGCAAGACGTCTCCATGTCTCCAACATTCATCAGAAAGAAAAGATTTATTCCAGATCTCTACATGAGACTGAAGCAAACTGTCAAATTATTCCTCTAAACTTTCAGCATATAGTTGATCCTCGTCACACGTATCGACATAAAAGCATTTATTCCTGTTCATTTATTCCTGATCTCCTAATCATCATTTATTCCTGTTCATTTATTCCTGCTCATTTATTCCTGCTCGTTTATTCCTAATAATTTATTCCTAATCATCATTTATTCCTAATAATTTATTCCTAATCATCATTTATTCCTAATAATTTATTCCTAATCATCATTTATTCCTACCTAAATCAAACGGGACATATATATTGTGTCCCATCCTCCTACATGGACTGTGACAACTCTAGCCGTCACCGTTTCCTGACCTCTCCACTAAATCAAGCAAATAATCCACATTATCTATCACATTAAATACCACCTTAAAAATAATCACATTTCTCATGAAAACGTTTGAGCAGCCAGCGACGCACGCAGCAGTGGCCGTCTGGCGGCGTCTATTATTCATGTGGAGCGAGGCGAGGCGGCGTGGAGTGTTTGTGGCCCGGTGTGTAAACAGCTGTGTGTTGCTTGACATGCTTTTGCACTCTCAGCTCAGCGCTAACCGGGTCTGTTGGTACTGATCAGACCGGAGCTGAGGAGACAGGACAGGCTGGGCGGGCCCTACGCCCCCCCACCATGACACCGACCCCCACCCTGCACCCCTCTACACCCAGTTACAGCCAGTTACATTACTGTCTCATTAACTGACTGGTCTCCATGAGGATAAATAGAAACAAATAGAAACAGCTGAGCAGTAATACATGAATAAATGAAGTCGAGTTACTCTGAAGACAGTCACTCTGTGGAAGACACGAGGAGAAGGAGCAGAAAGACATGAGGACGTCCTGATTCAGTTATTTGACCTCACAAACGATTAACAATGAGTCCTGATCTGATCCTGATCTTCCTAAAGTCTGTCCTTGTCTTCTCCTAGAGTTGGTCTCCTGTGTCTTTCTAAAGTATGTCCTTGTCTTCTCCTAGAGTTGGTCTCCTGTGTCTTCCTAAAGTCTGTCCTTGTCTTCCTTGTCTTCTCCTAGAGTTGGTCTCCTGTGTCTTCCTAAAGTCTGTCCTCGTCTTCCTTGTCTTCTCCTAGAGTTGGTCTCCTGTGTCTTCCTAAAGTCTGTCCTTGTCTTCTCCTAGAGTTGGTGTCCTGTGTCTTCCTGAAGTCCGTCCTTGTCTTCTCCTAGAGTTGGTCTCCTGTGTCTTCCTAAAGTACGTCCTTGTCTTTTAGAGTTGGTCTCCTGTGTCTTACTAAAGTACGTCCTTGTCTTCCTTGTCTTCTCCTAGAGTTGGTGTCCTGTGTCTTCGTGAAGTCCGTCCTTGTCTTCTCCTAGAGTTGGTCTCCTGTGTCTTCCTAAAGTACGTCCTTGTCTTCTCCTAGAGTTGGTGTCCTGTGTCTTCCTGAAGTCTGTCCTTGTCTTCTAGAGTTGGTCTCCTGTGTCTTCCTAAAGTCTGTCCTTGTCTTCTAGAGTTGGTCTCCTGTGTCTTCCTAAAGTCTGTCCTTGTCTTCTAGAGTTGGTCTCCTGTGTCTTCCTAAAGTCTGTCCTTGTCTTCTCCTAGAGTTGGTCTCCTGTGTCTTCCTAAAGTCTGTCCTTGTCTTCCTTGTCTTCTCCTAGAGTTGGTGTCCTGTGTCTTCCTAAAGTCTGTCCTTGTCTTCTCCTAAAGTCGGTCTCCTGTGTCTTCCTAAAGTCTGTCCTCGTCTTCCTTGTCTTCTCCTAAAGTCGGTCTCCTGTGTCTTCTAAAGTCTGTCCTCGTCTTCTCCTAGAGTTGGTCTCCTGTGTCTTCCTAAAGTACGTCCTTGTCTTCCTTGTCTTCTCCTAGAGTCGGTCTCCTGTGTCTTCCTAAAGTCTGTCCTCGTCTTCCTTGTCTTCTCCTAGAGTTGGTCTCCTGTGTCTTCCTAAAGTCTGTCCTTGTCTTCCTTGTCTTCTCCTAGAGTTGGTGTCCTGTGTCTTCCTAAAGTCTGTCCTTGTCTTCTCCTAGAGTTGGCCTCCTGTGTCTTCCTAAAGTCTGTCCTCGTCTTCCTTGTCTTCTCCTAGAGTTGGTGTCCTGTGTCTTCCTAAAGTCTTCCTTGTCTTCTCCTAGAGTTGGCCTCCTGTGTCTTCCTAAAGTCTGTCCTCGTCTTCCTTGTCTTCTCCTAAAGTCGGTCTCCTGTGTCTTCTAAAGTCTGTCCTCGTCTTCTCCTAGAGTTGGTCTCCTGTGTCTTCCTAAAGTCTGTCCCTGACTTCTCCTAGAGTTGGTCTCCTGTGTCTTCCTAAAGTACGTCCTTGTCTTCCTTGTCTTCTCCTAGAGTCGGTCTCCTGTGTCTTCCTAAAGTCTGTCCTCGTCTTCCTTGTCTTCTCCTAGAGTTGGTCTCCTGTGTCTTCCTAAAGTCTGTCCTTGTCTTCTCCTAGAGTTGGTCTCCTGTGTCTTCCTAAAGTACGTCCTTGTCTTCCTTGTCTTCTCCTAGAGTTGGTGTCCTGTGTCTTCCTAAAGTCTGTCCTTGTCTTCTCCTAGAGTTGGCCTCCTGTGTCTTCCTAAAGTCTGTCCTCGTCTTCCTTGTCTTCTCCTAAAGTCGGTCTCCTGTGTCTTCCTAAAGTCTGTCCTCGTCTTCCTTGTCTTCTCCTAGAGTTGGTCTCCTGTGTCTTCCTAAAGTCTGTCCTTGTCTTCTCCTAGAGTTGGTCTCCTGTGTCTTCCTAAAGTCTGTCCTCGTCTTCCTTGTCTTCTCCTAAAGTCGGTCTCCTGTGTCTTCTAAAGTCTGTCCTCGTCTTCTCCTAGAGTTGGTCTCCTGTGTCTTCCTAAAGTCTGTCCTTGTCTTCCTTGTCTTCTCCTAGAGTTGGCCTCCTGTGTCTTCCTAAAGTCTGTCCTTGTCTTCCTTGTCTTCTCCTAGAGTTGGTCTCCTGTGTCTTCCTAAAGTCTGTCCACGTCCATGTTCTGGTCGTCCACGCTGCCATAAACTCTCTAACCCTCTCTGGAAGACTTATTTTGTTGTGACCATAATGTCTCCAGCAGGTCGTGGTCATGTGACATCTGTCAAGCAGCATTTTAAACAATGCTGGTCTGATGAGACAACCATTAATCTGTTCAGACAGAAGTTTCATCCCTGTCATAAAACACGGCTCCACCACCTCTCCAGCTTTGCAGAAAGACATAAATAAAAGAACAAACTTCTTTTTGGAGATAATAGTTGTGCAGAGGCCAGAGGACATTTTCTTCAAAGAAGACGGAGACACACTTATTTCAAAAGTAATAGCTTTAAACAAGACGTGAGCTTGTACATCAGGAAGGAACCAGAGCAGAGTTGTCTTCTTGGCTTTTGTGATATGAAGCAGAGACTGTCATTAGGCCCATAGATGCTGTAATCACCGTCTTTTTTTTTTGCAGAATAAATATGAGGACGCGTGCTTGAACACTTCAGCACATTTGCACTACTGCCACAAAGATTACTGCAATTACACCAAGGAGGCAATCAGCATGGACACCATCTAACGGCGAGGACCCCCAAGCGGGAGCGCCTTCTTACGTGAAGGTCAGCTCATCACGTCCACCTTCTCTTAGATTAAATTCACAGGAATTTGCCTCCCGTGCGCCGCAGTTAAAGTCACACAGCGAAGCTCCGTTTGCATCATCGTCTAAAATATTTCAAAGTCGGCAACGAGCAGGATAAAATCGACACCGGGAGAAAAAGAGAAAAAGATTAAAGAGCAAAAGAAAAGAAAGAAAAGCGGGGTTAAATTGAGAAACAGAGCGAAGGCGGGGGAGGCGGTGTTTGGAAGGGAAGGTTCAAATCGATGCAGGGACTAATGTATTCAGTGCCCACTCTGTTTACAGAGCATGCAGCAGGCCTGATGATATCCAGACTTTTGGCCACGATCGAATGAAAACCGTCCAACGACTGTTGCTCTGAGACGTTCTAGTAAAAAGGCTCGGCTCTGCAAAACCTTATACATGCAGGTAAATTATATTATTAAATGAGGAACAGTGTGGATTCATTACTGGGACCAGACAGCAGACGTCCAAAGGAAAGCAGCAGAATTAAAGAATAAGTGAAGACGACGATGGTTTAGAGCTGGGGAGTCACAGAGTCAGTTTAGTTCAGGGTAGGGCTGGACGGTATGAGTAACATCTTATATCACGGTAACGGCATATATCACGGCATTTTTGTTCCCGTACTGACTCATTTGATCATTTTCCTCTTTTAGTTGCACACAGCAGCATAACATTATTTTACATATAATAATATAATACTGCTTTGCATGTTTTAACTTTAAGCGGTGGAAGAGGTTACCAGTGTTTCCACCTCCAGCAGCAACAGTCGCGCGTCACTCTTTGCAGAGCATCACTTTTTGTTCAGCGTTAGATTTTCTAAATCCTAAAAGTTTCACACGACAGACGTAGCGCCCCTTTTCAAAACGACTTCCTCCTCCTCCTCTTCGTCATGGGTGGGTCGGGATGCCTCCATTTCCTCATGATGTTCACTCTCCTCCTCCGCCATGATTGTTATCACTCAGGTAAAGCTGTTTCTTCTTTGTCGCGCTCATGCGACCACGCCAAGCAATCTGCTGCAATGCCTGCAGTGCCCCGTGTGTCGAGGAGGTGTAATTACAGAGAGATGCTGCAGACATCTGCTCTTTCTACGGTATAAACGATATTGGAAAATCTCTACCGGTAGACACTTTTATAACGTCACATGGTATAATACCGTCATGCCGCCCAACCCTAGTTCAGGGGGAAACATTCGGCCCAATTTGATCTCAAGAGGGACGGACCACGGTAACAGCGTACTCTATAAAAACCTATAAATAAATAATGATAACTCCAAATGTTACCTTTTGTTTTAGTGCAAAGAGGAACATTACCAAAGCCTTTAAATTTAATGAACTTTTACAAAACATGTTAAAAACAAATTAAAATGAAGCATCAGATCCTCATTTACACAGTGGACCATGCATTTTTCCAAACACTATCTGAGCTGAACTGCAGACTTTGATCATCGCCATCGTGAAGCATGGAGGTGGCAGCATCATACTATAGCTGGCTTAAAGCAAACTGCAAAGACCAGCTGTGTAGCTTGAGAAAAAATCTACAAAACTAGTCCAGAAGATGGAAGTTTAGATGCTTCCTGAGATAATCTAATCTTTGCTCATCACCTGTTAATAGCATCATCTATAGTGACGCATGGTGGCTACAGCATCATACTGTTGATTCATCTCATGAGTTTTCACTTTTTACAGCCGCAAAGTGACTTGAAGCAAACTGTAGACGAGTAGAGCCGCTTCAATACAAGTTCAGACCTGAGGATGGAAGTTTAGATGCTTCCTGAGCAGAGGTTATGCTAGACTTTTTCGTTGTTAGGGTCATAAAAACTACTTCATAATCTATGATTACCCGTCACTTTAATATATATATATATATATATATATTTTAAATGATAATAATAGTGGTGGAAAAAATATTTGGGATTCGGCTCACGTCTGTGAAGGTTCTCAGTCATCCACGTCATGGTATATTCAAAAAAGGCAACTGGACTTGTAGATTTTTAGAGAAGACGTTTCACCGCTCATCTTCCGAGTAGGCTCCAGTGTCGAGGTGTGAATGAGACTGAAACTTCTTGGGGACAGAACAGACAAGAACCATTCATAGGGAAGAGGACAGGGACAAAAACTGCCCCCCAATTAAATCAAGGTTTGCACCAACTGGAGACATGAAACTGAAAGTTGGTGCTGTCTCCAGTGGAAGGATTACGACTTTCAGCCTAAAAACATCAAACTAACTCAAATATAAATCAAATAAGTCAAAGAAAAAGTGAGCGGGATTAAAACTAAAAGCAGCACTGAGGCAAAGGTGAGTCCAACGCTCTGTAATCCGAATGGATCCAGGAAGTACCTTTCAGCATCATTAGCTAATTGAATCCAGTATCGACTCCATATCAGCAATAGGTGATATATGGGGCTCATATTAGTTATATTAGGTTAAATAGGCAGCCACGGGGTCGTGCGTACGAAACATTTTGTATTCGGTCATAAATTGATCTGCCATGTTTTATTAGATTGGTGGGTCGCAGCGGTCGTGTGGGATTAAAAGCGTGGCTGATGCAGTGCAGCAGGAAGAAAGCAACTTGGAGATATAGTTGAGTTTTCTTACACATTTATCTGCTTGAACTGTCAACAAACAGATTCAGGTCTGAATGAAAATGGCAAACAATTCACGTGGTTTCCAGATGATTTTATTTCTGTTACAGGAAGCATAAAAAAAATAATTGTTAGATCCACTAGTAAGCGTTTTAGTATCTTTAGTGAATCAGCAAGATCCGCATGTGTGATTATAAAATTTACAACTGACTCTACTTGTTTTTTTGAAGACTCTGTGTTCAGCAGAGGAGAGGTCGTCAACTTTATTAGTTTAAATCTCGTAAAAAATTAAAGGGCTGATACTCGTCTTGTAACTCCGTCCATCTTTATTGGCCGCTCAAGGTTTAAAGTGCAGACACGACAGTCAGAGTGTGATGTATTGGCAAACGACGCTGCAGTTAATGACGGCGCTGTTTTTACGAGCGGTGTCACTTGTCGCACACTTTGACCCCCCCGTCCTCCCCGATGGTGCGACACAAATGTGTTTTTGTGTCGAGCGCGCACAAACGGCCGACGTGCGCGGCCGTAATGCGATTTGACCATTTGTGAGCATTACCGGATTAGCAGCGCCCAATTATCTGCCATCCTCAACGCTGATATGAACAAATGCCGCGTCCACAACCTGGGCCTAACTTAACAAGACGTCCGCCAGGGTTTGATGCATCGCGCGGCTAATTTTGTGATTACATTTTCAGTGACCAGACCTTTTCCTGTCTGCTAATTGCAGCAGGTTAAGTAGCAATGTGAATGTATTGGGTCATATTCCAAACACGGGTCTGTTCTCTGTTCGTTACTGTACGCCCATCAATCCATTCAAATGATGTGCACCGTGTGTGTGTGTGTGTGTTGTGTAAACCCATTCCCTGTGAACTCTTGCCTTTCACATGACCACGCTCTATAAAGCAGCTTCTCCATTAAAATGAAATACACATTCAGCAGGTGCTTTTTATTTTTATTTTTATAACTCTTGTAAAAATATAAGTGCTTTATTGTTTTCAGGCGAGCGGTGGCGTGGGGGTGGGGGTGGGGGGGTAATGATAGAGATGGGGAGGTATTTTATGGAGATTTTATGGGGGTCTTCTTTATGGAGAATCTGGCGGTAAAGATATAATAAAGGGACTGATTCTCACGCTATGTCCTGACCTGGCGCGACTTTAACGCAAACAAACTCAAATTTACTCCAGCTGAAATGTTAATCGACATCTTCGTCTAATTTTTTCTTTTTATAAAACACCTTGGTGAAATTTTTAATTTTTCTAAAACTGGCCGAGCTTCCTTCTTTCCATTGTCCCAGAGAGACGAGCGTTATCAATAACTCCCGTGGTCGAGCGATTTCAAAAGGAATGGAGGCGCATCTAATGCTTCTATTAATGCCTTAATGTATATTTTACAAAGAACATACAGTATTTAAATAACCGTGGTAAATAAGTGTCTCCCAGTGTGCATGAATCAACGACTAGCATCAGTGATCAAAAGTCAAAGGCAAAGAGAATACATTAATTGCTATTATTTAATTCATATTCATTTAAAATGTAAAAAACCAATAGATGATTATGAATGTCTATCATTAGAGGTTTTAAAAAAATAATAATCTGATCGACAGTTATCCATTAGAAATGAGAGACGGATGGAAATCAGTAGAGAAATATCTCCAAAATATAACTGGACTTTAAACTCAACATAATATAGATTTATAGCTGTTTGTTGTTGTTTTTTTTACAGTTGCTGAGTTTCTCTGGAAATTATTAATCTTTTATTGTGAAGAAAAAGAATCTGTCACCATGAAATTACTCTAATTATAAAAAATAAAATATTCATAAAGCAGTAGCAGTAGTATTGTAACGCGCACGAAGCACAACAAACGTATTTTGAAATTCACCTCACACCTTGGGAGAATCATTACAGATAGTCTTATCTCTAATCTCAAACATGCACACACTACAGGATTAAATTATTGTGACAGATCAGCGAGCACTGAACTCACCGACCCATGTGATCTGACGGGGGAAATGTAAACAAAACAAGTCTACGGAGCCGCTCTGTGGTCCAGTAGGGGGCGGTAGTGAGTGGATTCATTCAATCAATCCGTCGATACGCAATAAATCAGGTGAAACTCAGTCAGAGCTCAGAGATTTATAAGGAGTTTGTCAGAAACATGACGCCTCCTGAATTAATCTGCCTCTCAAGGTTTAGTTTTAACCCAAAGTGTGCAGAGATTGAAGGTAGTAAAGGTAACGCTGCCCTTTAATCCCTCTTCCTCCTGTTAATCTCACTAATAACTCAAACACAGATTAGTGTGTACTCTTTACGACTAAACAGAAAACAGTTTTCCAGCTGCGTCTGGAATCCTGAGCGGTTTGGGGAAACATAAAAACCATCACGGCTGGTGCTGTGGAGTTTTCACGACACAGTTTGAGTCTGGGTGTAAGCAGACGCCAAGCTGAGCTGTGGTCAGCTCCCCCTCTCCTGCTCTGCGCTGTTGTCCAGTTTGTTTACGGCCCAGAAAAAAAAAGGTCCTCGGTTGGCCCGGACCGAAGGCGCCTCTGTGGGTCAGCTCTGGTTCCTCCCCCCTGCCCCCCTCCTTCATCATCATCATCTTGACCACAGCCTAAAGCCCTGCCCAGACCAGGACACAGTGACCAGAGCCTGTCAGACTAAAGCCTGGGAACAAAACTCACAGTCAGCTACCTGGCAGAGAGCTAATGAAGGGACAGCCAGCGAGAACGATTGTTGCTTTAAGACTGTTTGCACAACGGCTGTTTTAGTTTTGTGTCAAAAACAACAAGTGCACGCACGATTAGGAGCCTGAATGAACACGAAGAAGCCAAATGAGAAGTAAAACGATCATAACTCACGAAGGAAAGACGCAAACAAGACAAACAAGTAGAAGAAGAAGCGGTGACTTTGTAATATTTTAGATTTGCAAGCCGACAACAGCCGAGACGGTTATAATATTCCCTTATGCTGATTTATTCAGATTTAAAATAATAAATATCAAATATGTATTAATCAAAACAAACCAAGTGAATCAGAGAGAAGTTCAGGTGGTTTAAGACCGAACCTGTGAGGACGACACTGTTCTGTATTCCTGTCAGAAGGACAGGAACAACATTTAAAGCTAAGAGGAGGCTCGTACTTTCAAAGATGGCATCAGTGTAAACAGAAATGTGTAAATTAACCTGCACCTCTGGGTTTAATGGTTGAGCTGTCGTTCATAAATAAATAAAATATGTCATACTTTTCTCGTCAACAGTTTCAGAAAAAGGTTGTGACAGATCAATGTGACGCTCAAACATTTTCTGGGACGTTTACAAGCGTCTGTGATAACTTTTCAACTGATTCAACATCAGGAACGAAACGAATCGGCGACAGAGAGAGAGATCGTTCTGGTTGAGGAACCAAAAGCACGAGAAAGAGAAACAGGAAGTAAACAAATCTATTAAACTCAAAGGATAATAAATAATAAATCCACTAATAGCAGCTCTTCCTGTTTCTGCCATCTAGTAGAATGAAGAGTTATTTCCTCTCAGGTACAAAAGGTATGTACTTTTTATTTTTGTACCTTTACAAAAAGTATTACAACCAACTAAACATGTTTTAATTAAAAAATAAATAACCAAAAGTTTATCTTTCCTCGTTGTGTGTGCAACGCTTTAAAGTTTAAAGTTGTTCAGCTAATTTATAATTTATACCTATTAATAAGGGAACTTGTAAAGAAGAAACTACATTTTATAGTTTAACACTCTATAGTTCACTGCTATAAACAGATAAACGTCTGATGTTAGACATTCATCGTTCACCTAAAGAGGAATTAAAGGTTTCTGACTCAGACTCTCCTTCGTGCCATCGCAGCGTCTCTCCAGCAGATAAATTCCCACAGGACACATATTTTAACACACACTGGTTCATCATAAAACATTTGGCGAAGCCGAGCGGCGATCCTATACTTAGCAGAGTAATGACATGTATTCTGATTAGACTGTCATTTGGAGGGATGTCTGCGGCCGCCGCCAGGCCACCAGATACAGTTCACATGGAAAACAACAGGAAAAACAACTCAGTCATGCTCCCCGTCACTCACACGTCCATCACTCTCGCTCGTTTCCAGGCGGATGTGCAGCGATGTAGGGAGACGTAGAACTCCCCCCTGCTCCCCTGTATTCAGACAGGAGGGCCAAAAAAAAAAAAAAAAAAAAAAGAGACAGAGCGGAGCAGAGGTGAGGAGCCGCGAAGCAGCTATTCAAGTAGCTGTCAGGGAGTTTACCAGACCTCTACCGCCCCCTGTTGGCCAGAAGAAGAAACCCTCCACGCCTCACACTCAATCACGTCACCTCTCTGTGGGCTGGGAAGTGTTTATGCTCTTATGTTCGACTCGTTCTGGGGTCACGGTTTGGAACGTTTGCAGAGAAAATAAAAGAAATTAACTTTTATTTATTGTGAAGAAAACGCAAGCATCCAAAAGAGTCTCATTTTCCATGAATTCTAGATTTGAGCGTTTCACATTCTGCATATTGTCAAGAAGAAAAGAGTCTGGAGGCGGCTGCAGGAAAAAGATGATTAAAAGTGTTTAAAGTTGAAACGTTGTTCTTAAAATCAGGTTTAAAGCTTAACCTTTTCTTTTTTTATTTTGCAGCAGTAGTCGTTTGAAGCGAACCCTAAAGGTGCTCTGATCAGTGAAACGTTATGCCACATAAATAGTTTGATCTTTGTCCGAAAACATCCTCCAGCCCCAGATATGTCGTCTGATTCGTGACGTCCCGGACGCCTGGGAAATGATCTGATCGTCCGTTACAGAGGTCACAGATCAAACTGTTTAGGTATCAGCTGATTGTTTCACCTGCAAAAACACGGCTTAAAAAAACACAAGAAAAAAGCTTTAATATGAGCGGTATATTAATTAAAACAAAGAAAAGAATCTACGGTTTGACTTGCCAAGATTTTTTTAAACAAGTAAATATGTCAAGCCTCAAAGAACCCACAGAGATGTGTAAACTAGTGTTTTTAGACAGAAAACAAGCAGGTTTGTGTCGATACAAGGAAAAATGAACAGAGCAGTTTACTCAGCGTCACTAGTTGTGAGCTTCCAGTCAGTACAGTCGCTGATATATGTATTTTTAGATTTTAAGCCTTAACTTACGCCAATATGAAGTTATAATTTAGGAACAAAACACCCAAAGAGATTTAAATTAGATTAAAAACAAAGATATCTTTCACAAACGCTGAGCTTTAAACCTGCGGACACGGTTTGATTCTAAAGAACAACGTCTCAGCTATAAACACTTTTAATCATCTTTCCCTGCAGCCTGGACCTCTGAGTTCATTTCTTATTATTTTCTCTGCAAATCAAACTACTACGGAGGCCAAATGTTTGGAGTCCTGTTCAAACTATTAAGTTAAAAAGCTTTAAATCCGCAGACACGGTTCGATTTAAAGAACACTTTTAATCATCTTTTTCCTGCAGCCGCCTCCAGACTCTTTTCTTCTTGACAATCTGCAGAATGCGAAACGCTCAAATCTAGAATTCATGGAAAATGAGACTCTTTTGGATGCTTACATTTTCGTCACAATAAATAAAAGTTAATTTCTTTTATTTTCTCTGCGAACGTTCCAATCCGTGACCCCAGAACGAGCCGAACATAAGAGCATAAACACTTCCCAGCCCACGGAGAGGTGACGTGATTGAGTGTGAGGCGTGGAAGGACAGACGCTTGTTTTTGATCAGAGCTTTTATCCGTCTCTGCAGCTCAAGCTGGAGACGAGAAGACACGACTGCTTTTAGTTTCTCCTGTCCGTAGAGATCACAGATTACTACGATAGAGACTCTTTTCCTTCTTCCCTTCAGGAAAATTTATTTTTTACGGCTTTAGTTTAATTTAATTTATATAAAATATTGGTATTCTGTGCACATTTAATTTTTTCCTATTTTTTAATTTATATAAAATATATTTATTTTATTGCACAGGAAAGCAGAGGCTACATTTGATCTGCTTTTATCTTTATTACTATAACATCATTGTTACTATATAACCATTTTGCACCAGTTCTATTTATTTGTTCAAATATTTTGTTTTCTATGCATATTTAACCTTTTTGATTTGGCGTATATTTTATTGTATTCTGCTGCTGTAACAACAATTTCTCTCGCGGGCCTCAAATAATCTATATCTTCTTTTCAACCTTTTTATTAAAACCACAGAATAGAAATAAAATAGAAAAGGATTTAATGTGAGGCGGCTTCAGACAGACTCTGGGATTCCAGCGCTTCCAGTGATCAGAGCACCTCTTTCTTTCTTTCTGTAAAAGAAATAAAAACGTCTTTCCCTTCAAAGTCTTCTCCCCACAGCCCGAGACAGAGTTTATTTGATTGCTGGTCAGAAGTATGTGGTGTCACCGTGGGGATAACAAAGACCCTGAACCCTCCCCGCATCACACAGAGCTTCACATCACTCCAAACGCATCCACGCAAACAGCTAGAGTTACAGCCGCCGACCGCCGCGACCTGATATTCAAGCTTCCCTCCTGTAAACACTGCCGAGTCTCTCATGGCTTCGCCCTCTTTCATCTCATCCTCCCTGTGATTGTTGTGGAGAGGTGCTCTTTAGAGGAACGCATGCAAACGTGGTCAAGTATCAGCGGCACAAACGGACGCGCAGATTAGATTCTTCTTCTATCACAAACATCCAGATAGAGTCCTGAATGAAGACGCAGAAGAAACTATCTGCTGAGGAGAACAAGTTTAAATTGATCCGCCACAACATTATGAGCGAACAAGGCAAATAACATGGCTCCTGTCAGTGGGTGGGATGTGGTAGGTGAACATTTTGTCAACTAGGAAGAGGAGGAGGAGGAGGTCAGTAGTCATCCAAACCGGAGACAAGGTTATGGACCAAGGATCAATAAGAAGGGGAAAGAGGAAGAAGAGAAGAAGGAGGAAGAGGAGGTCAACAATGGTCATGAGTATCCAATAAATCAGTGTTAGTCAAGCTCCATCTCAGTGACCGTTCAGGTCAAAAAGCTGTTTGAAACTTGTCAATCAACAAAAAAACAGAAGAAAATTATTTTACAAGACATTTAAAAATCTTCTTTAGTAACGTTTAAAATACTAAAAGTACAGCCTGACCCATTTCAGAGCAAGGGACATTATTAAATTAAAGTGTCAGGACTTATATGCTGTATTTGGTCAAAGACATTTTAATGAAATCTCTGTAATTACTAGCTGAATAAAAATAAAGACGTATTTGTAAGGTTGTGAATCACCACCTTTCTCAGCCTGTCATGAAGTGTACCTAATGAAGTGGCAAGAGAGTGAAAATCATTTGCAACTGTTCTGAGAAATCGGGTTGATCTGAAAATGTTCAGAACGTCCTGGAGTCAAAGTTAACGTCTGCACAGTTTTTGAGATCCTCAAACAAGAAACTGTTTTCTATTTTATTTTATTTTATAAACGACTTAAAAAAAATATCCATTTGACTAATCAATCAGTTAATTTACTGCTTTATTATACTTCTCACACTCGTTCAGTTTTTCCATCTGAAGGAGTTTCATTTTTTTTTACGTCGCCTCTTGTTTCTGAGCAGACTCCACCTCAAACCTGATCACCACCGGCCAGTTTATTAGGTACGGTAGTGAATGCGTTCTGATCTAAATCTAGTCTCCATGAAGGTTCTGATGTTCAGCTTTAGTTTCTGACTCAGCTGTGTTTGTGTTTGTCATGACTTATGAAGATGACTCACACTCTAGAACAAGCTGTAAACTGAAAGCAAAGACAAATCTCTGTTAATAAAAGATAAATCTACACTCACTGGCCACTTCATTAGGTACACCTCATGACTGCTCTAATGGTGAGTTGATGTAGAATCAGAGTCATGAAGAAGGTGATGATCATGGTGGAGGATGGAGTCTGTGGAGATGTTAAACTGGACTGAACTAAACACTGAAGAGTTTCTGTTATTTAGACTAAAATGTCAAAATATTAGGAACACCTGTCAGTTCATTAGTACTAGAAAACGAAAGCACGGTAGAATCAAAAAGTCTCTGAGTTATTTTAGATTTAGATTTAGATCTAGATCAGGACCGTGACATTAGAACGGACCTAAGTGCATTTTCAGCCGTCTTGTTGCTTCACTTGCTTCGGTGTGTGATTTCACTCCTGCCTGTTGTTCATATGGAGCTCCGGTCTTATCAGACGGGGCTATCTGAGCGCCGTCGTGCCCAGGAGAAGAGGCGGTGGAGGGCTGGGGGGTGGGGGGGTTGGAAGGTATGACACACTGCCTGGTCTGGAGCCCAGACACACAGCTCCTATTACCAATGAAAACGGCATGAAGGGAAAAGGACACGATGGAGGTGGCGGCGTTTGCAGCGAGCAGATCCATCTCTGTTTTTTAGCGGCTGTTAGCTTCTCATCCCGTGTGGATACACATACATGCTCTCGCTGTTCTGATGGACGGATTATAGCCTCTTGGTCTTTTTACAGATTGTTCCAACTGCGCTAAAAAAAAAAAAATTAAAAAAAAATGTGCATTTGAACCCGATAAAGCCACTTTAGCAGCGGGAAGCTGTGAGAAAATCATCAAAGGGACGGAAAAGAGAAAAATAAAAAAAAAGGAAGAAGCAGTGACGGTTATAAAAAGAGGAAGAAAGAGGAGGAGAGCAGGCTGTAGGAGAAGGAAGATGTCGAGTCAGAGTCGAGTCGGCGACATGTGTTATTTATTTCCCCCGTGTAAACAGAGAGAGAAGGCAGACATAATCAATAGGAAACTCCAGATTGTAAATAGACGGCTCTAATAGCCTAAACACTGGCCGCTATAGTTACAGCAGCACTCAGACGAGGCAGGCAGGCAGGCAGGGAGGAGAGATGGGAGATGTAAGAGTATAAGGGGTGAGAGAAAAGAAGGGGCCCGGCTTGGGAGGGCCACCCTTATTTACCAATAAAGAGCCCTGATGAGAAGATAAACACAACGGAGACAGTCTGGGCCAGAGCAGGGAGGGAACCGGAGCTTTTATCCTCCAGCAATGAATGAGCAGCGCTGAGAAGAGAAGGCGTGAAGCTACGAGACGAGGAATTAACCACCGATACAAACGACTCAGCCTTCGTCCGACGTGTAAAGACATTATCTACAACGCTACAAAGCAAGATGGCGGCCGAGACATGTGACATCAAAGTTTAGCTGGTGTCTACTTGATCCATCGTCAACCAATCATGTGTTTACTTCACCTGTTACTGTGTTTTATATATTTATGTGTTTAGTCAACTCACATTTAGGGACATTTTTAATGTAGAAGAAGTAGAATCCTGTCACTAAACATGTCTGGTGTCTGGAATATGAAGTCAGACATTTCTAACTAGTGTAACGTGGATGTTTGATGAGGTGGTAGTAGCTGATCATCATCCACTCAGTCAAAGGCTGCAGCCAAACAACAACAACAAACACTGAACGTTTCCTGGAGACAGCGTCAAGGAGAAACATCTTCCAGAGAGGGTTAGGGAGTTTATGGCAGCGTTGGATGAGCAGAGAGAACACAAGGTACCAGCTACCCTCTCCACACTACATTAACTTTGACTGGAAGATTTATTGGACTGAATCCAGTCCACTCTAGGAGAAGACAAGGAAGACAAGGACAGACTTTAGGAAGACACAGGAGACCAACTCTAGGAGAAGACAAGGAAGACAAGGACAGACTTTAGGAAGACACAGGAGACCAACTCTAGGAGAAGACAAGGAAGACAAGGACAGACTTTAGGAAGACACAGGAGACCAACTCTAGGAGAAGACAAGGAAGACAAGGACAGACTTTAGGAAGACACAGGAGACCAACTCTAGGAGAAGACAAGGAAGACAAGGACAGACTTTAGGAAGACACAGGAGACCAACTCTAGGAGAAGACAAGGAAGACAAGGACAGACTTTAGGAAGACACAGGAGACCAACTCTAGGAGAAGACAAGGAAGACAAGGACAAACTTTAGGAAGACACAGGAGACCAACTCTAGGAGAAGACAAGGAAGACAAGGACAGACTTTAGGAAGACACAGGAGACCAACTCTAGGAGAAGACAAGGACAGACAAGGACAAACTTTAGGAAGACACAGGAGACCAACTCTAGGAGAAGACGAGGACAGACTTTAGGAAGAGACAGGAGACCAACTCTATGACATTTAACATCAGATCTAAAAGTCCTAAAACATCTGAATCAGATCAAGTGTCTGATCAGGACATCCCTACTCCCGTTCAAGTTCCTGTCATTGAGCAACTTTGGGACAATTTCATTGGCATCACTGACCCAGTTGTAGTTTTTGTCACTTATAGTGGGAACGTACCGTCTGTAGGATGCTCTATATTCTGGCTGTCTGGGTAATAATCTTGCATGAAAGAAAATATTAGCAGTTTATGGACAGAGCTAGCTCTTTTTCTATTTTCTTCCTGAGTAATCCAGGTCATAATTTATCCTAACTAAGCTGGACTTGATGACGTTTCATTCAAGTAGCTTCTCAAACTTTCGTCAAAATATTTAATCTCAATACGAGGCGTGTTACAGATGTTCTTGGTTATGTTTCGGCGCTGACAGCAACACATTAACGATACGAAAACATCCTCTGTGAATTCAGCATTTGACCAAAACCTTCATTTACCAGCATTAAGCTTAACCACACGCCCTTTGTTTCAGAAGCTCAACCACAGATGTATGGAGGGTGAATGTCTTTGGGGATAGTGCAAAAGAAATTATGGAAAAGACGTAAAGAAATTCACATTTGACGAGCCACAAATATTCTACTCAACGCTGTAAGAAGTTATTCCAGAACATACAACAAACAAAGTTATAAACGGAAATTAAAGCCGGATATCGAAGCTAATTTTATCGTTCTTTAGAAACCGATTAAAACTTCGGCCGAGTGTAAAGCAACTTTCTTCTTATTTTGTTTTCCACCGTGTCTCACCACCAACCGTCAGAAATTCACAAAGTCTGGAGTAGTCCGTTAAAAACATGCATTACACGTGATTGCATTTCATTTTTAATTACAACTTGTCTGGAGCTGCTACGTTCAGACACAACTAGCGAGCAGAAATGAGCCCAGTCTCACTCCGAACCCCAAATTACCGACAATTTAGCGACGTGATTAGAGAGGAAACTTCCCGTAAACAACAAACAAAAAAGTCTGTTGTCGACCCATTAATCGCCGGCAACGAATCCTTAAAAGTAACGCGTAGAAACTCTGGGTGCTTTGTTTGATTTCTTTGTGTCAAACTATATAAGGATGAGGCTTTGGTGGATTCAGATCATGTGTGGTTTCTGGTTGCTCATGCGGTGTCAGAAGTCATCAGGGTGAGGCTGAGCGGCGACCCCATGACCCCCATCAGAGATCAGACGTGAAGCAGTTAGCGGTCGCCTCCCCCTTCCTTCCTCCACGATCCACGCAGACAGGCCTCTCTGATTCCACCGCTGCTGCTAATAAAGGCAGCGAGAGGCTAATTGAAGTTGAAGGCGAGGAGGAGAAACGTTAAAAGGCTGGGCTGTCACTCAGCGATCGCCTCGGACTCCTGGACGAACCAAGTGGTGGACCTAACCCTAACCCACTGTCAAACTGTGAATGCTTGAGCAATATTTGTTTTTTATGCATCTAAATATTTTTAAAATTTGTATTTGACTTCATGGGAGCAACACCAAAACAATTTCGTGAAGTATTCTGATTCCTTCAGGTGAACTCTCTCTCTCATTGGTCATTGCCTCAAAATTGAGATTAATTCATCTTCAGGTCTCCTATCGTTACTATAACTCTCTGAAAACAACTGGAACATAAAGAAAATACTGCAAAGTTTTACATTTCTACCATGTTAATAGTTTTATATTTGTCTTTTTGGACATACAGTTTTATTCTAATTTGACATTTGATGCTGTCGAGTTATTTGGTTCCCTCTATGTTACTAAAAATACATCAAACCAAGTGTTTTGTTTACCATTACACCTCTACTGCTTCTTAAAAGTGTTGCATGAAAACTTAAATGAGCCCACTTTGTTAGGAGACAAATCATCCCCTCTTTGTGTTTATATACCCCAAATCCTGACTTTATATATTTTTAAATTAGCTGATATTAATTTAGGGAAATCTATTTTTACTTTGACAGTAAAGAGGATTTTTTTATGGGGCCATTATAGTAGCAAAACTATCTGCAAATGTGTATTTCAATCAAAACTAGATTTGCAAATGTGTAAAAAAAAAAAAAAAAAAAATCTGCAAATGCGTACATCGATCTGTATGCGTAGATAAATCTGTGATCTGTAAACATCTGGCCTCTTCATTGGATGTGTTCTTACACGTGACTTTTGCTACACTTCTGATGCAGCGATTTGCAAATGCGTGTGGAGATTTGTCCTATACAGCTACATACCACCAGTGGGCGCTAGGCTAGCACCCAATGATATTAGCTACCAGCTACCTGGGCTAGCAGTGCAGAAAAAGTCACGTGTAAGAACACATCCAATGGAGAGGCCAGATATTTAAAGATTTATCTACGCATACAGATCGATGTACGCATTTGTGGATTTTATTTTATTTTTTTTACACATTTGCAAATCCACTTACACACACATGGATTGAAATACACATTTGCAGATAGTTTTGCTACAATAATGGCCCCATAATTTTTCAGTATCTTTTTTTTGTAAATAAAACCAAATTAAATTGAACACGACTCTATTCGCGAAAGCGATAAAAAGGGGAAACATGCTAGGGGGTGAGTACGTTTTAAAGGGTCACTGTGCAACACTGAACTGGAGAGCTCTGATTGTTTTAGTAAATGGGTCAGGGATACATATATTTGCTGTTAGAAAGTCCCCGTCTCCTTCCCAGAGGTTGTTGTTGTTTAGGACCATTAATTGTTGGTGTTGCGTGGGACTGTGGGAGCTGCCGCTGCTCCTTTCCCTTCGCTGGAATTCCCTTCTTCATTAAATCGACTCGAGCGGGCCGGTTTTGAGGAGAAAAAGATGATAGTTTCTGGGGCGTAATGACAGGCCTCTGGAGAAGCTGTGTTTAGGAGGGTACCGCAGTGGCTACCCAGCGCTCTCATGACCCTGGCTGCTGGGGACGGCACTGGCCAGACACAATTAGTGGTCGCAGATACCAAGGTGTGTGTTTGCATGTATGTGTGGGTGGATGCATTGCATGCTTGGACGGATGGGCGTGTATGGATGAGTGCATTGTGTGTATTTGTGAAACCCATAAATCCCACATTCAGTATCAGTTTTCAGCCCGTCTGTTGTTTACTGTCAACGTGTCTCTAAAAGACAGGAGAGCAGACGGTCTGTCAGCGATATTCATCTTCTACTTTAAATGAAAATATAATCTGATTTAATAAGGATGTCCTGATCGTTTGTTTGTTTTACTGCTGCCGTAAACCTGGACATGCTTTGTGGAGGTAGTTTACACTCTGATTAAAGCAGCTGCGTACTTGGTGACGCCTGTGCAATGCATTATGGGATACCTGGCAGTACCAAGTCCATACAAGTTACCTCCATCCTGGTATACGGACTATAGCAGATAATGATGCTTCTCATAACAGATACTACACACCCAGGACACATTAGATCTGATCTGGTGTCAGTCCACATGGAGTGGTGGTCTGGGACACATGTGACCTCCTTCCTTTGGTAGTGTGAACACACAATGAGTCCTGGGTCACATTAAAGACCAGCTACTCACCAGGACTGATCTGAGGAAGAGGAGGAGAACTCATTCATTCATCCACTAGTAGAAATGATCACATGAATCAGTCATGAGCCTTTTAAAAGGTTCCTAAATGTGGATCATGTCTCCAAGTCACCAAGCAGCTGTTGATGGTTCTGATCCAGTGGTAGGTAGAGATCCATTAGAGACAGCAGCTGTCCCTGATCTGTTCGGGGTAAAAATCTTCTTCCATGAAAACTCTAAAACTTTTAAAGTTAGAACTTTATCCAGATTATATAAGAAAAATGATATCAAATAGACATTCAACTAAATACATGAAAGAAAAATGGGAATCAGAATAAAAGCTAAAAATCAGTGATGAAGATTGGTTAAATATGTGGAGAATACATCACACATCCACTAATTCACGGATCTGGAGGGAGTTCTCTCTTTTATTTCACCCAAGGTTAAGAGTAAACAATTAAACAAAAATATGCTGGAGAGGATGTGGAGTAACGGACCGCTCACATGTTTTTTGGAAATGTGATAAAATAATACAATTTTGGAAAATGTTATATGATTTGCTATCGAAAATACTTGGTTATGAGATCCCTATGTTACTAATGTGAAGACAACATACAATCAAAGGATTAAAATAATACTAATAGCTGGTAAAAAAAAAAAAAAAGCTATTACAAGGAAATTGGGAAAGGAAGACCTCCTGACACACGATCAATGAACACAGATTGTAGATGATATCTACACAACAGACAGGATGACACATCGTCTAAGACTAGAAGAAACTCAGCTCAAAGAAAAATTAATGAAATGGACATTATTCAGGACGGAACAGCGACAAGGATTACTGATAAATTGTTAATAGATTAACATGGCTGTAGCTCTTACCTGTTGTATTTTGCATTTATATAAAAGAAAAAATCTTAAAAATTAAAGTGGAAAATAAAATTTCATTTAAACTGAGACACTTTTCAAAAAAAAAAAAGAGCGTCTCATTTTGCATGATTACTCGTCACCATTACGTCTGAACACTTTCATCCACTGCATTATTTCTTGAGTCTGGCTGCTTTCAGCTCTTCTGAGTCCTTTCAGGCTTCTTCTACATTTTCTTTTCTCACAGGTTGACAAAAGGGAGAACAATTCGTTTTACCGCAAAGGAACAAGAGACAAGATACGGAGCTAAGTGTGTGCAGTGGGGGGGTCTGCTCTGGCCAATTTGTCTCTGCAGGATACTGGGAAGCTGAGTGTGTCTATATGTGTGTGTGCGTGTGTGTGTGTCCATATTATTTATTTGCAAGTTAACCAGAGAAAAAGAAGATGGAACAAGATGCTTTCTGGCGTTTTTTTTCCTCTACCTATTATTATGGCTTAAAACTTTAAAAGTTAGAAACTGAATCTGCACGCTGGGAACTTGAACGAAAACTTTAAAGTAATCTGATTACTGAAATTACAGCGAGTGTAACTTGAGTTCATTTGGATCTCCTATTCTTCCTTCCATATTTAAAGCGACTTAGCTAATTACTACTAACCCTAACACCTTGTTATTGTTGATGGTATTACCTAACCCCTGACCATGTATAAACATATCAACATTAAGGGTTTACATCACTTAACTCTATGTTTTTGACTCCTACTTTTTTATTTTAGTCTGTGCTGGACTTTGATTTAAAGTTACGCGATTTTTTTGCAGTTAAAAATATTTTACATTATATACTTGATCAAACAGTTCTTATTTTCAGAAGCTAGGAAGAGGTACCGTTAGCTGGAAGGCTAGGAAGCTAGAGCTCTGCCAGCATGCTATAGCTGGTGCCCTCTTGAAACGTTTGATAGTTAACGCCTCCAAAATCTTTGTGTGCTTCGTGTTTTTATTCTAAATCTCTCACCATAGGAACATTATCTGATTGTTTTTCCTGAACGAGATGCATTTCAGTTTCTCTGTGAACCGTGTCGAGGCCGGTGGAGGCCTCTGGTTAGCCTCACGGTACCTGCTCTGGACCAGCAGGCTCTAACGGCAGCGTATGGCATTTCTATTGGGGCTCTTCACATTGTCCAGACGGCCCGGTGTCAGGCCCTGAAATGAATGGCTGTTTATATTAGAAGGCTGGTTTAATGAATTAGACTGTGTCAGAGACCAGACCTGCTCCTTTCCTCACCCCTCCTCACCCATAGGTAAGGGAGGGGGCACCGTGATTGCGTCCTTCGGGACAGGTGAGTCAGGACGCCCGGCGGCGCCCCTCGAAGGACTCGCTGCTTATTTACAAAGGGGCGTCTGGAAGAGGCTGCTCCATCCCCCTCTTGGCTATAGCCTCACCCATCACATCTCCCCCCCATGGCCGGCGAGATGGGCTGTTTATATACACATGTGTGTGGGAGGGTGAGGGCGAATGGGGGAGGATTACTGAGCAACTCGCACATGTTTGAACAAATATGTATACAACGTGAGGTTTGCCACCCAGCCGAGCGTATATACAGGCCTCTGACGACCACCGGCTCTGGTTCTACTCAGCGTGGACGGGTCGGTCCAGAATGGAGAGGGAGGAGAGGGGGAGAAGTGAATGGAGAGGGGAGGTAACGAAGGGAAGAGGAGAGGAAGAGGGAACAAGAAGAAAAGAGGTGAAAATAAACAAGGGAAAGGCGGAGACGAGGGCAAGACAAGAGGAGATAAGAAGAGGGGAGAGAGAGGAGGAGAGGATGGGGGTGAAGGGAGGAGACAGAGAAGGGAGGAGAGGAAAGGGAGCTGGGGGTGAGGAGGAAATGCTGGTAAGAGAGTAAAGAGGGAAGAAAGAAGGGGAGAAGAGGAGAGAGGAGGAGTAAGATAAAGTAGGAGAGGGTGAGGAAAGGAGAGGGAGGGGAGGGGAGACAGAGGGGAAGAGAACGCGAAGAGGGGAGGAAAGGAAAGGAAGAGGAGAGGAAGAGGGAACGAGAGAGAGAGAAGAGGAAGAAAAGAGGTGAAAACAAACAAAAAGGGAAGAGAAGGGAGATTGGATGGAGAAAGGGGGAGGGAAAGGGGGAGGAGAGAACAAGAAAAGAGGAGATAAGAAGAGGGGAGGGTGGGGATGAAAGGAGGAAACAGAAGGGAAGAGAGGAAGAGTAAAGAGAAGATAAAGTAGAGGAGAGGGTGAGGAAAGGACAGGGAGGGGAGGAGAGGGAGAGAGAGGAGGAGAAAAGGAAAGGGAGACAGGTGGAGAGGAGGAGGGGAGGAGAAGACTGAAGAGAGGAGAGGAGAGAAACAAGAGAGGAGAAACTTTAAGGGAGGAGGAAATGTAGAGGGGAAGAGGGAGAGAGAGGAGGAGGTGAAGTTTGACTCGTCTGAATAATCTGATGAATTCAGGGTAAAATTCAGGACGTTCTCTAACGAGACAAAGACTCGTCTCATAATCAGACGCGTTCGACTCCACCTCTCCTTCCCTTTAAGAAAAAACACCAATCTTTTTCTTTCGTTGCGCTCATCTATCCCTCATTTTCCTTTGTTATCTCCCCCTCTGCCCCCCTCGCCCCCCCTCCTCGTCTCTAATTTACCCAGCGTCCCGTGGCGTTGAGGAGCCTCTCTAAATTGCCTTTGTCCATTTGCGGGAACGAGGCCGAGGATGAGGACGAGGAGCATGTGACGGGAGTCTGTAGCAGCAGCGGGGCGGCGGGTTGAGATTGCTGTAATCATGGAGCGGCTACCTGTTCATTAAACACACAGCGGGAAAGCTGCTCACAGGCGTTTAGGAGCCAATTAAAGCAGCACAAGCTATTAACATTAGCAACATTAGCCGGAGGAGCGAGGAGGAAAAGAAGGTGAATCATTAAAAGCAAAAATAACAACGAGAAGGAGCAGGAGGGACGATACCGCAGAGGATAATAACCAGAGGTAAACTCAAAAGCTGACTTGTGAATGGCTGTGATTATAATACAATGCTTCTGGAGACGGCGTGTGATTGCTCAGGTAGGAGGGGGCGGGGCTTCTTCTCCTCAGGAATGGGAGGTGAGCGTAATTATCCAACACGTGTCGCTTCAGTGTGATCCCATCGAGACGAGAGCTGGGTCCTCAGCGACGAAGCTGATTTCTGACAAGTCGTCCAATTAGAAACAGTTTTCTGTCTGTTGACTCCTCCTCCTCTTCCTACATTTCTTCTCCCTCATCCTTCCACTTCTTCCTCCACCTCTCACCCTTCCCCCTCTTCTTCCCCGTCCCCTTGTTCTTCTTCTTCCTCCTCCCCTCATCCTTCCACTTCTTCCCCCTCCATTTCATGTTCTTCTTCTCCTTCCACTTCTTCTTCTTCTCCTTCCACTTCTTCTTCTTGTTCTCTTTCCATTTTTTCTTCTTCTTCTCTTTCCATTTCTTCTTGTTCTTCTTCTCCTTCCTCTTCTTCTTGTTCTCCTTCCACTTCTTCTTCTTGTTCTCCTTCCACTTCTTCTTCTTGTTCTCCTTCCATTTCTTCTTCTTGTTCTCCTTCCATTTCTTCTTCTTGATGTTCTTCCATTTCTTCATTTTCTTGTTTTCTTTCCATTTCTTCTTCTTCTTCTGTGGACACATCTTGTTCGTCCTAAATCACCCGAATCAAGTCGGTGTAGGGGAAAGTCTGACTCCTTCTCTTCCTTTCTTCTTCTTCTTCCTGCTCTTTCTGACATATTTGCTTAAGATCCAAACCAATTTTTCAATAACGTTCTGTGGTGAAACCATTTTATCACTGATTGTTTACGTTTCTTTATCTTTTAAGTAGAGACTTTATGATATCAGACACGTAGTAACTGCAAACAATACAAACTTTAATCCAGCAGGAGATAAAAGCTGAAGAGTAACATGATCATTATACGGATCAGAGCCACTAAAACTAAACCAGAGGACCCGTTTACACCAGGCAGGTTAAATATGCTAATACATTTAGAGAGGTTTAACAGGAAATACAAATAAAACTTAATTTCTTTCATCTAAACTTTTCCATCAAAGCTCCGCTCTGTGTTATCTCCTGGGTGCCATATTTAATACCCTTATAACAATGGGCCAGATAATGTCTGAAGTATAATTGTTCACCAGGAGAGGCAGAAACACGCAGTGCCATTGTCTGTCAGCCTTTTGTAGTTAGTTAAAAGGTGGATAAATAAGATGCAATTTAGAGACTTTTAAGAGATGTTTTTTTTTCTCCTGCCTTAATCACTGTGAAATTACCTCTGGGTGAGGGCTGTCATTAAAATAGAAGAGGCACTTGCTTCTTGGATGCTCAAGGCGAGCGTGAAGCGCTAATAGCATAGTCCCTCAATGGCGCCGGCGGTTTTAACGGGCTCTGCATTATCCCGCTGTGCACATGTAGTCGTGCCTGCGCCGCTTGCTCGCCCTGGATGTCTTCTGAGGATCTATTTGTAGTCTGACGCAGCCGCTTACCGCGATAAATACGAGGAGGGAAGGTTTGGGATGTATGCTCAGATATTTTACAGACGATTGATGAATCACTAAGACGACAACGCTCTTGATTTTCTGGGTTCGGCCCTCGCTCTGCGTCCCTCGGGGTGGCTCGTGGCCCTGGGCTAGAGAGCCCTGACGTGACGCGGCCGACAACCTCCAGATGTTTGCCGGCGTTAATTCAGGAAAACATGAGCACTCACTAGACACATACAATCACCTGCCAGTTCATTAGGTACACTAGTGACATGCATTCAAATCTGATTTCTCTCAATCTTCTGAAACATCCCATCTTCCCGCCTCCACAATAAAAACACAGTAGAATCAACATCTCTCTGAGTTATTAGAAAATAAAGCTGAAAACCAGAACCATCATGGAGACTGGATTCTGCTCAGAAACTCTTGACTTCTAAAATTAAACTCCTAAAGATGAAAAAATGAACGTGTGCGTGAAGAGATTCTTAGAATAAATATTAAAATAAACCAGAGCAGAAAAACAACTGACTAGAAAACATTCGCTCGTTTGAGGCTCTAGAAAAAATATTTAGACGTTAACTTGAACTCCAGGATCAAATAGTGAATGAAAAAGTTAATGTCATTGACCAAAATTGTTGTGACTGATCTACACTCATTTGCCACTTCATTAGGTACACTTCATGATTGTTCTAATGTTGAGCTGAATCATAATCAGATAATACAACGGGATGATCAGTGTAGACGATTGAGTTTGTGGTGATGTTAAACTGGATGATAATTTTCTTTTTAAATAATATTCATTTATTTATCTACGTCCTGATGTTAGCTGGTCACTTCTGTCCAAAGTTGCTCTTAAACTGGATTGAATGGGAGAGTTTTTATTATTTAGTCTAGCTCACTGACTAACATGTCAAAATAATACACACCGATTCAATAGTACTACAAAACGCAAACACAGTTCACTCTCAGTTACTTTCACCTTCATGAAGACTAGGACTGTTATATTAGAACACATTCACTAGTGTACCTAATGAACTGGCAGGTGGCAAACGATATTTAAGCATCTAATGTTTAAATAAAATATTAACATAGGCTCCTTAAACTTGACAATAACGTTGACACAGGATTAATTTTACCTCTGGACGTCATATGGTTTAAAAACTACCTCCTATGTTTGTGCTGCATGTTATAAATTCTTCTTTTTTCATATATGTACACAGATAAAAAGAGCATTTTGAATGAAGTTCTCTGGGGCCTGTTCGGCCCTCGCTCTGCGTCCCTCAGGGCGGCTCGTGGCCCCGGGCTAGAGAACCCTGAAGTGACGTGGCCGACAACCTCCAGATGTTGTGCTGCATTAGGGCCTGACAGCTCGTCATGTCACCGCCCACGCTACCACACACTTCCATCACCTCCCATCTGCTGCCCGACACCCCCCGTGGGAGAGGAACCAGGAATCTGCCCAAACATCCACAAAGAACTTCAACAAGCGTCAGCCACGATTCCATCAAGAGTCTGAACGCACAAATAAAATCTGGTTTTCTGTTTGCTGCGACTCAATTTCCTCCTAAACTTCATCTTTCCATCAAGTTTTATAGGTCGTCTTGTGTTTCAGTTTCTTTCTGCAATTTATATTTTTAAGGTCAATCCTTTTCCTTTAAAAAGAAAAAGAAAATAATGCAGCATTTAGTCGACTAATTAATAAATAAAAGCTGAAAATGTAGCATGGTCCTAAATAAATACATTAAGCTCATGAATGTTCATAAATAGATTAAGTTGAAAAGATTTTACCAAGGAAGAAATATGGATCTGAGCTGGAGACTTAACTTTATTTCCGTTAAAGAGGGATCTAGTGGAGGAGTAGTGTCACTAGTGTACCTAATAAACTGGCATGGTAGTGTAAATTTAAATTACTATTTCCTCAAAGCTGACTTGTGTCCGGTGTCTTCATTTACAGAGATTATTCTTTGAGTCATTACAGCTTGTCGTCTCATCTCCCTAAATCATAAAAATCTTCTCAGTAGTTCTACAAACTACAGCCGTGTTTTGTGATGCACAGTCTGAAATCATTTCGTCTTATAACCTAAATTTATTCAAGTTTAACTAAAAACAAAAAGGTTTTCCTGATGTGAAATATTGATCTGAGCTGGAGTTTATTTCCATTTATTGCACCTTGAAAAAAAAAATAGGAATATAAAATCATTTCAAAGTGTCACAAAGTACTGTACAAACATCACAGAATATTTAACACCAAATGTCTCCATCTACAGGCAAACAGACCCTAAACATGTCTGTCTCATATAATCCAGCTCAGATTAATGTTCTCAAATCAGTAAACTCTTAACTATTTAAATTGAATTTATTGTGTCGTTGGTGAGGACAGGCTGCTTTTCCACTTTTATTTATTATTTAGTTGAACAAAGATGCTTTATTTAACCTCGAAAATATAAATTCCTAAAAGAAATATAACAAACATGTAAAACTCGTTACGATAAAATGACACAGATGAAATTAGGGGATGATTTTAGAGAAAACTGAAGCTTGCACCAGTGTTTGATCAACTTGTTTTAAGGTGGTATGAACAGTTTTAATGGTCTCGATGATTGATTTAAAGAGAGAGCAAAATATACAGCCATAATTTTTTTTTTTATCTGTAGTTTTTGAATCATTTATTCCACAATAAAAATCCAGATTAACAAAAATCAATCACACAGGATTCCCTGAAACTGTCAGAAAACAAATAAGATCTTCTAATTACAGGCAACTATCTGTCATCTAGACTCTAGTCAGGTGAGTTTCAGTTTTTTGTTTGTTTTTTTTTTTTAATTTGTTTGTTTTGTTTTGGGTTATTATTAAGAAGTGAAGATTTGGATAAAATGTTCAGTTTTAACTTTGTTTTTTAAATACACAATGACCTTGATCAGCTTTGGATGATTGATCTAATAAATATTAATGACAATAAAAATAATCTTTACTTTTAAAGGTTTTAATTTACTGATATTTTACAGAGTAATCAACTTGTAGATTAGCTAAGAATTAAATTTAAATTGCAAAATACATAAGCAGCTGCCTGTGCATTGATATATGATGATAGACATGTTGTGAAAATATCTACAAAAATTAAAAGATAAAGAGAACTCAGATAATAAAGTGGATGTAGTTGTACAGAGAGGACAGAATCTAAATCCATTTACACTGACTGACACCTGGTTGACCCGTGAGACGAGACGCAGAGAGGAGATATGTTGATGTGTGGCGCCCCCTCCTGGTTAAAGAGGGTAACACCGTGTACAGCAACAGCTCAGTGTCATGTCAGGATGTAATTACACCTGCTACTGTAGCTGACGGTAGCTCTCTACATCTGTCTAGTGTCTCTTCATGTTTCCTAAACCAGACAGGCGCATTAGAAGGAAGTTTCTAGGAAACAAAATAATTTCTGGGGTTTTCTCTGCTTCTAAAAGTACAGAACAGAACTACAGCTAGCAATGAATAAGATAACCATTGGAACTGTGTGGTTTATAGCTTGAGCTCAGTCACATCAACCGACAAGTACATTTTCTAACTTTCTATTGAGGGATTTTGGTCAAAAGGATGTGAAAAGGTGTTGAAACTGTGTTGAACTGTGTTGAAAAGTGTTAACATCAGACGTCCTGGTTTCATATGAACACAACAAAGTCGGAAAAACAACTTTCCAACTCAGGATAAGAGTCTTAGCCGACTGGTTAACATGGTCTGAACCTTAGCTCAAAGTGTTTTCAAGTATTCCTCATCCATCCATTTCCACAGCAATGGCAATAAAGCTGCCATACGAGGTGCTCTCCTACCACTGGGAGCTATTTCACGTACAGTATCTCATCCAAGGCACAAACCCACCAGCTTTTAGTTGGCTAGGGATTGAACTGACAACACTCTCAGCTACCCACCAAAGTATGAAGCAAAGTACTAACACAACTCATAAGAATACGTACAGCCACCAGAGCCAATAATACAATAATGTACAATAAATGTCTTTTAAAATGTGAATAAACATCCATAATGCAACAGCAAAGCAAATACATCATGAACTATGAGTAGAGTGAGCAGGAAACACGTCGTACAAACAGATCTGAATTACTGCACTAATAATTAATGGCTTTCTTTTCTGATGTTTGTGGTTGTCACCATCATTTTCAGAGTTCAGAATGTTTTATTATTTAAAAAAATAACTACTGACATCTCAGGTGATTGTTTCAGCTGTAAATAAGATGGTTTAAGATAATCCGAAGCGTCCTTCTAGTTAATCACAGTTTGTGTTATTTGACCGTTAGCATGTATTAACAGCTACATTTTCTATCGGTAAAAATATTTTACCACTTCTGATATGATATTCTGGTTAAATATATTTACGTCTGCTAAAAAATGAAAAGGGGATTTAACTAGTTTTTACAAACTGTTCTTTTTTCCAAATTCAAAACAAAGATGGCGGCCACTAGCTACCCGTCAACAAAAAGCTACAGACACTGTAAAATGTGGCTTATTATTAACTTTAAGAATAAAAGCAGCTCCTCTCTTTGTCTATGTGTACGGTTTTATAGAGTAGCAGCACAAACTGGGTTAGATTTAAGTAAACCAACGGTTTATAAGGATTACTTTAAGTCGATTCTAAAGTTAGCCAACCAAAACCGTTGTATGCTAACACGGAATTAGCTTCTACAACAAGAACGTTGGTCAAGTTTAACAACGGTAACTGACTGTAACTTATGATAAAAGTTTATGTAAAGTAATATTATTTATTCATTTTCTTTACTAACTCAGTCTTACCTGTCGAAGGGGTGCTTCTCGTTCTGATTCCGATTCCGGTTCTGGTTCTGGTTCCGGTTCTTCCTTCCAGTCCTCCGTCAGCTTCCATTTTTAATCCTCGTTCCCGCTCACCGGAAGTAACCGGAAATGGATCCGACCAAAACTCATTTTAATCAAATATATCTGTTTTATTTCTTTTTATTTTATTTTATTTAACTAAAGACGTCTGTATTTAGACAACAGAGTTCCAGTTTCGCTGATTTAACTGTGAAAACTTAAGATAATATTAGCTAATTAATAAAAAATTAAAATTAAAATAATAAAAAAGATCGTTTATGAAGCGAAAGTAGCGTCACTCTGTACCACAAACAAGGAACTGTTTCGGGACAGTTTAATTTACGGAAAGCTATTTCTTTTATTATTATTATTATTATGTGTAGTAGTAGTAGTAGTAGTAGTAGTAGTAATAATACGCTCGTGTAGAAAACGAATTTTGTTTAATATTAATCCAAAGCACTTCGTATAAATTCCCATCTAGGCCATGTTACAAACTCAAATCTCCACTCAACTCGACTGTGACTGATCTGCATCATGAAAACAAACTGTAAGTAATTCTCTTGCACATGTTCTGTTACACTCTGTTACCTTTGCACAATTTAGATTTGCACATATTCCGTTATGTGCTTCGTTGCAGCTGCTGGAACAGACCACTGATCAGCAGTTACCTCAAACATTTACCTACAAGGAGGACACAGCAGATACTGGACACAAAGAGGAGGCTCTGAACTGATGAATGAGCTAGGTAGTAACCAGGAACCTTTAGTTGATGTTATTGCTGCATAAAAATCTGCTGATAATTTGAATCATTAAAATGCTGGATGTTGTTCATGACTTCAGCAGGTAACAGGGTCTGTAGATGTTTTAAAGGGTGGTATTTAGATTTGGAAGCTGTTTTTCTTCATGATACTACTGGTGAATGATCTCAGACGAGCGAAGAACTCTGTATAGGGGGTAAACACATCAGTATCCCAATCTACCATGGACAAAAGACGCCTCAAGAGCAAATACAGAGGGTTAATGACAGGCTGCAATCCAGTGACAAACCTCAAGAACAGAAAGACCAGAATCTGGAACAGCATCTTCTGATGTCTGAAATGTGGCTCGTTGGTCTAGGGGTATGATTCTCGCTTAGGGTGCGAGAGGTCCCGGGTTCAAATCCCGGACGAGCCCTCATACTGAGACCTTGACTTTGTTTAGATGTTTCGTTTGTTTCTGAAGAGAAAACCAAGAAAACAAGCGGTTCTACAAAAGAGATAGAAATGTTGTGGAAGAACCTGAAGCAGCAGTTGATGTGAGGAAACCCACCAACATCTCAGAACTGAATTCCTCAAAGCTGCTGTAGACCACTGATCAGCTGTTACCACAAACATTTAGTTGCTGTTAAATCTGCTGATAATTTGAATCATTTTCATGCAGAAAAAATGATGGATGTCGTTCATGACTTCAGCAGGTAACAGGGTCTGTAGATGTTTTAAAGGGTGGTTTTTAAATTTGGATGCTGCTTTTCTATAGGAGGCTAATGATGAATGTCTGGGGGGTTAGCACATCAGTATCCAAGTCTACCATGAACAAAAGACGCCTCAAGAGCAAATACAGACGGTTAATGACAGGCTGCAACCCAGTGACAAACCTCAAGAGCAGAAATACCAGAATCTGGAACAGCATCTTCTGATATCTGAAATGTGGCTCGTTGGTCTAGGGGTATGATTCTCGCTTAGGGTGCGAGAGGTCCCGGGTTCAAATCCCGGACGAGCCCTCATATTGAGACCTTGACTTTGTTTAGATGTGATTTAGTTTATCTCTGAAGAGATAAACTAAACAAGTGGTTCTACAAGAGAACAAAGAAGAACAAGGTGAATGTTTAGGAACGGCCAAGTCAAAGTCCTGACCTTAATCCAAGAGAAAAGGACCTGAAGCAGCGATTATGTGAGGAAACCAACATCTCAGAACTGAAGCTATGAAGCTAAAATTCCTCCAAGCTGCTGTAGACCACTGATCAGCTGGAATGTTTAGTTTTTTTGTTTTTCATTTGTTTGATTTGGTTCTCTTTGTCTACTTTCAGATTGTGTGAATATGCTTTTTCTTTTTTTGCAGAAATGTAAAAGATTCTGTAGGATGATAAAACCTTTAAGTATCTGTTTGACTGCATGATATTTAAACAGCTTTTTATTGACAATAGTACAGTTGTAATTAAGATAAAGAAGAAGAGTCAGTCAGGAAAAGATAGCTTTATTTAGTCTGGGATACATAATCTTGTTATATCTGATTACTTGTAAGATAGAAAACACAGTAGCTTTTCAAAATAAAAGCAAGGTCCATTTAATTAATTATATTTATTTATATATATACTTTTTTTTAAAACACACTTCAATAAATATTTTTTCTTCTTTTGGTCTTTTTTTTGTCAGTTTTACAAAAAACATACAGTGGACTGTAAAGAACAGCTGAGGGAACAACACTGGATTAAAGGTCAGCGGCGGCGCAGACACAGCAACACACAACCTAAAATACCTTCACACACCTCGGAGAGTTTTAACACCAGCTCGTCCACATCACTACGGCGAGTACGAACAGCTCTCCGTTACTCAGATGATGAATGTTATGCGCTAGCTAGCATCACACAGAAGAGCACAGACAGAGCTAGCTCTAAGTTAAGACAAGAGGGTAAGAGATACGCTGCAGCACAGTGATCAGCCTCAGACATTTTAGCTTCACTGTCTCTGTGGGCCATGCTAGCTTTGTTCATCCGTAGAAGTGTCAAAAAGCTCCAAAAATAATTGTGTTCATGTAATGTAAGAATAATCTGTAAAGTTTGGTCCCAATGTCCAAATTTGACGCAGCAAACTTGCTAAGCTAACCCTCACTAGCCGGGAAGCTAGACAAACTTTCCCGCCACAAATAGCTAATGAGTGGGAACGTTAATCTGGAGTCTCTCCGCTGGGAACTGATTCTACTTCTGTAAAGATCTGCTGGACCAATCAGATCATTGGGGCGGGGCTTAATTGATGTGGTCATGGACAGAAGAGCAACAGTAGATCGATCTACCGGGAGAAAAAATCAGTTCAAAGCGGATAAAGTCGAGCTAGCGTCTCAGCTTCATCCCTGAGGACGCCTTTCTGGCATTTACTTCCAGTCACAGCTTTTCGCTCTGTTTTGTTTTCCCCAGATCTTCTAACGATCTCTGACAGATGTTAGCATCACCAATAGAAATAGATAGAAGCTCCCTCGTCTGAGGCTACGGTCCGTCCATCGATCAGTGTGCAGCAGCAGTTTACAAATGAGAAACAACACACTGAACGTCATTGTAAAGCACTGTCGTGAGCGGCTGGAGTTCAACACTCGCTTTTTTTTGTTTGTTTGTTTTAAATACCACAAAATGAACATCAGATCAAAAAGAGACATGATGAAGCAGCGAAGAAGAGAGAGTTTGAGAGAAAGGAGGGTCGTGGCTGTGTTTCTGCAAACTTTCTCCTGAACTCACCACGGAGAACGTCAGATTCATTCCATTAAAATGTTCTCGAGGGGAAATCAGCTGCTTCTAGAAGCTTTTAGATGCAGACGGTCGTTTCATTCTTGTCAGGAATTTAAACCCAGACTACACATGTGAGAAGGTTAAGGTCATGTTTGGTAGCTTCGTGCACAAACAGATATTCCATCACAAAACTTTAGCTGCGACATCTGTGTCTTTACAGCAGAGAAATAAACGTGAGCAGGAGAAGCTGACATTTTCTAAGAGATGACCAGAAAATACAGAAACACATTCAAGCTATCGACTTAAGATGATCTGATGTGATGTGCTCCTGCAGGTTTACAGTAAATGTACAGAAATAAATCAAGATATGGTCCTGTTATCATCCACCTAAAGATAAAATAATACCACGGAGCTGCCACTTTCTCAGTTAGGACATGATTTCTACAACACATCTTCTCTGTAAGTACAGCAAGTACCTGATGAATTATTTGAGCGTTAACTGAAAAGGAAAAGACCTAATTACTGAAACACGACTCTGACACAGGTAAACCCGGCGACCTCCGCGTGTGCCACATCTCCTCAGGTGAAGTGAATCCCATCGCATGTTCGCTCTTTGACCCAGTTGTGTTCCCCCCGTGTCGACGGGCGTGTACACCGGAACACAGAAAGATAATACTGTGGTTTGTTTTACTGGAGCTGATGCATCTTTAATGCAGAGAGGTAAACAGATCTCCGGTGATGATCTTATGAAAGCTCCTGCTTCAGTGAGCTTCAGGCCTCGTCTTAAACACATTCGTCCTGAGCGATCGGATCACGAGTGTCCAGCTTTAAGTCACGCGTCGTCACATCGTACCTGGCGTTCAAACGCATCTTAGATCTGGTCTCTTCTATGGCTCGCTAGCTACTGTTGTTTCAGAACCATGAACAGCGCTGTTTACACTGTGTACGCCCAGACTTCAGGAGCTGATCCACATTTTGGAACAAGCTGTGAAGCCGCCATCTTTACTCTCCTCCACACTGGCTGTACACCGATCATATTCTAGATAAAAAGGGTCAGTAACTGCTAGTGGTCTAGCTTTACATGGTCTAGTATCCTGGTTTTGAGCATATACATACATATATTGTAAACATGTATATAGTTAGGCGAGCTCTGATGTGTGCATCAGTGTAATCGGTGTAAGAGGAAATCGTGCACTGACAAAAGTTCCATAACGTTTGGAATGAAAACTGCAATTAGAGACAAGAGCCAATTAAAAAGGTCACTCGCCACCAAGTGGTCAAGTGTGTGAAGTGCAATCTGTCAAAATGACTGACGGCATTCAGATTTTTCTGTCACGGGTTTAAAGAAACGGTCAATGACGGAAAATCTTCGGTAGAAGATCCCTGCTATTACTACTACAACTATTACTTTATTCATTTTATTACTTTTAGGAATCGGTAATTGTCCCAGTTTCTACATTTCATCCTAATAAAATAATTCTTTTTTTTTAAAATCTGGTCACCTTACTGTATACATGATAAACACCTGAAACCTGTTTCCTGATCGCTGCATCCTATCTGCGCATGCGTGTGTTACGTCTTTTTCAATGTTTTCTAACGCGACCTAACTTGTTCAACAGTGCGAGGGTGAAAACCAGCATCACGTAGCTTTTCCGCAACAGACTTGTCGGCATTTCTGTGTTCTCTGCCGTCTAAACACGTAGTTATATTGAGTTCTTTCATTATTTTACTCAGTCACTTCGTCGCTCCAAAAGTAAGAAGTTCTAGTTGACGCCATATTGTTTGTATATCTAGTGCGTCACTCGGCGTCTTTCGCACATGCTCAGACAGTGGGCAGCCGTTAGAGATCAGGATAAGGTGTATACATGCTCCAGTATCCCGGCTTCTATCGGAGTACTCCAGGTGGAAAAACCGGGTTTCTTGAAATAGGGAAATGGTGTTTAAATGGACAAACACAGAAACTACTTCAAATACTTCAAAAACCCGATTAAAACCGGGATACTTAAGACCATGTAAACGCAGTATGTAGCTACGTTCCTCCCAAAGACTGGTTGTAGCCTGCTAGTCACAACATTAGCATTAACTTGCTAATTAAGCGCAAAACACAAACTCAGCTTGTTTTTATAGCATTTAATAAACCAATAATTAACATGATTAGTTTACTAGCAGCATTGCCATCATGTGGTCAGTAGAATATTAATGGATCTCTACCTACCACTGGATCAGAACCATCCACAGCTGCTTGGTGACTTGGAGACATGATCCACATTTAGGAACCAGGTGGAAACACTCGGGTTATAACCCTAACCCTAACACATGATAACATCTGATTTATTTTAAAGACAAAGATTAGACCTGAACCCTGGAAGCTTCTTCTATCCTCAGAGGAACCAGGATATGAAATAAACATCTCTTTTCTGTGCATCTACTTAAATTAAACGCCGTTAGATGATTTCTGGATTTCTTTCAGCGTGGTCATGATTCATGCTAATCTGATCTGAGCGACTCAATCTTCAGTTTGTCCTCAGTGCATCCTGGGTGTGTTCACACTCGTCCTTAAAGCTGGCCACGTGTGATATCGGATCATTTAAGTCAGACGTTAATACCCGGGTCTGAACGGGACCTGAACCAGGCAGGAAGCAGGACACCGTGGCATCATGACATAAACACACAACCCGAAGCCTCCACTGACTCAGACTATTAATAGACCAGAACAGCAGGTGTTGTCACTGCGGTTATTGCTCACAGCCAATTATGAGGCTCTGCAGGTGTGCTCCCCCCAAACACCAACCTACAGCTAATCCCACATCAACTACTCGTCTTCTTCTGTCCATCAACCTTTGCTCTCTCTCTCTGTCTCTCTCTCTCTCTCTCCGTTTCTACTTTTAGACGCATCCTCTCAGACAAAAACACTGAAATGTTATTAGGTCAACTTCCTCCTGTGGCAGTGACTCAGTACATCAGCTCTGTCTCCCCCCACCTGGAGCCTCCGGAGGAGCAGCAGGAGCATGAATAATGACGACAAAGAAGCAGGAGTGTGAGAGACATTATTACAGGACGATACAGTAGTCGCACTTCAGCAGAAAGACCGAATAAACCCAGTGTGTCTCTTTACTTCCTGTCTGCTCTGAAATGCCACCGGCTGTGAGCTGCTCCAGCGTTTACCCTCGTCTCACTGTCTCCACCGACCTACATCCCTCAGAAAGGCAGAAGAAACATTCATCTTGAGCCACAGCTTGTGTCTATCTACTGTTGTTTCAGAACCATGAACAGCACTGTACGTCCTGGTGATACATATTTTGGAACAAGGCGTAAAGTCACTTTCAGTCACTGAAATCACACACATTATGTTTTTATCTATTTATTAACGAATCTTCGCGCTGACTGAATAAACTCAGTGTCTACCGCTGTTTCAGAACCATGAACGTCACTGTTTAAACTGACTGAATTGATGAATCTCTGTCCTGACTGAATAAACTCTTTACTTCCTGTTTGCTCTGAAATGCCACCAGCTGTGGTTGTTGTTCCAGCATTTAGCCTCGTCTCGCCGTGGACCTGTCTTTCTCAAAAAGGCAGAATAAACATTCGTCTCCGTTTTGTTCTCTGTATACCAACACAAAAACAACGGATCGCCGTCTACCGCTGTTTCAGAACCATGAACGTCACCGCTTAAACTGTGTGCGCCATAATGTGAGCCCCGTGACGTGGAGGGAACGCATCATATTTTGAACAAGTCCGTCTCAATCACTGAGAGCCCCCACAGGTTATCATTTATTGATGAATCTGTGGCCTGACTGAATAAACCCAGTGTATCTCATTATTTGTTTATGAGCGTTTAGCCTCGTCCCGCTGTGGTCCACAGGCCTCGCTCTCTCACTAAAGGCAGAATAAACATTCAAAATGTCTGCTAGCGGGAAGCCGCTCGTTAGCTCGCTTTGTTCACGCGCTCAGCCTCAGGTGATGGAGGTCTGAATAAAGCCGTTCAAGTCGGACATTAGACGAGGTATTTCATCTCATCGCGTTAGCTTAGCATCACGTCTCGGTTAAAACACAGCATCACTGGTACAGAAGCGGGGTTAAAAGGTGTTCCTGCTTTTAAGAAGAACCACACGTTTACACTCACAGGCTAACAGGTAAACACAACTCTGCTCATTAGCACCTGCCACACACCGGTTATAGCACACACGTTTGTAATTCTACCTTCAATCACTGACGTCTACAGCCTCTTGTGACTAGTATTATTATTATTATTATTATTATTGCTACATCAATACAGTGTACTTCCTGCACGCTAACACCCATGTACAGACTGGAGGCTACGTGATTCCACACATGTACAGTAATCACCACACAGCCTCTCCAGTTACATCGCCTCATGTTTCAGCGATAACAACAACCACTTGTGTGCGTTTGTTCCCGCGCTAATCCTCAAACAGAGCGGAGCGATCGATAAATCAGAGGAATGCTTCAGCAGAGTCCAGACTCCCCCCTTAATAACTGCAGATAGCGTCTGATGTTTAATCTGAAACTCAATTTGTTTGAGAGAATTGGAGAAATTCAAATTGTTTTTTTTTATGAATTTTTGACAATAGTTTGAACAAAAGCATTTGGGGCGGGGGGGTTCTGATGCCTTTCCATCGTTTTGCAGCACCGTAAACACAATCAGGTGATCTCATTACCGAGCAGAAACAATGAGGCGGCTCCACAGTCATCCCTCCGCTGCCTTTTGAAAGGAAACACCAGCGCCGTTACAAACTTTTAAGGCAGGGGTGTCAAACATACGGCCCCCTGGAGGGTCCATAAAAGTCACTGCCATTCCTAATCTGTCCACTAGGGGGTGCACTGTTTTAATCACCCAGAACTAAAGAGCAATGTGCAGGAATTGCACTTATTCATTAAGAAATTCCAGGTTGTTCATAAAATGTTTTGTAAAAGGAGAGTTTATTAAATCTAAACATATTCTAAATGAACTAAAATGAGTTTGACACCCCTGCTTTAAGCTTTAAGGTGTCCTGGACTTCCTCACTACTACAAAAAACAAATAAAAGTTGAGTCACAGATAAATCAAGTCGGTTTCTTTCTTTGTTCTTCCTCTGCAGACATTCATGAAAAGCCTCTGCCGGTTCTCAGTGTAAGGCTTCATCAGATAAACACTCACTGCACTGGATAAAGGGATGAACTCTACGTCTACTCTGGAGCGTTTGACACCCAGACCTTCACTTCTTTCACTCTGCTCGCTCCCTTTTCATCTTTGGCAGCGCTCTGGACCGCGGGGTGGCGGTCGGTGGCGGTCGGAGTCAGATGCGCCCGTTGCCGTGTGTGCTGCTTCGTCGGCCGGACGGCGGGTGGGAGGAGTAGTGCAGCTCGGCCGTGGAGAAGGTGGAGGATGAGGAGTTGGAGGAAGAGGAGGAGGAGGTGAGTCCGCAGGCTTCACAGGCCAGAGCTAGCTGCCGCAGGGCGTCCAGGGAATCCATCTTGGCTCCTCGTAACAGATCGCTCTGCCCCTGTGGCACAAAGAGAGACGTATGGGTCGGACTGAGCTGGACACTTGTGATCATTGCACCGATGAAGAATTACAGCAGATGGATGAGGAGGAGGGAACGTCTCTGGTTCCCAGGTACCTTGAGGACAGTGATGTTCCAGATGAAACTCTCCACCGCTTTGTTCAGCTTGCGTCCTTTCAGTCCCTCCTTCTCACCGAGCCGAGAAAGATCCTCATGGAAATCCATTCCTGCAGAAACAAACGGGAGCTTTCACTCAAACGCGTCCTGACGGGTGTGTTGTCACCTACAGGACTGACATATTGGTGCAAAAAGCAAAGTGCCGTCCCTCGTGACATTTACATCGGCAGCAAAAAAAGGTCAGGAGTTATCTAAGGGCGGAAAGAGCGGATCTAAAAATACATCAGCCTCCTTTCCAGAGTGAATGCTGCTCAGCTCAAAGAAGATGTCAGAATGGCAGATTTATTGTAAACACTTCAAGCTGAGACTCTGTCCTTTAAAATTACTTTAAATAAGAGCGTCTGGTTTTTCTAACTGAGAAACATTTTCATTCTGCTATAGGTTTTTAAAATGCTAAGATCCCAGATCAGAAAGTGCTGAATGTAGGGATGTAGACGTGAACAAACTGGTTCAACAACCTGCTGTAAATCCACCGGTCTAACCTACTCCAGTCCAGCAGGGGGCGGTAAAGCATCAGCAAGCCTTTTTGCAAATGTGAATCAATGAAGACAAAGAAGAAGAAGGAGGAGGCTGAGGTGTGATTTTAACTGTAAGTTTCATCATCTGGCTACGTTAGAACGTTAACTAATGTTAGCCTTAGAGGGCTAGCATGTTTACCGTTGCTGGATAACACGATCAACTGCCTCTGTGTCCCAGTAGACTGGCTTCTCATCCAGATAATAAACATATTTGATGTTTATTGAAGTTAAACCAAACATGGGACGAGCTACTATTAGCTAAGAAGCTAGGAGAAACCACTATTAGTTGAGAGGCTAGGACACCAGTAAAGTTACTATTGGCTTTCAAGCTAGGAAGCTAGGAAGAGCTGCTATTGGCTAGAAAGCTAAGGAATGAGAAATAGCTACTGTTAGCTAAAAGGCTAGGACGCTAGAAAGAGCTTCTATTAGCTTGGAAGCTAGGAAGAGCTACTACTGGCTAGAAAGCTAGGAAATGAGGAAAAGCTACTGTTAGCTGAGATGATAGGAAGCTAACAAGAGCTAATATTAGCTAGGAAGCTAGGAAATGAGGAAAAGCTTCTGTTAGCTGAGAGGCTAGGAAGCCAGGAAGAACTGCTATTGGCTAGGAAGCTAGGAAACGAGGAAAAGCTACTGTTAGCTGAGAGGCTAGGAAGCTAGGAAGAGCTACTATTGGCTAGAAAGCTAAGGAATGAGAAATAGCTACTGTTAGCTAAAAGGCTAGGACGCTAGAAAGAGCTTCTATAAGCTTGGAAGCTAGGAAGAGCTACTACTGGCTAGAAAGCTAGGAAATGAGGAAAAGCTACTGTTAGCTGAGATGATAGGAAGCTAACAAGAGCTAATATTAGCTAGGAAGCTAGGAAATGAGGAAAAGCTTCTGTTAGCTGAGAGGCTAGGAAGCCAGGAAGAACTGCTATTGGCTAGGAAGCTAGGAAACGAGCAAAAGCTACTGTTAGCTGAGAGGCTAGGAAGCTAGGAAGAGCTACTATTGGCTAGAAAGCTAAGGAATGAGGAATAGCTACTGTTAGCTAAAAGGCTAGGACGCTAGAAAGAGCTTCTATTAGCTTGGAAGCTAGGAAGAGCTACTACTGGCTAGAAAGCTAGGAAATGAGGAAAAGCTACTGTTAGCTGAGAGGCTAGGGAGCTAGGAAGAGCTAATATTAGCTAGGAAGCTAACAAGAGCTAATATTAGCTAGGAAGCTAGGAAATAAGGAAAAGCTACGGTCAGCTGAGAGGCTAGGAAGCTAGAGAGAGCTACAAAACGTTGTACTGGGCTGGTCTCCAAAAAAGAACTTTAGTGTCATTTATACTGCACTTAATTTTACAATATATATAGTTTGTAATGTAATTATGATAATAAACTAAGATCAATAAGACAGAAGGAAAAATAAAGTGCAGTATGTGATAAATGACACAAGTCTGTCTGCTGAAAATAAAACCAGGTCATCCATCCATCACTGTACCTTCTCTCTGGACCTGGTCGATCCTCTCCTGAACGCCGTCTGCGTTCTCAATCAGCTGTTTCTGGGCGGCAATCATCTGGACAGAGACGCAGACAGACAGTCAGAGTTTAGTTCACCTTCCAATAAATCTGTCAGGTGTGTCGAAGAGACCATGGAGGAACCATTAGCTCCAGACCTCTACACCTGATCCTGAAGAAGTCTTTAACCTTCCTCCATCTCCTCGTCTCACTCACCGTGTCGTAGGCGGCGAGCAGCTTCCGGGTCGACTCTGAGAGGCTGATCAGCGGCTCCAGACACGGGTAGCCGTCCTTCAGCAGCATGGTGGCCCCCATGGCGCCCTCGGGGCTCTGCAGCCTCGGGGCCAGGCTCTGGATGCACTGCTTCAGCTTGGCCACAGCGGGGAGCCCACACTGCTCCTTGAAACTGGCCGTGGTGCTCTGCAAACACAAGCACAGCTCCTGCTTTAAGACTTAAAGCCGGGAAAAGGCAAAAAAATAAAGAAATAAATAAACGGGTGCAGACGCTCTTCCTCTGTTGTGAATGAAATCAATATGGCAGCCATCGCCGCTTTTTAATCCAGTGAAATCAGCCTTAGCTTAAGCGCATTTGGCTAAAAGGGGCAGAGAACATGGGACAAATCTGCAGCAGTGTTATGTTTTTTTAAGAGAATAAAAAAAATCCCTGTGGTTTCTAAGTGAACTCTATTTACCACCTGGACCTCAGATTATCACCTGTACACGTGTCAGAGAGGCTCTGTGACAGATGAGTCCACATCTGGAGATGGAGGGACAACAAGATTAAAACCTGTCTGACAGACTGACGCATGAGAGGATTACAGGATTTTATTTCATTTTTTACATGAACACGGGGATTTTTCAGGTGTGCACACTCACTGGCCACTTCATTAGGTACACTAAGGAAACCCAGCCCTGCTTTAAATCTAGTCTCCATGAAGGTTCTGGTGTCCAGCTTTAGTTTCTAATAACTCAGAGAGATGCTGATTAAGCTGTGTTTTTATTTTCTAGTACTATTGAACTGACAGGTGTTCCTAATATTTTGGCATTTTAATCTAAATAACAGAAACTCTTCAGTGTTTATCTTCCACTATGATCATTGTTGTGGAAGTTTTCTCCTCTGCTGCTGGAGAAGAATGAAACACAGACTTATGCCGGCCGACAAGGTTTTATTTTCTTTGCAAAGAAAAGGTCAATCATCACGTGAGCGGTCAAAAGACCCTGAATGTGGGGAAACCTAAACATTTCTACCTGAGGAACACCCCCTTTTGTCTGCTGCAGGGGTCGGCCCCTCCAGGAAGTGTCGTCACACCCTTTTTGTCTATTACAGGTAACAACGCCGACCCCTGTGGGTATGTTTTACACTTGGAGTATCCTCCAGGATCTTGCATTTATCCTGACTCTGGTTCTACATCAACTCAACACTAGAGCAGGCATGAGGTGTACCTAATGAAGTGGCCAGTGAGTGCGTGTCCAGCGTGGGGAGCGTGAACACAGACGCAGCGAGGCGTCGGCTACAGTAGCAGGTGTAATTACATCCTGACGTGACAGCGTGGAGACCTGCTCCTGCTGTACCTAATGAAGTGGCAGTGCAAGCTGCAGCAGCTTTAGCCGGTGAAATTAGAACTGGAAACACGTCTGAACAAGTTAAAGCTCATTCTCCTGATTAAACAAACGCATTAAAGCATAATATTTCAGTTTTATTTGTTGTATTGGGTTTTCTTTTTCTACCTCCAGGACGTATGTGGAATCATTTTTATGCAGAAATGAGGAACTTTATATTTAACGCCATGAATATGTATGCACATGTATGTATTTATATAGATCTATAAGAACAGATTCTTTCCACGTTGCCCACTCGTCCATGTTAGCATGCAGTGATAAGCTGGTGTGTGCAGGTTCTATTTTTGCTGGTATTTATAGAAGCTGTATAATCCTCCTCCACTCTTCTCACTGACTCTTCTTTTGTCACTGCCTCCTCCTCCTCCTCTTCCTCCTCCTCCTCTTCCTCTCGCTCTTATTCACCCAACAGAGAAGCCTCAGGTCTGATTTCAACACCGCTCACGTAAGCTGCTCCAACTCTGACCCCTTTTCACTCAGATGGCATCGGTTCGCAAAGCTAACTGACCTCTGGAGCAGGGGTGTCAAATATACGGCTCCCTGGGCAAAAAATAGGCCCCCTGAGGTTACAATCTGGGCCCGCCGGATGACTTTACAACAATGACGTAGAAGACATTAACTGCAATTTTTAATAAGATCAACTGCTGTTCCTAATTTGTCCACTAGATGTCGCACAGTTTCAGTCAGAGTCGTGAACATAACACGGTACTGAGACCCAGAGCTAAGCCGTAGATGGCAGTGTGTTTATCAGTTTAACTGCATCAGTGTAGACGTGATGTAAAATATTTGACCAGAGGAAATGTCAACGAGACAATACTAAAATGTTGATATCATTTAAATCTCTTCATTCATTCTGTCTTCTCTTAGGCCTCGTCCACACGTACCAAAACCATCTTCTCCTCCTCTGTTTTCCCTGGCATCGTTTCAAGAATATCTGTGTCCACACGGATCCGTCTTAACACGACTCAAAATTCACCAAAAACAGAGAGGAAGAGGCGGAGCATGCGCATAAAGCTTGAGAGCTGTTTACAAATCGTCTTTAGAAGAAACCAAACTCAAGGAGAAATGATATTTAGCCCTAGTAACCATAATAGGCTCAATATCTTCTCCAGCAGGAACACGAGCATGTAGTCCACCATTGTTGGTGATGTTGTTAGGAGACGTCTCACGGGATATAAGAGGTGGAAGGCTGCTCCAGGGGGCGTGGCCATGACATCATTGAAACGTACATATGTGTTTTCGTGTGGACGAAAACTCAAGACCAGGTTTCAGAAAAGTGTGTTTTAGTTCAACCTGTTTACAGGATTCATGTGGACGATGGGACAAAACGATGCAAAACATCTGAGTTTAAACCAGAAAGTGTCTCCATGTGGACGGGGCCTAAATGTGCATCCTTGACATGTGATTGGCTAAGGGGCGTTAGCCTATCTGATCTCTGTTAGCATTAGCCTAGCTAAACTAGCTAGCTGCTACAAGCCCTGCAGCCTCCATCACGGTCAGTACGCTAACTATGAAGTTAAAGAAGTCTCTTAACTTTCAGAAAATACGATGTATAAAATGAATGTTGTTTGCTGCAGTTTGACTAAAACTATAAAAAAAACTGACCTAAAATGACCCCTCGGCTCTGGTGGAGGTTCAGGTACACTGTCGTCTCACCTGAGCGTCCTCCCGCAGGTCCGTGGCCTCTTTGAGCGGCGCCGTCGCCACTTTGAAGGCCTCGTCCACGGCCTTGATGCCGGTGTGCCTCAGGGTGACGTACTCCCTCCCCCGCCGTCCCACCCTCCTCACCGACAGGCCTCGCCGCTGCGCCTTCCCGCCGCCCCGCCGGTTGGTGACCGCCACGTGGACGAACAGGCTGGTGTGAGGCAAGGGGTCTCCCGCCAGGCCCAGCAGGGGCACGTTGCGGTAGCCGGGCTGAAGGCACTCGAAGGCCACGCTGTACTGGCCGATGAAGTCGTCCCCGATGTAGTCGTCGTCCAGGACCACGAAGCGTAGCAAGGCCAGCTCCGGCATGTTCACCTGGAGACAGGAAGTGGACGAGAACGGACAAACAGACTTTAATGTTTGAAAGAACACAACACAACAACACAACACCTTTTAGAGCACGTCAGTCTGCAGTACCAAGAAAAGTGTGAAGCTTCTTTACTTCACCGGCAAAACGAGTGTTGACATGTTTGATTCCTATCGTTCCTGAACACAACACGTCCCTCCTGAGCCAAACTCGTTTATGCTTCAGAGTCTGAACGATAAGATGTACTTCATGGAACATCGACATGATCCCAACATCCACCTCCAGTCCTTAAAGGGGAACTACTGTTTTTCTACAACCTGGACTTATTCTGGCATAAATTACGATCGTTTACTCACCCATATAACTATTTGTAGTCATTCAGGAGATATTTAGATCTGTGTATATCCATATAGTGGGAGTGAATGGGGCACCGAAACACAGCCCCAAAATAACGCATTATCTGCTGCAAAACTTGTTAATTTTACCAATATTTTGTTACGATATACGAGTGCTATTCCCCAATGAGTCCGGAGTTAACTGTCATTATCATCTGGGGTCTGTAGGTCAATCTACAGACCCCAGATGATGTCTTCTGACCTGGATGATGTCATGTCTGAGCGCTGTGTACACCCAAGACGGTCGACTTGTTTACCTGTAATTTATGATAACAGGTAACTCTAGCGCTAGCGTATCATAACAAAATATTGGTGAAATGAACGAGTCTCGCTGCAGATAATGTGTTATTTAGAGGCTGTGTTTCGGTGCCCCATTCACTCCCACTATATGGATATAGTATATATGGACAGATCCAAATGTCTCCCAAACGACTACAAATTACACCAAGCTTATATGGGTGAGTAAACGATCGTATTTTATGGCAGAAATAAGATCCAGGTTGTAAAAAAACATAGTTCCCCTTTAAGCTTGGCTCATAGAGCTGCTGAGGCGTAGCATTAATGCTAATTGCTGCACACGGCACGAGGAGACGAGATATTACACTTCAGATCACACCTTCAGAGGTTTCTACCTTCCCCTCGGCTAGGAAACCACTCACACGCCTACATAAACAAATCAGCCTGCACATGTTCATCCTGCAAGCAGCGTAAACTCATTTCATGATATTAGCTTCTCAGATAATGTCTCTCTTTCAAAGCCTGAACACATTTTATTGTGAGGACATTTGTTACCTGCTCCTGTTTATCAAAAGGATTGTTAAAAATAATGTGTTTAAATGAAACATGTACTTCATGTTTTACTCAAATTAAGTTTAAGATCATAAATGAAACTTGGCCACAATATCAGAACAGGACATGTAAAATGACAGAGCAGGGTCAGAGGATGCTGAGGCTCATAGAGGTCAGAGGTCACCAATCTCTACAGACCTCCAAACTTCACGTGTCCTTCAGATCAGCTCCAGAACAGCAGAGAGCTTGATGGAATGGGTTTCCATGGTGATCAGCTGCATCCAAGCCGTACATCACCAAGCACAATGCAAAGCGTCAGATGCAGTGGTGGAAAGCACGCCACCACTGGACTCTAGAGCAGTGGAGACGTGTTCTCTGGAGGCATGGATCAAGCTTCTCCATCTGCTGATCTGATGGAGGAATCTGGGAGAACGTGGGGGTGTTCTTCAGGAGCTGGGCTTTGCCCCTTAGTTCCAGAGAAAGGAACTCTGAATGCTTCAGCAGAACAAGAGATTCTGGACAAGTCCATGCTCCCAACGTTAGGAACAGTTTGAGGACGGAGCCTTCCTGTTCCACCATGACTGAGGTCCATAAAGACACGGATGAGAGAGTTTGGTCCTGACCTTTAACCTGATAGAAGATCACCTTTAGGATGAATTAGAGAGAAGACTGAGAGCCAGGGCCTTTTTTAATAAAGAGGCTTTTGTGTTTTCTGAAGTGGTTATAAACATAAAGACACTCATAAACCTCGAGGAAAGCCTGTGACTACTGTTACTCTTCTGGGCATCAATACATTAAGCCACGTCCCCAAACGATCTGATTGGCCCAGCAGATCTTTGCAGGAGCAGAATCAGTTCCCAACAGAGAGACTCCATCTTCCAGGTTAATGCTGTTGACTCTTCTAACTCTCTTGTAGCTTGGACGTCATATTTCAGGATGTAACAATAATCTCTATATTTGTTCTAACTCTGGTGATGAAACAGAAGCTTTTCTTTCCTTCGCTGAGAATCAGGATTAAGCCGAAGCATTAAGGTGAAAGTAAAGACGCTGGGGAACAGCAGTAGAGTCTGAATGTGTCTCCAGTCTCCTGAGCTGAGACTGAGGATGAGTTTCATGCATGGACAAGCCAGGCCGACAGCTCCAGCCCACGTTAAGACTCCAGTCCTGTTCGCTCTAGTCTCCGTTTCTCAATGTTTTCCCGCACCGAGCAGAACAGCTCTGTGGTTAATTCAATCAGCTTCAAAGCGTCATCTCAGAATCAGTCTCTGTTCTTAGTTCGTCCTCTCGTCTCCGGTCCGGTCGGACAGATGACACCGTCTTTTCTTTTCTCTTTAACAGAGAATAAGTCGACTCAGAGAAACGCTCAATATCTGATTTAGTTTTTTTCTGATTTGGATAAAATAATGTCTAAAATGAAACAAGAAGCAGCAGATGACACAGAGACACTTTAAAATGTTTTATCATCTGACATTTAAAAAGGACACACCGCTGATAAACAGGAGCTTTTCTGCAACGTCTCCCTGAGGACATGACTGGACTCTGATAGATCTGCTGATATATATGTTCATACTGTATTACATATAACACATAATACACGTAATAACTTATATATCTTACAAATATAATCTTATATAGTTTCATACATATACTCATAAATTGACTTATTGTACACGTTATTATACTTTTTATATTATCACATATCTTAACATCCATATTTACTGCAGTAGTTACATAAATTCGAGTATACTATATATCTGAGTAAATCATATATATACACTTGCACATACGCGTATTTTCCATATATATTTGTTTATTTACTTTGAATATATTTATAAATATTTTGTCAGTGTGTGTGTGTATTTATACATGTATTTTGCATATTTATTTTTTAATATATATTAGTTTATTTTAATTTAATTTTATATTTATATTTTTAATATATTTCAGTTTGTTTCATTTTAATTTTTTTATACATATAGTTTGCATATTTTTATATATATTTGTTTATATACTTTGACAATATTTATTTATAAATATTTTGTGATATTTGTTATATATTTATATTTTTATATATACTGTATATATTTAGAAATATATTCTGCATATTTATTTTTTACTTTGTATTTTTTAACATATATTTTTTTTATTTTTATATATTTTTGTCTATATATTTATACATATTTTGTATATTTATAAATATATGTGTGTATTTTATATATATTTATTTAATATATATTTTTGTATGATTTATATATAACTTTACGTATGCTACCTCATTATATTTTATTTTTATGTTTTACCCCTTCATTCCTCCCGTTCCTATCTATCCATCCATCTCTCTAAATCACTGCAGCAGAACATTGAGCCATATTTCATCCATTCTCATCCTTTGGTAAACCCCCGGCTCGTACATTACCCACAATCCAACTGGACCACAGTTATTTTAGTAGCAGCTAATGTCGCCTGCAGCCTGTGGTCTGCAGCAGAGAGATGAGCATCAGGCCTCAGACGTCTGGTAAAGATCATCCCTCTAAAGTTCTCAGAGCTTAAGCCGGCGGATGTTCATCCAATTAATTCAAGTTTCTGGTTTCTGAACAATATAAAAAGAACATTTTGTTGGATTAACGGCAGCAGCTGAAGACAAAGAAGATAAAATGGTCAAATGGTTTGGTCCAACGAAGAACAGACCACGATTTTACTGAGGTGTGAATGAAACTTTGACACTGGTTTCAGATATTTCTGGTGTTTCCACATTATTTTCCTTCTTGTTTTACATCTTTCATTTGACTTTTCTTTCTTTTTAATGAAAGCTTTCCATCCTGATGATGCTCTGAGTGTCTCAGTGTGCTTCTGTTCTGGATCAAGACTGATTTGAAAGGACATTTTTTTGTTAAGATTAAAATAAAGCCTTTCATGACAAGAAAGACACGGTCCTCACTAAAACGGTTTGAATCAATCGAGCTGCAAATATTTAACAGAAGCATCTTTTTACTTGGCACGAGTGGATCCACGACATGAGTCTGTTCATTAATTATTTGAATCGATGCTGCCTCTTCTCGTGTTATTCTTTTGCTCAGAAACTTCTTTTTAATCATAGAACAATGTTCAGTTAAAGTGAAAACACATGGAGGTGATCATTTGGTTTTAATACAGAAAAACATTCACTGTAATGGAAAATTAAACTCAAACCGGTAATAATAAATATTAATAAGCATCAAAGAGGCCACAGACCTGCGAGAGGACGCACAGGTGAGAAACATGTGATGATGTACCTGAACAGTAACCTGGAGATAATAATAAATTAGCTGGAAACATTTCTAAAAGCAGAAATCATTAAGCAGTAAAACAAATCTGAAACAGTTCCGACGCTCATAAATAAGCAGCCAGTCGTCAGATTTTAAGTTTAAACATTTTGTCAGAGTGTAAACAGCTGAGGCGGTCGGTTCAATCCGTCTCAGGACATTCAGGGTGAGCCGTGTCCATGTGTCAGAGCCTGGAGGACGAATGATTAAGACGTACGAGAGCAACACTTCAAGAAGCTGATACGCACACTTAACCGAACAGCATGACCTCCACGCCGGCTGTTTGTTCGGCACACTGTGTGAGTCTGTGGCTGTGTATTATTCCTCATGCGTTTCCTTTTTATTTGTGTGTTTCATGGCGCGTCGCCATCCAGCTCCCCGCTTGGCCTTGGGTTTCAAAGCTGACGCTAATGAGTCGAGCGGAGCCAGAGACTCGCTCCTCGCCAACCCTGACTACTTTTTATATTAATCACGTGCAGTGAGAGACTAGAACGGGTTTGTTTTGTTCTCAGAGAAACACAAATGAATGCTCAGTGAAGAACTACTGGAAACGAAGGCCGACTGTGACGTCTCCTGGACAAAAGTGTAACACCTGAACGCACCACAAAGACTGAAGGAGCTACTAATAGCTAAAAGGCTATATGAAGCTAGGGGAGCTACTATTAGCCAGGAGGGTATGAAGCTAAGAAGTGCTAGCTAGGATGGTATGAAGCTAGGAGAGGCTACTGTTAGCTAAAAGGCTATGAAGCTAGGGGGAGCTACTATTACCTGAGAGGATAGGATGCTAGGAGGAGCTACTATTAGCCAGGAGGGTATGGAGCTAGGAACTGCTATTATTAGCTGGGATTCTATGAAGAGCAACTGTTAGCTAAAAGGCTAGGACTCAAGGAGAAGCTACTATTAGCTGAGAGGATAGGAAGAACTACTATTAGCTGGAAGACTAAGCTAAGACGAGCTACTGTTAGCCAGGAGGGTATGGAACTAGGATGAGCTACTACTAGCTACTAGCTACTGGCTCCTACTAGGAAGAGCTACTGTTAGCTAGGAAGCTAGAAGGAGCTACTATTAGCTGAGAGGATAGGACGTTAGGAGGAGCTACTATTAGCTGCGGGGTAAGAGTGTTTCCTATTAAAATACTGCATTTCAAATATGAAGTTTTACCAAATGATACCATTAAACAAAAGTTTAGATTTACTGATTATAATTAGCACCTCTTCTTTCTCCAAGGCTCTAAACGCCAACCAACAATCAGACTGTAATCACCAAAATAGTCCAAATATTCAGCTACAGTTGGGAGTCGCTTTGTGTAAGAGCTCTTTCAGTAAACATTGCAACACGTCAACAAGTTGCTGCAGCCCTAGTCAACATGGCACCACATATAAGCGTGTGATTGCTGGAACTTGCTGCTGTATAAAGTAAACGCAAATCTGGATCTCAGATGGATTTATGATTTACAGCTACACCTGTGACACACATTCATTTTCGCTTGTGTTAGAAAATAAAATGATCCATTCAAATCTCTCTTCATGTCTCTCTCCTGCCAAAACAGCCGGCGCAATTACCGTCTGTTGATTACAGGTATTGCTCCGCTCCCATCCCAGCCTTTGTGGAGGTACATTAAGTCTGCAGGGAGCTACCCACACCCTCTCCCACACAATGTGACCACAGAGAACACACAAACGGTTGCGACAGCTTGTCATTAAAGCTCAGACGCTCTGGTACAGCACTCTGTCAGGGAGCGGGGGGGAAAGCGCAATCAGCAAGTCATCAAATCTCATCTCCCATTATGAATCCACGGCGTATATTCTGTCTGGAGCCTCTCATTTGAATCTTGACGGTCTTGACCCTTTCAATTAAACACTCTGGGCTTGATTTTCATGCAGGTGCAGAGCAGACAGAGGAGCAGACGTAAACCACTTCAGAAAACACAAAAGCCTCTTTTATGTTGTTGACATTTTCCTCTTTTCTCTTTCCTATAAATGTTTAATCGAGTGCACTTTTTAAATCAAGAGGAAAAAGACGAACTAATCATCACAGAACTGGAACCTGTGGACTCGGTTTAAAAACAACAAACGAACCGTCTTCTGCAGGAAATCAAAGTGATATGTTGCCGTCTGTAAACAGGATTATTATAAGGAGCTGTCATGCAGTTATGTAAATGGATTTACAAGCTATTTCTCAGTATTTGCTGTATGGTCATTACGCTGCACACGTAACCCAAATGTAACTAAATGAACCAAACCTTAGATGACCTATTTTACCGCTAGCATTTTTTGAGCTCCTCAGAAAGCTCCATACGCTGCATCATACACTTATGAACAGATGGACTCTAATTTGGCCTTTGAATCAACTTGTAATCCCAGAGGTGCACTTCGCTGATATGTAATATTCGTGTATGTTCTGTTCTCTTTGTCTGCTTTCATTACTTTTGTGAAAATCCGCTGATGTTTTGAAACCTCTTAGAGACATCAAAAGATGCTCAGACAACCTTGAAATGGTGTTTTTCAGTGTGATGTAGAAGCATCTCCAAGCTCCTCACCCTACACCTAAGGCTGACCAAAGCCTTAGCATCTCAACATCTCTAAGAGGAAAGTAGGTGGCCATTTGTAACTATAGGTCATTTATGGAGTCCCTCAGGGCTCAGAGCTTGGTCCCTTACCAATCTCTATAAAAGTTGGTTTTAATACAGATGGACACATTAATCTCTTGTATGACAAATTACAAATCTATTTTTCTTAAAACATCCTCTCGCCCGATGACAGGACGAGCAGTTACAGAAAATAAAGATGATGAATTTGGTCCAGACTCTTTACATAAGAGCATTTTGCAAACAGTTAGGCCCAATATCCTCATTAAAGACCCATCCTGAGACTTTACTGCAAATGTTTTGGTTCTGACCAAGATAAAACAACTTAGATTTAGAGGTGTTAGATAATTTATATTGTTTTAAGAGTGAATTTCTTATTTTAAGTGTTCAACTTTACACTATGATCTTAAATCAAATTTAACAATCTTAATTCAAGAAATCTTGTCAAGTGAAATTATCTTGCTGCACTTGTTTTGAGTACCTTTTCCCACAGATTAAGTGTTTTTATCTTGTTTTCAGATGCCCCTTTCTTGCAGTGATGGTCTGTTAGTAACACCTGGGTTGATAATAACAAAAACAGACTGGACTTCGAATTCCTGAGCTAGGTATCAAAGGTTCCCAGGCTACACTCCTTGCCTGCTTGACTACATTTCTCCAATAGATCCAGTAAATAGACAAACCAGCTGGTGAAACAGAAAGAAACACGTCTTACTTGAAACTCAAAGGTCTCGTCAAACAGCGGGTTGTCCTGGTTCTGAGCGGCGGTTCGCGTCCGCTGCTCGGCACAGTCGGCCGGTACGCCATGCAACTCCAGAACCACATAGGGGTCGATGACCTCCCCCTTAGCCCCGGACCCCTGAGGCTTGGGCAGGTTATGGGCACTGATAACCTGGAACAGAAGAACACAAAGCAGCTCGCTCTTTACGACACCGTCATCCAGGTCATGGTCCATGAGAGAAGCTGAAATAAGGGCAACGGGACTTGTAGAGTTTGTTGAAGACATTTCATTAAATCTTTAGTTCTAAAAGACTGGAGAGTTAGAAAATGTCATCGAGAGTATCATCTGATGTTTCTCCAGTCATTGGGGTGTTAGCAAATGAATGATCCACTCATTAAAAGAAGGAGCTTGAGGAACCTTTTTGGATCTTATAGAACCCATGATCCATCTTTTTGTTGGAAATACTCAGGTTTAATTCACAGTAATCAAAACTTCAGCTCACTCTGGACACAAAGACACTCTATTCTAATAATCAGAACCAAATATTTTTCAAATTTCAACTTGAGTGTGTGATGAAGACCGAACCTTAAGTCGCAGGGTTTGCGGTGGGACTCCCGGCACGCAGCCTTGAGTGTGGGCACTAAAATACGACACCTCATCCCTCATCACCGACGGTCGCAGGACGTAGCCGCACCCTCCGTTCTGAGAGAACCGACCTCGGTGAAGGTCCAGCATGGCGCCAGGCGTCTGCTGGTTCAAGGCCACGAGTTGGACCCCTCCTTTCCAGTACCCTTGCGGGTTTGGGTTGCTGGAGTCCAGACGCACCGAGCTGGGTCGTACCCTGGTAAGGGTGCGCTTGGTGAACATAACAAGGTCCTCTGGGCTTTCACTGGTCAGCCGCCCGGCCTCTCCTTCGCCCAGGGAGCACAGAGTCCAGTAAGGCAGCTCAGGAGCCATCGGCGTTCCGGGGGAGGAGGGACTGTTGGGGGGCGACTGCTGCTGATTCTGCTTGTAAGTGGCTCTCTGGGTGTAGAAGTTGCGGCTGCCGGTCCGAGCGATGGCCACCAGGTCTGACAGCTCTTTATGGAGACGGAGCTTCCTTGGTTGAGAAGGTGGAGGCACCACCAACACCACACCCAGCTCCTCCTCACCAGGGATGGTCATCCTCCTTCCTGCCAGAGGCCCACCTCCTCCGATCTCCTCATCCTCCTCCGACACCTCCCCATCAGACCCCTCCTGCTCAGGAAGGAGCTTCTTGCCGACTAAAAGGATGCGCCCCTTCAGCTGCTCAGGCGAGGGTAAGGTCGTGGCTCGCCCTCCTAGGCTGACTGGCAGCGCCTCCGGAGTGTAAAGCCGGGATCCGAACACCTTCTTCAGGTGCTGCGCCATGGTGCGCTGTTGGCCCGGAGAGCAGCGCTGGCACAGGTACACCAAGAGCGGGTACTGGGAGGTCAGGAAGGCGTACTTATTGACCACCTCCAGAGCCGAGCGGATGGTGACCGGTGCGTGGTGGTGGTGATGGTGTTGATGATGGTGGTGTCTCGGGACGTCGGGACCGTAGTCGACCCCAAGCAGAGGCTCCCCCTCTGGGCCGTCGGTCACTCCCAGCTCCAGGCATCGGCAGCCGGACTGCAAGGCTCTGATTAGCCCGCCGAGGTCCGCCCTGCCGTGGACCTGGTCATCCAGCAGGTAAGACCGGTACGAGGTGCTGAGGAGAAAGAATAAATAATAAAACAAATCATGACCTGGAGACTCTAGTGTTGATAACATTTAATGACATCAGGGAATGTGTTAAAATGTTACCTGCTGCTTTAATTCACGTCAACACATAAACTGAGAAATCATGAGACGTAAAACTGGAACAATATGCACAGTTTAATGTCCTCATACGATGATTTTAGTGTTGACTTTTAGTGACGGCTCGTGAGGTGTCATCTGGCAGACGAGTGGACGGCCAACCATAAAAAACGATGTATAGCAATGCAGCTAAAATTAGCGCTTACAGTCACGTATGTAAAATAAACGTCCCGTATTTAGACGAGCAGACATCTGATCCTCATGTACCTCAACAACAACATGAGTGAATTTGCTTTTTCAGTCATTTATTAAACAAAAAAATCAATAAATGTGAATTTATTTTAACTTCTCGAACAGAAATAACTCGTCCACCAGGTTTCAGACATCAGCAGGTATTTTTCCCCACAGATCCTGGCTGTAATTTAAAAATGTGGTAAAGAGTTTGTTTTTGGCTTCCAGATAAATAATTTTACCCTGCAGGATGAAATAACAACGCGTCTTGTTGTATCTTGTCTCGTCTTGTTGTATCTGTCTCGTCTTGTTGTATCTTGTCTCGTCTTGTTGTATCTTGTCTTGTTGTATCTTGTCTTGTTGTATCTTGTCTTGTTGTATCTCGTCTTGTTGTATCTTGTCTTGTTTTATCTCGTCTTGTTGTATCTTGTCTTGTTGTATCTTGTCTTGTCTCGTCTTGTTGTATCTTGTCTCGTCTCGTTGTATCTTGTCTCGTCTCGTTGTATCTTGTCATGTTGGATCCTGGTTGTAATTTTAGGGATTTAAAAATGTGTTTCTTTGTCTTCCAGATAAATAATTTCACTCTGCAGGATGAAATAATAACCTCTGTGGCACCATTTACTGTTGAGTTATGAACTGAGCAGTTAACCGTCCAGGAACATTTAGAACAGATTTTTTTTAAAAAATGCGATTAATTTGTGTTAACTATGGAAATCATGCTATTAATTGCAATTTAAAATATCTTAATGTGACATAGCCGGGCAGCTTTACGCGTCTAAAACCTCCAGTCAGACGTCAAATCAAGATCAGATCAAGATCAGATCAGATCATTTCTGTTTTTACTGGATTTAAAATAAGTTTAAAACAATATTATAATAAACTGTACAGGTTCAACTTAACCTCTGGTCACATTCTGGTCCATAATCAGCAGCTGTTACCCTGCAGAGGGCACTACTTCAACCTGGAGTGTGAAAACTGTCCTTTTTTTTTGTCCTCAGCTTCAAAGTCCTCACAGATGCAGGTTAATTAATATTTCATCACGATTAAATATTTTAACATGAGATAGCGGGCCAGTTTTATGTGTCTAACGCCTGAAGCCAAACGTCGAAACAAATCCAGCCAAAAATATCCGATCGTCTCTGCCTGCTCTGGATTTAAACATTTAGTTTGAATCATCCAGTGAATCATGATGAGACATGTCCATCTCACCTGATGTAGTAATGGGACAGAGGCATGTTCATGTCCTGACAGACCCCCAGCTGCTCCGGGTCGAGCAGCTGGCACTCGGGGGACTGCAGGTAGCGGGCGAATCCGTCCATACCCAGCAGTCCCCTCTCCTTCCCCTCGGCCGAGGGCTCGTAGCGCTTCAGGAGCTCCCAGCAGCCCTCGGTCGTAGCCAGGGACAAACCCTGCTCCGTCTCCAGGAAGAGCCGGAGGTCCTGGGGGTCCAGACACTCCCGGTCCTTAGACAGCTGCACCAGCAGGAAGTAGACGTCCGGCCGGGTGCAGAGCTCGCAGTAGGCCTCCTGGAACTCCTCGCGGGTCACGTGGGAGGTCAGCTTCTCCTTGCTTCGCTGAATCTCCTTAAAACGGAGTCGCACCTGTGGAGAGAGAAAAGAGAAACTGGATGAACGAGAGAAAGAGAGGCGCTGAGTTAATTAGTCGTCAAATTTGATTAAGCTTTAGTTATCTTGTTTCAGTGGGGACATTAATTAATAATATAACACATGGAGCCATCACTTCTCCCTCCTCTGTCGTCATCTCTTTCTTTTATCTCCGTTGCTCTGCTCGTGTTTCCACTGATCGTCCTTTTCTGATGTTGCCTCGGTGAAAATATGTCCTCACAGGTTTCCTTCTCACCTGTCTGTGCAGGATTAGTCCGTCTGAGGAGGTGATACAGGAGGCGAACACCAGAGAGGCAACAAACCTCTTCTCCATTTGAAAAAGCAGCTAAAGACGACAGGTGTGATATTTGAAGACGTCAGAAATATCACATCTGTGTTTACTGGATTTAAAATAGTTTAAAACACAACAACTCCTTTCAGAGACTCTGGTTCATAATCAGCAGCTAATTCAACACTCTCACTACATTCTTGCATCAAGGCAAATGTTTGTCTGCTGACCTCTTTAAAAGTTTCCATAAATCCAAATAAAACTGAGCAGCATTAAATTCTCATGTTACATCTCCAAGTTAGAGCAACTTTAATCTTTATCGACTTTACTTTGGCTGTTTAAGTTAGTTAATCAAGCTTGGTACAACAAGAACGACTCGTCTCATCTCGTTGTATCTCGTCTCGTATCTCGTCTTGTCTTGTTGTATCTTGTCTTTTCGTATCTTGTCTTGTCTTATTGTATCTTGTCTTGTCTTGTTGTATCTTGTCTTATTGTATATTGTCTTGTCTTGTTGTATCTCGTCTTGTTGTATCTCGTCTTGTCTTGTTGTATCTCGTCTTGTTGTATCTCGTCTTATTGTATCTTGTCTTGTTGTATCTTGTCTTTTGTCTTGTTGTATCTTGTCTTGTTGTATCTTGTCTTGTTGTATCTTGTCTTGTTGTATCTTGTCTTTGTCTTGTTGTATCTTGTCTTGTTGTATCTTGTCTTATTGTATCTTGTCTTATTGTATCTTGTCTTGTCTTGTTGTGTCTTGTCTTGTTTTAATATTTAGGCTCCATATTTGTTCCTAAACCTACATCAGCCTTTCTTGGGTCTGACACTGATCATTTTAACTGACACAGAGATTTCAGGTTCAGCTTTTAATGAACAACATCAAATGTTCTCGTTCTCTTTGCTCTGTTCTTGGTCTCAGCTCCTGAGTCACTCGATGACTTCCACCACCAGCTTCTTCTCTCCGTTTCTATAACTCCTCTCAGATTCTGGAGGCAGTCTCTCACCTTGGCCTCTTTGATGCCAGGACACAGTTTACAGATGGTGGCGACGGCCACGTCCTCCGATACGATGCCGTAGCCGTCTTCGTCCACCTGAGAGAATTCTGCCTCCAGCCAGTCGCTCCTCATCTTGCTCCCAAGGCTGCCTTCCACCGCCATGCCTCCTCCTTCACCCAGCCCTCCTCCACCACAACCGCCTCCAATGACCGAAGGGTGGGCCAACAGGTAGCGAAGGCCTGTCACCCAGATGTTAGCCACGTCTGCCGACAATGCAACCAAGTCCAGAGACTGTAGGAGGAGAAATGTCATACGTAATGGCTCATTTTACTGAATAAATAAACAGCTCGTATAATATTTCTGGTTCTCTTTGCTTTGACTTTTAGTTTTTCTGTCCACATGCGTCTGTTTCTTCTTCTCTCCTCCTTACCTGGTAGTCGTCTCCATGTATGATGGAGAAGGCGGCCTCCTCAGCCAGGTGTTCAGACAGAGGGCCGTTGTGGAGGAAGGTCTCGGTGCTCTTCCCGGTGCGGACCTCCCGGATGCTGGTGACGTCCAGCCGAGCTCGCTCGCCGTCCTTCTTCGACGGCTCCCAGCGTAAGCAGCTCAGGTCCTGGTCCAAGGTGTAGAAACGACAGTAGACCCTGGAGTTGGGCCGGATCTTCTTCAGCTCACATCCGCCTTGCATGAACGCCAAGCAGTCGGCCGCGCTGCTCACCTGGAAGACAAAGGATTCCCAAAAGAAAGATCAACAAATAGTCTTTGGAGTTGATTTTATTTTCCGTCATTTCTGATTTCTACCTTCTTTTCAGAGGGCATGCTGCTGAAGGACACCGTCTTCTTCCTGCCTCCGCCAACTTTCTGCACTGAGGGGTCCTGAGAAAAGAGCAAAGTCAGAAGTTCTAGTTTTAGAGAGCAAAAAACAAAAACCATCAAATCAAAACCTCGTTCGAAAAATTAAAAGCAAAAATGTAGCAGCCCTAGATAGATAGAAACTGTTTAAATATCTACATACCAGTAAATCCTAAAAGGATTATAATAATCTGCAGCATTTATGAACAATATGTGTGAAGAACCTTATTTATGGAACAATTAACTGTGGTTTCAGACAGGGCTTTGACGTTGGCGGCACTATATTTGGACTCCAGTCAAAGGAGCAGCTGTAGAGTCGACACAAACGGAGACGGGGTTGAACCGTTTCTTTATTTTAGTTCTTAATAAGCTTCTAGTTTGAAATTAAAAACCTGTTCTTCTTCATTAGATAAACACAGGACACTTCCAGGGTCGATAAAGAAGAAAAATCAGACACGAGACAAGATTCAGCCAAAAAAGAAACGGATTGTCAATCGCTATCAAAGAAAATTCGATTTCACTACTTTTATAGTTCATCCTTTGAACGCACAAACAACAAAATGAGATTATGCAACGGACATTTTAGAGTTTAATAAGTAGGGTCTATTCAGGTAGTCAAGATGCAGCAGAGCCAGACTCTACAATTAACCTTTTTAGTCCTTTATGAAGCCTCAAATTCACTTGTCTCTGCTCCAAATAAACGTGAACATTTGCATTTTCCCTCTGGGATTGTGCACTCAGTCTCAGTATCTTTAGGGGTTTTAAATGCTGCTTGGACAAAACAACCGATTAACGCATGTCCAGGGAATGATTAATCATAAAGATGATTAAATAATTCACCTTGACAAAGAAGACCTGGAGGTATTTCTTTTAAAATGTTTCCTGGTCTCCAAGCAGCGAGCGACACTCTGACTGGCAGCTTCATCTCTGCTTGGTGAGCAAATGTCAATGTTCCCTTATCTTTCATTAGCACAGCAGTGAGGTGTTTTTTGGTTTTATTTTTTTTTAAACCGAAGGCTCCGATAATAGGTCCTCGCTGATTCGTAATGAGCCGCGAGCGCTGGCGCTGGAGTGACAGCGGTAATTGCATGTGGTGCTGGGAGCTGAGCGGGTCTCCAGCGTGGAGTCCTTTCCCCGGGTGCCTCAATCAGCCAGCGGTGTTTGGTTTGTACACACCGATAGATAGATGGATGGATGGATGGATGGATGAATGGATGGATGATAGATAGAGAGATAGGTGTGTTTGCAGTACAAGGCCGTTTCCCTTCGGTATCTCAAACGGCTGCAGAGCAAGTTAAACATTCATGATAAAGTAGAGCTGATTAAAAATAACTGAACACCAACCAACCACAGAAATCTACCAACACTCACTGTTACTGGAATGAAAATGCATGTTGTGTACTTCCTTTATTTGTAAAAATACAAATATCACAATATATTACAAGAAAAACTGCTACAGAATTATAAGTACATGTGTATAACTGAAAAAATTCAGTTAGAGTATTTTTAGACAAACTACACGGAGGGTCGGCATTTCAACCTTTAGAGGTCATGTGATGATTAATGGAAGTGAGCCACCATCTTGTTTAGGTTCGTGTAGCAGCTAATGCTATCCTGTTTATCACAACATAGCGGCTTTGGACTAACATCTCACTATATTGTTAATATTAACTTGTTTAGGCTAATTAAATGGCTAAAAATATCATGTTTAGACTACCGTTAGATTGTTTAGGTTAACATAGCTGCTTATTTTATATTGTTTAGGCTAACATTGTCTTATTTTGGCTAATAATGCTACTTATGTTATCTTGTTAGGCTAATAAAAGCTAAATTTAGGCTAACATTATTGTTATCTTGCTTAAACTAACGTTAGCTGCATATGTTATTTTGTTTGTGCTAAGGCTTGTTTAGAGTAAGATAATAGCTAACGTTAGCTTGTATAGGCTAATGTATCCTGCTTATGTCAGTGTTTAGGCTAATGTTAGCTTGTTAAGGCTAACATATCAGCTTATGTTATCTTGTTTAGACTGAAGTTAGCTTATCTTATGTTGTTTGGCTAATGTTCCCTGGTTTAAGCTAAGGTTAGCTGCTTCTGCTATTTCATTTAAGCTAATGTTAGCTATTTACGTTATCTCATTTAGGCAAATTTTAGCTGTTTATATTTGTTTAAGCAAATGTTACTTCGTTTAAGCTAATGTTAGCTGCTTCTGCTCTTTTGTTTTGGCTAACGTTAGCTTGTTTAGGCTAAAGTCTGTTAAGGGCATGAGCTAACCTTATCTTGTTTAGGTGAAACATGCAGTAGCTGCTTATGTTATGTTGCTCAGGCTAATGTTAGCTCGTTTCAGCTACATTTTATTTATTAATGAGCCACATAATTCATCTTAAATTTAGCGTAAACGTTTATAATATTATACATTTCCTCTTTCTGTCTGTCAATAATGAACCTGAGTCCAGGTGGTCGCTCTGCCGTCTCCCTGAGCTGCTGTCGCGTCCACACTGAACAATTAATCACAAGCTAATAGTATTTTTATGTGAAAGTCAAATGTACACAGTGATTCAGTTTAACAGGCTGAGACGTCCTGCTGGCTCCCAGGAGACCGACGCTCACAGCTGATCCATTGTCCACAGAAGAAAAGAATAAACAACGTCCACAGTGAGCAGAAATCTGACAACTTTACCTCCAAACATCGTTAATTAAATCACAAACGGATCATATCAAGTTTTAAGTCTCCTTTATAACAACACAGAGAACAGTCATAGTGAGCTAGTGTCGTTTTAATGGATTGTACTTTTACATAAGCAGAAAATAATCTGAAGATAAATCCATAAAGATTCTGGGTCCATCTCATCTTCCTCCTCCTCCGCTTTCTATTCTTCTTCCTCTTCTCCCACTCCTCATCCTCCTTCTCACCCTCCTCTTTCTCTTCTTCTTCTTCCTGTCCCTCTTCTTCTTCTGCTGCTTCTTCATCTACCTCCTCTCCTTCTTCCTCCTTCTTTCTTCCTTGTCATCTTCCTCTTCTTCCTCCTCTTTCTCTTCTTCTTCCTCTTCTTTCTTGTCCTCCTTTTCTCACTCATCCTCCATCCTTCGGTTCTTCTGTCAAATTCTTCCACTTAAACATTTCTCCTGCAAACACCACTCAGTAAAAACAGCTGGAGATCTTGACCTCCTCTCGTACACAACAACAACAAACACACAGTTATTTACATTTCCAATATCCCCAAACACCTCCCAGCACAGGGAGGAACACATGTTTGTCTTTATCCACACAACTGTCCCGCAAAATGTCTTTTTTATGGAGCTGGCCAGCGAGGAGGCCGCAGAGATTAGAGAAAGGAGGTCAGCGGGTATTTAGGTGAACAGATCAGGACAGCGAGCGGCGGCGGACGATCGGGAACTTTAATGTTGTTGTTATTAATCCGGTGTGTGCATGTGTTCACCGTCGCTTCGACATGACACACAACGTCATCCAGGAAACTATGACCGCGTCCTTGTAAAGCCTCTAAGGCCTAAAAAAAAGACATCTACCTCTTAGTTCAGGGGCCACGTACCCCTGCTTTAGGCTCCCTGCTTTGTGTTACCTCAGTTTTTGCAGCTCTGTCCGTCGCTGACAGAGGAAAAAAATAAAAAAATAAAAAAACTTGGCACAGACACAGAGGACCAAAATCTAGAGTGGAAAGGAGGTTCAGGCAAGACAAATTAAAAGAATGGATTGAAATTGAAAGGTGGTCCTTAAGTGGAAACAAACAAGAAGATTGCACGGAAATAAAACATACACAGACCAGAGAGAGACGGGAGATGAAAAGAGGACTGCAGAAACACAAGTAGAACAAATGGATGCAGAACAATTGGCCGTTGTATTTGAAAGCAACAGGCAGCGGATGAAGTGGTTCCAGCAGACGACTCTTCACTAAAACTTCTCTGTCTGTGTGTGACCACAGAAAAGGTTGTTAGTGAGGAATTATGTAAATGTTATGTTATAAATGGAGGGAAAATAAAAAAAGAAACACGCAAAGAAGAGCAGAATGTGGCAGGAAGCTGTTGGCTGATGTTGATCATCACAGGAACAGAAACTCCAAGAAACACCAAGAGTGGAAGCTAACATTAGTTTGTTTGTTCTTAAATAGTGTTCTAAAGTCCTGCTAAAACATTATTTTATTATGTTATGCTAATTAATGGCTTGAGTTATCTCGTTTATGCTAACATAGCAGCTAACATGATCTTGACAGAGTTCTTGTGTCATGATTATTAGGCAAATGTAGCGGCTAATGGTATTTTAAATGGGCTAACGGTATTGTTGTACTTAGGCTAATTACATGGCTAATGTTATTTTGCATAGGCTTAACAGCTAGCATGAGCTTGTTTAAGCTTATTAAATAGGATTGTCTTTTAAGGCTAACATGTAAGCTAACAGTGTCCTGTTTAGGCTAGTTCAATGGATAGTGTAATATAGCAGAGGCTAATACAGCGGCTAACATTATCTAGTTGAGACTTGTTCATTGCGTTATCTTTACTGTTAGCTGGTTTAGGCTAATGTAGCAGCTAACATTAGCATGTTTACACTATCATAGAGCCTAATATGATCTTGTTTAGGCTAATTAAATAGCTAATGTTCCCGTTTGGTCTGAAATAGCAGCTAATTGTATCATGTTTAAGCTAACACGCTGCCTAACCTTTTCAGTCTACCATTAGCTTAGTTTTGGCTAACATAGTAGTTAACATGATGTTGTTTGAGCTAAGAGCAGATACTTCTGCCTAAACTACTACTAGTACATTAGCCATTTCATTAGCTTAAAAACTATGGTTAACCTAAACAAGATATAAGCAGCTATGTTAGCCCAAACATGCTAACATTAACCCAAACAAGATAATGCTAGTTGCTAGGTAATATCTGACGTAACTCTAAAGCAGGGGGGGTTTAATCTGGCCTGTCAAGCAAAAATAGTCTGGCTAGCATCAAACTATGGAAGGAAGTAGAGATGAGTTTTCCATTTCTTATAAAGTCTACGATTCAAATGTGTTGACACGCTCTCTGGGAGACACTTTGTAAAGTTGTCCATCAAGACAACTTCCTGCAGTTGTAACACAGACACCAGGAAAACCAGTTCATTAACTTTAAAATCCTTTTAAAACACATACACACGAATAGCGGCACTGTGACACTCATCGATGTCTCTGTGTTTCCATCCACTCATCAACCTGTTAACCTCGTCCATAAATCTCTCAAACACACACCACACCAACACCTGGCAGTTGCATAAATCCGGTTCCAATCCGATCCCGTGATCTGGCTAATAATCCCTCAGCACATCGGCAGCAGATTACCACAATAGATTACAGCTATTCATTCTCACTCCATCACTAATCCACAGCGAAGGACGGGCCACCGTGGAGGATTAGGGTGTGCCGACATGAAAATTAAAAAAAAAGACTTTTAATCACCGTTAGGGAGAGTTTTTTTTTTTTTTTATTAATTACAACCTAAACTAAACTCCACAGGAATGGAGCTGATCGAAGACAAAACCAGAATGATTCATTGATATTCGTGACCAGAAGTGTCTGTATAAAAGTCTGCGAGTGGGAGTTTGTGTGTGCAGATATTTCAGTGCATTCCCAGTAAATGTTTTCTGGGTGAGTCACTCAAAGATGTGTTAATAACTCTGATCAGTGTGAGGTATTGTTTTTCTCTTCCTGTAGGTTTGGCTCCTGTGCTCCATGTTCAGCATTATAAACAAGCTCTATTTACCGCACAATTAGTTTAATAAACCATAAAGCTTCAAGCATTCACTGCTTGAGGCATCCGTTAGCATGTTTGGGCTAATGTAGTGCCTAACATTAATGTTTCGCTAGCATTGACATGGTTCGGCTAATGAACCGCTGTTATCTTGTTTATGTTAACATACCATAGCAGCTAACGTTATTATATTTTGGCGAACACTGTTGCTTATATTGTTTAGGCTAACGTTAGCTGCTATGTTAGCGCAAACAATCTAACAGTGTCTTATTTAGGCTGATTACATGGTTTATATTATTGTGTTTCAGCTTACATAGCATAGGAGCTAAGATTATCTTATTTAGGCTAATTAAACGGCCAATATTATCGCTTTTAGGCTAACGTGGCATAGCCACTGACTTTATCATGTTATATTGTTTTGGCTAATGTTAGATAGACATGAACTTAATAACTAATGATCAGCTTCTTGCCATCGATGTAATTAATGAGGTTTTGAAGGTGCTAATCTAAACATTTCCTGTTACTTCCTGCGTTAAACAGGTTTCTCACGGTAACCTGGACTCGTCTCGTGTGTTGTTGAAGCGCCAGCCGCACGATGTTTGGATGATTGCGAAGGGCAGCAGAGTTGAGTGGGACATTTCAATCACAGCTCTTTGAACCAGATCATTAGCGTCGTCTGGCTGCTCTCAGTCCGCTCGTGTAATGAAGAGGAGCTCTGAGGGATGTCAACAATGCAATCTGATTCACCTTGGCTGATTCTCGATAAACAACCTCAAAACCGCTGGTTAAAAATCAGAGTCAAATAATAAACCGTTTCCACAATCATTGCTCTGCTGCCAATAGGGAAGGAAAACTTCTGATGCACAGAGGGCGACTTGGAAAATGTTCACAATGAATCTGCAGCTTTAATAAACAACGTTTCAACCGTCAAGACTGGCCAGACCCATCGCTCAGCTTATTATCAGTAAACGCTGCTACAAGAAGAAACATGCTAACACAAAGCTATTCACACACGTGTAAACAAACCAGCCCACTTATAGATCGGTCATTAGGTCATTCTTTAGGTATGTACGCCGACACTGCACTTTCAGATATCAAATGTTTAGAGGACTCTTTGTTTCCCCTGTTGTTTCTCTACAACAGAGGTGTAGATTAAAGTTAACGTTAACCCAAAACAGAGACATTAAATAGAGTTTTGTCTGATTGGGCGCCTCCCGTTGGAGGTTTACCAGGCATTGGCAGTTGGGAGGAGTCTCTGGGGTAGAGCCAGAATCGACTGGAGGGATTATAAATCTAAACTGGCCTGGGCACGCCTAGCAATCCCTCACGAGGAATTGAATTGCACAGCTAGGGAGGGGAACATCTGAAATACTGTGATTAATCTGTTAGGTGTGTTATTGATCTGCTAAAGGTTGCACGTACACTTGGAGCGTAACGCTAAAGGAAATCTACCTGGTTGAGTTTTATGTGTGCAGAAACGAACGGCTGGAGAGCAGCACTGCCAGGCTAGCCATTAGCATTTCCATTAGCATCTGTGCTACAGAGTTTTTCTTGTGTCTAAAATACGACGACGACTCCCAGGCTCTGACCACCAACGAACAATCAGACTAAACGCTCTGAAATAGTCAAAACTCTGGCGTTTCGTTGTGCAGAGCTCCTTTAGCTGACGACACGCTGAACCAGCAATCACAACGCCACCATATTAGCAAGAAAGCGCACTTTGCTAATTACTATTCGGTTGACAACTGCAGCAACTAGCTAACTTGTCCTTGTACCAGTTAGATCCAGAAATGGTGGACAGCTGTTCCTCCCCAGGACGCCAGAATAGTCGAGGACAAACAAAGGGTAAATCGTTTTATAGGATTCCCAAAGATCCCTGGAGACGGCAGATGTGGATTACTGCAATAAAACGAGAGAACGGAGCGATGGGATCCCTCAAGAAACAGATTTGTCTGGTGTAGCGATCACTTTATCAGATACAGAATCCAGTGTTGTCCAAGTGTAACGTCTTGTTTATTTATTTAGTTTTTAACACCATGTCCAACAGATTTCTTTTCATTAAGGCAAGTTAGGCTAATATTTATAACGTGGATTACAAAGAGCTGTTGATCATTCAGCACTAAATTAATCACAATGAGAAAGACATTAAACAGTTACTTGTTATTGTAGTTAATGTTTGTCCACATTGGCTGTTTCAATGCTCGATAAAATCACACCTGGGCCACAGTCTGTTTAAAGTGAAAGTAATTCATTCATTCCTGCCAATATGGCGCCGTCAACAAAAACAGTCACGTGACGCCTGGATGCTCTATTGCAGCTCTGGTGAGAAGCTCATGCATAGCCGCTGTGCTGCTGCCATAGCTTCCATCTCATTGGCTCTCTGGTTAAACGATGCAGATGTACAGGTTCCTGCTTTTTTCTGTCATTTTCAGAAACCCAGCAGCAGAAGCTTCTTAAACACAACTAGTTTTGTTATTAACCTCTTTAGTTCCATCAGTTAGTTGATGCTGCTCTATTAGATCTCATTGGCTCTCTGGTTAGTTCCCACATTTGAGACTTCAGACTTTTTGTTTTGTTTGGCTTCGGAGCTTTGACGTACGTAGGTAAAGCCAGGGACCTATGAATGGCAACACACCCAGTAAGTAGCACGGCACAATCATCTACATTACTTCCTTCCTTCCTTCCCTTTTCCCCTTTTTCCTTCCTTCCTTCTTCCGTCTTCTCTTCCTTCCTTCCTTCCTTCCCTTCCTCTTTCCCCTTTTTCCTTCCTTCCTTCTTTCTTCATCTCTTCCTTCCTTCCTTCCTTCCATCTCTTCCTTCCTTCCTCCCTTCTTCTGTTCCTTCCTCCCTTCATTCCTTCTTCTATTCCTTCCTCCCTTCCTTCCTGCCGTCTTCTCTTGCTTCCTTCCTTCCTTCCTTCCCTTCCTTTTTTCCCTTTTTCCTTCCTTCCTTCCTCCCTTCCTTCCTTCCATCTTCTCTTCCTTCCTTCCTTCCTTCCTTCCTTCCTTTCCTTTTTCCTTCCTTCCTTCCTTCCTTCTTCCCTTCCTTCCTTCCTTCCTTCCTTCCTTCCTTCCTTCCTTCCTTCTTCTCTTCGTTCCTTCCTTCTTCCCTTCCTTTTTTACCTTCCTTCCTCCCTTCCTTCCTCCTTCCTTCCTGCCGTCTTCTCTTCCTTCTTCTCTTCCTTCCTCCCTTCCTTCCTTCTTCTCTTCCTTCCTCCCTTCCTTCCTTCCTTCCTTCCTTTCGTGGAGCTTCTACATATCATCTTACTAACTCAACACCAACAGACTGGCGCTGCTGTCTCATTGGTTTGAGGTCAGAAAGCCGGCGGTTCTTCTCCGTTGTGATGTTTGCTTTTTGCATCTTTTTACGTTTCTGTTTAAAGAACTGTTGCACTTTTGATTCTCCGGTTTTGTTATTTTTATTAATCTGCAGCGTTCCTTGCAGACAGGAGCAGACATATTTGAAGAGGCATGTAAACACTGTGACACGTTCCTCCCATATCCAGACGTTTAATCGATGACGTCAACGAGCCCCAGATGAAACCAAATGAATGAGTTAAAAGTTCAAAGAGCGCCGCGTTGACCGGCCTTCACATTTATATCCTGTGATGACGTACTTCCTGCCTCGGCAGCAGACAGTGACGCCCGCTGCAAGAACACAGCAAATAAATGAAAGTATGGCACCAGAGGACGAAGCGAACCCTCCCAGACGGCACAGCGGCCGCTCCTTCACGTCCAGACGACCTCCTGGTTTCACCTCTAAATCTACCTCAGCCTTTTCCTTTCATTCCTGTCCGCTCGTGTTGCTTCAATCTTCCTTAACTCCTCCTGAATCCCATCAACGCTTGACCCTCTAAACGCTGCTCCTTCTTCACCTCCTCCCCTTCCCTTCTCCATCGCTCACATCTTCTTCTCCGTCGTTTGTCCTTCGCTGCCGCCCTCGCTTTCTCCTCCTCCATCCTTCCATCCCAGCGTCAGCGCTATCGGGGGAGGCCTGGAAGGGGCGAGGCGTCGGCCACAAGGGGCTCTTATCCAAAGCAATGACACACTTCCAAGTCAAGAGGACATTTGTTATGTAACAGCTTAAAGCTTCCCGGCTTCTGCGGTGGGCCTCGCTGCCGGCTGACATCCACGAGCACGTACACACACACACGCACGCATAAACAGAAACTCAGAGAGAGATTAAAAGTGGAGAGGAGATCAGGAGGAGGAGGAGGAGGAGGAGGGAGCAGCGACAGAAGGAAGAGGGAAGCAGAGGGAGGATATTAAGAGGAGGAGATGTGCAAGTCAGGCCTTGTAGGGGAGGATAAAAGAGGAGGAGGTCAGGTAGGCTTCTGGAAAACACAATCAGGTCCTTATTAAGACACAGAAAATCATTCAGACGTCTGAGTGCCCAGGAAAAATAAAGAGGAGCAGAGAGAGGGAGGGAGGGAGGGAGGGAGGGAGGGTAAGTGACTTGATGAATCTTTCAGAGGAACAACGAGGAAGGAGGAGGAGGAGGAGGAGGAGGAAGAAGAGGAGGAGCAGGAGGAGGAAGAGGAGGAGGAGGAGGAGGAGGAGGAGGAGGAGGAGGAAGCTCATTTTGAATAATTGACTCTAAAAGCTATCAAACTGAGACATCTCCGCTGGTTCGTCCTGACGTCTTATATATTTAAACTTTTAAACGTGAGCCTCGTGTGACGGATGTTATTTGTTTGTGGTTTAAACGTAAACGCAGAGACAAAGTAGTTGATGTTTGATTCTATAAAATAATGAGAACACAGCGTTGGTCTGTGACAATCACGCTCAGATGTTTGTTCACGGTGACTTTAAACAAACTATAATCTAAACCAAACTCCAACGAGCGACCAGCCTGACGAAGGTCAGACGTGTTTTATGTTTAGGATGATGACATCACAACAGTAATCAGTCGACTACTACGCTGATCTGGTGTCAGTCCACATGTGGAGGTGGTCTGGGACACATGTGACCTCCTTCCTTTGGTAGAGTGAACACACAATGAGTCCTGGGTCACATTAAAGACCAGCTACTCACCAGGACTGATCTGAGGAAGAGGAGGAGAACTCATTCATTCATCCACTGGTAGAAATGATCACATGAATCAGTGATGAATCATGGGTTCAGTTATTGATGAGAGACTTAAAGATTCAGAGAAACAAACTAGAGACTGAGCAAGATTGCAGGGAAGAGAGGAAGGACGGAAGAGGAGGGAAGGATCATGGAGAATGAAGGACGGATCGAGGAAGGAACCAGGACGCAATCGGTACCTTCGATGAAGTCCGACGGGATGCCTAGGTCGATGACCGATGATAGTCAAGGCATTGCATCCTGAATCAGTCGGACTGAAGGGGTACGGAAGGGAAGAAGGAAGACTGGTGCGTAAGCGTTAACGGTGACTGTCGGGCGCTGAATCGGCTCCGGAATGACGTATTTCCCTCCCTGAAGACCTTCCCCTTCCCTTCCTTTTCTTCCCTTCCTTCCTCCTTCTCTTCCTTCCTTCCTTTCCCTTCCTTCTTTACCTCCTTTCCTTCCTTCCTCTTTTATTTCCTTCCTTGTCCTTCCTTCCCCTTCTTTCCTTTCACTTTCCTTCCTTGTTTCCTTCCTTCCTTTCTCCTCCTTCTTTCCTCTCCTTATTCCTTCCTTTCCTGTTTCTCTTCCTTCCTTCCTTTCCTTCTTGTTTCCTCCTTCCTTCCTCCTCTCTTCCTTCTTCCTTCCTCCCTCCCTCCTTTCCTTCCTTCCTTCTTCCTTTCCTACCTTCCTTCCTTCCTTAATTCCTTCCTTCCTTCCTTCCTTCCTTCCTCCCCTCCTTCCTCCCTCCTTCTTTCCTTCCTTCCTTCCTCCCTCCCTCCTTTCCTTCCTTCCTTCCTTCCTTCCTTCCTCCCTTCTTTCTGTCTCTTCCTTCCTTCCTTCCTTCCTTCCTTCCTTCCTTCCTCCCTTCCTCCCTTCCTTCTTTCCTTCCTTCATAAATAAATCAGATGTTCTCATGTGAGAGTGTTTCCATCTGGTTCCTAAATGTGGATCATGTCTCCAAGTCACCAAGCAGCTGTTGATGGTTCTGATCCAGTGGTAGGTAGAGATCCATTAATATTCTACTGACCACATGATGGCAATGCTGCTCATTTACAGACACACACACTGAGATCACATCTACAGAGCTGGCTGGGGACGCATGTGGAGATGTGTCAGATCGTCTATAACAGTGATGCACCGTCTGAATGAAGCCTTCATTAAGTAGTGAATGTATTATGTCCACAGACGGTCCTCACAAAGATAGAAGATAGATGTGTGCTCGACAAAAAAACGTCCTAAAGCAGCAGAAATGTCTCCTGAAGACTCGTCAGACGAGACCTGCACCGACGGAGACAGCAGTTACACAACGCCCTCCAGAAAACAACACAATGACAGCACACTGTTCCTACTACGCTCCTGTTCTAAATGTGATTTCAGCCGCTGCCTAGCAACCCCGGGTGAAGGGCACTGGATGGGATAATGAAAATTATTTATTATTTTTATCCTGAACAAACAGAAAGAGGAGAAAGGAGAGCAGAAGTCTCACGTTCGACACGTTTCCTGGATTTCCTCACCCAAACATTTGACTTCCGTTAATCTGCGCCCAACCTAAAAGCAAAAAGTCAGGAACGATCACATCGGACCAGCTGACGTCACCTTTACATTTGTTCCCAGAGTCAGAGACGTCACGACTACGTGCCACATTTAAAAATATACACATCTGACAACGGTTATTTATTCATGACCTCCAACCCTTTGTAGGTTTTAACAGCCGCTCGCTCACACACGGATTCAATGATACGACACGAGGCTGGAAACCTGGGACTCTAGAGCTACAGGACAATATAAAGGCACCAGTACAGAGCTGCTGCTAAAGAAAAACACATTAAAATAACATCCTGTGGGGACGCACCAGTGTCAGGAAATTCACATGAACGTCTGAGAGTAGGATTTTAATTTGTTTGAGGAAAGCAAATGTAAACGTCTGGCATCACGGCGCTGCTGTAGACTGGATATAAAGATGAATGAAGCCTCCCACGGTGAGTTCTGAAGCTCAGAGCGGCGTCTCAGGGCCGTCGCCATCTCTGTCTGACTCTCATCTGATTCAACGACGGTCAAAGAGGTGGCATGTGAGTGAAGCTGAGGCGAAAGACAGCTAGCTACCTGTCAATCAAAGCAGCCACGCCCCTTAATCCTTGCACTCTGCAGCCACTGATTGGCTGCATTCATTCACCTCATTAACATGCAAACACCTGGTCTGACATATAAACTACACAAATGAATGAATAAACCACCTGAATACGTCATGCGTTTTTTACATTTTTGTTTATAAAAGCTCCTCATTATGACGCTATCCCAACTATTATACGGTATATAACACATAAACTAAGAGCATGTGTTTATTATCAGTCTGTCTTCATCAGTCGTGATTCTTCAATTATATAAAGACATTAACCCTTTCATACCGTTAGTGCCTGAAAACAGCCACTAACTTTTAACTGCTTTAAAAATATATCAGATACATTTTATTTCCTATATTGACATTAAAAGGGTTAAAATTTTGATTGTTTTTTTTAATATTTAGTAGTTTTGATCAGGACTGAAGATGATTAACAGATTTAAGCAAAAAAAGTTGAAAAAAATATTTATCTGATATATTTTTACAGCAGTCAAAGTTAGTGGCTGTTTTCAAACTAGTGCTTGCTAAAGGTTCCTAGGATGTTTCTGAATGTGCACAAACCGACATTGGAGTATTACATGCGTTATTTCAGCTGCAGTCTGAACGGGAACAGTGCGTCGTGAATTAGCGACACTAGGCATGAAGGGGTTAAAAAGTCTGACGCGGAGCAGTAAATTACAACATGCAAGGTTTGCAAACAAATAGTGAATAAAAAGGACAGTAACAGCACTAATTTGTTCCACCACCTCAAACACAAGCACAAACCAGAAGATGAAGAAAGACAGAAAATGAGCAAAGATGCAGAAGCAGCGTCGACTTCATCCAAAGAGTCCGGGAACAAAACAACAACTCAGAGAAAACTTGATGCTTTAGAGTCAAAAAGATTAGAATAAATGTTTTAGTCCATATCACCCATCCCTACTTCATGGTCTAAAAAAATCTAGAGCAGAAACATCGGCTTTTAAAAACTGTCTGTAATTTTTATTAGTTAACAACACAAATAGTAAACAGAGTTGACCGAGCCGTTTTCTCCGTCTGGTTAAATGCAGAACTTAGCAGGTGAAGCACAGGTGTGAGTGGGAGGTGGCATTTTGAGATGTGCAAAACTATTTCTGATCCGTAAATCATAAATCAGACCGTAGTGTTAACACAGTATGGGACACCCTGCACAACGCTGAGTGTCATCTGTGACGGCAAACGCCCTAAAGTTATGATCACCTCTGTATGCACATTAATAAAACTAAAGAACTATGGACTCTGAACTCTACTGCTGCCATCGAGAAGGCTCAGCAGAGTCTTTTTACCTGCTGCTCGATAGAAAACATTTTAATATACTGTCTAACTTTCTGATTTGGGAACAGATGTCAAACTCTCCTGAGGGTAAGAAAAACTGTCCAGGGCATCACTGGCATCCCGCTGCCACCTCTGGAGGACATCCACCAGTCCGCCTGTCACGCTGTAAAAGACATCACACATCCTCTCCATCACTTGTTTCTCTGTCTACCCTCTGGAAGTCGGTCCAGGTCACTTCCAGCCAGACTCAAGAACAGTTTCTATCCAACAGCCATCACTGACCTGAACTCTGTCTCCCCTCTACCCATCAGCTCTCTGCAAAATCATCTTCAGTGTCACTTAGTGAGTGAGTGTGTGCACGGGCAGAGCCAACATAATGCCATCGTGTGTCAACATGCACTGACAATAAAAGCGTTCTGAGTCTGAACTTAGACATCAACACAGAGTCTGAGCACTTCCTGGTTGATGTGACCATCTAAAACGCTGCTTTATTAGCTGGATAAATAGTCATCACGCTGCCAGATGTGACACAAACAGATCTTGGATTTAAAGTCCTGCAAAATAAAGATAAATAAATCACAAGGTCACATGCTGATGTAGCTGCCCTCTGTACAGATAGTGCTGCAGCTTCAGGACAGTTTGTGCATCCCACAAGAAAAAAACAAAACAAAGAGCGTCATGTTTTTGAGAAGGAGACGCTTTTGTTCTTTGTATCAAAACCCAACGGAAACAAGTGAAGGCTTAGATGGTTTGAAACGAAAGACGACGAATTAAAAGCTGGTAGAGCTCAACATCTGTCAAATGTTAAACCGTTAAAGGAACAAAAAGGTGTTTATAGACGAGTTCAGCTTCTTTTTCTTGTCGTGCGAGGAAATTGGTGCATAAACACCAAAAGCGAGGAAAGACATGGGAGGGTGTGAAGTGGACTAAATGAGAGAAGGAACTCACTGTTAGAAAAAGAAAATGGCCTTGGAATAGATGAAAAGAAACAGGGAGCAGCTGGACTGATAAACAAGTCTAACAAGAGGAAGACTGGGATGAAGGTCTCTGGAGGAAACAAAGCAGCAACGGATAATATTCTTTCTCAAAACAGAAAAGTAAACATGAGGCTGGTCAGGAGCCGGAGCAGGACGTATCTGTTAATAAGACACAGCTGGACCATCGCTTCATTTCTGCAGAATTTTATTTCAAAGTTCACTGTGAGATACTGAAGCCAGAAGGTTCTGGGTTCTACGGGTCGACTGAAGGCCTTTGCATGTTCTCCCTGTGTCTGCGTGGGTTCTCTCCAGGTTCTCCAGCATCTTCCCACCGTCCAAACTGGTTCAGCCTAGACCTGTCTCAGCGTCCCTGCTCCATAAAGACCAAGGTTGTTCAGCCCAGGCCTCATATTTGTTAACATTTCAACACTAAATCACAATGTCCTGATCTCTGATCTTAAACCAACTCGTTAGGTGCTTTTTAATAGCTCATTTTAAATCTATAAACATTAACGAGACACAACATTTACCTCTAAGATAAAATCATAAAGTGTGTGCGACATAAAGACTCTAACTCATCAACACGTAATTTTTAATCTTCCTATCACGTGCAAACGTTTGATTCGCGTTCAGAGATCTGCTTGGCAGTTTATTCTTCCACTTAATTGAATTCAAATGTTTTTTCAAGATGGATGCCAGGCTGCACCCTGTAACCACTCAGAGGAGCTCAAAAAAACAAAGCCTTTGCTGTGATTAACAGGAGTTTGTAATCTGAACCAGCTCATACGCGGGTTTATGGGTATGTGAAGTCAAATATGTTGATATCTAATGGGCAGTATTTTCTCATGCTTGGAGAGCTCACAGGAACGCAATGATCAGGGAAAATTACAGCCTGGACCGATTCTCATCAGAGACCAGCAGAAAAACAAAAACCTTGAGCTTGATCCACACCAACGCTGCAGAGAGGCCGACAATGTGCTGCTTTATTACATGAACCCATGGAAGGAAAGTTATTAGGATCAACAAAGAGTTAATAGAAGATGTGGAGGATGACATCATTATCAGGTACTGCTATTTAATTCATTTATGTTGTCCATGTTTCATCCTTTGTTTTACCCTGAACCAGCTAGCTCTGAACCAGCTAGCTCTGAACCAGCTAGCTCTGAACCTGCTAGCTCTGAACCTGCTAGCTCTGAACCTGCTAGCTCTGAACCAGCTAGCTCTGAACCAGCTAGCTCTGAACCAGCTAGCTCTGAACCTGCTAGCTCTGAACCAGCTAGCTCTGAACCAACCAGCTCTGAACCAACTAGCTCTGAACCAGCTAGCTCTGAACCTAGCTCTGAACCAGCTAGCTCTGAACCAACTAGCTCAGCATCAACTCTGAACTCACTAGCTCTGAACCAACTAGCTCTGCACCAGCTAGCTCTGAACTAACTAGCTCTGAACCAGCTAGCTCTGAACCATCTAGCTCTGAACTAACTAGCTATGAACCAACTAGCTCTGCACCAGCTAGCTCTGAACCAGCTAGCTCTGAACCAACTAGCTATGAACTAACTAGCTCTGAACTAACTAGCTCTGAACCAACTAGCTGTGCATCAACTAGCTCTCAGTCATTTTGTTGAACAATTGCTTAATGAAACGTTACACTAAATGAAAAAGACAAGATAATAAAACAGAACATCAGCACCACATTGTGCTTACTGCAAAGCAACACTGCTAGGCTAGCAAGCTAACAGCATGGTAGCTCACTGAAGAAATGTAGGCTGTGGGGATTATCCACATTTTCTTCAGCCATTCCACAATGAAGTGGATTTTTGTGAGTAAATTCATGTTTTCTACTAAAACCCTGCTAGGTAACACTGCTAGGCTAACAGCTAGTATGCTAACAGCTAAGTGGCTTAATGTAGGAACATAGGCTGTTGGGAATATCCTTATTTCCTTCAGATATTCAGCATTAAAGTGGATTCATGTGACATATTTAGCTTCTCCCATCAAAAACGAGAACAACACTGCTAACCAACATCGCTAGGCTAACAATTAGCATGCTAACATCCGGGAAGCTTAATGCCGGAATGTATATGAACATTTTATTCAGATATTCAGCAATAAAGTGTGAGTAGATCAGCTTAATGTAGGAATATATTCACTTCACTTCACACTATAAAATTAAAACTCTATGTGGCTAAATGACAACATATCAACATCCACCTTTACGGTTTCTGAACATGTCAGCGAACACGTCACAGCTCGTCAACTCTGATCTAAAAGAAAATTCAGAATCCCCTGAAGACCGAGGCCGTCTGAAGGCAGCGTTAGTGTTTTCAAACAGAAAAAGGCTTCAGGGAGCGGCGGTGCATCGGTTTAACCCCCGAGGCCTCTGGGACGGCCCACCACGCTCCCGGTGGAGGTGAACGCCGTAAATGTGATCCGCTGTGACGTGCCCTCGCAGAGAAACCTGATCGAGAGAGAGAGGGAGCTTTTTGTTAATGGCGCACGGCCAAACTCCAGAGTGGGCTCCGGTGCCATTAATTAAGCCTCTGTGTGGGAATTAGACCATGTTCCCATGTTGCTTTTCAAAGCAACACAAACACACAGAGACATCCGGTGGGCTGACGGGGTCACGGCGTGTGAATGAATGAAGCGCTCGGAGCAGCTGTTTGTTTGAACGCTGGTGTTTGCGTTTTCATGTGTGTTCACGTCAGCTTTACTTGACCTCGTGTCCTGCATTCGTGCATTTATCTCGTGTGTTTGTTATATAAGGAGATTATATTACGTAATGTTTGGGTTTTTTTTTTTTTCAAGGAGCCCGAACAAACAGTTGTGTTTCACTGTTAGCTTAGCATCTGTAGCTGGCGACCCCCGCGGCATCCACCAATAACCCCAGGCTGTTTCCTATCTGAGTTTGCACCTAAGAGAACACGCTAACACATATTTCTATCTTTATCGAGGGCTTCCATTCACGTCATTAAACCCTAACTCTTTACCCTAAAACCACATCTTTAAGATTTAAACGCTTAAAAAGAAGTGTCACCTGGAGAAACTGTCCCCACAACGTGATAAAAACGCCAGCACACACATCGCCACGGCCCACGCTGCGAGCACGGTGAGACAGTCACAGCTGGACGCCACTTCTGCCTTCCTCTTACTTTCACTCTCTTCTATTTTTATCTCCACCTTTAAGTCTCTGTTTTTGCGGCAGTCAACACACTCCGCTCCGACGCTTCCCCTTTTCACTCGTGTTTTCGTCTCTGCTCTCTGAAGACAGTCCTTAACTAGGTTACGCTAAATGTCCACAAGGAGACGTGCAGCAACAGATGCGCCGCTCTAATTACGTCGTTATTCCTGACGGGTTTCTGGTAGATCGAGTCTGAAATTACTTGCTGCACCTGTCTGCAATCACAGTCATTTTCTTTAAATAGCTGTTTACCTGGACGACCTGACAATGATCCAAGTTATGAGGTCAACAAAGGTGACTGCAACTTGCTTCGTTTATTTGTTCTTGTTAACGAATTCATCTGAACATCATCTATATCAGCTATTTAATGTCCTCATATCAACATCTGTACACCTGCTATGAATATAAATGTGTCTCCACATATGTCCCCAGACAACACTGGAGATCTGATCAAGACTTGAAGACATGATCCAGATTTTAGAACAAGATGGAAGGAAGGAAGGAAGGGAGGAAGGAAGGAAACAAGGAAGGAAGGAAGGAACGGAAAGAAGGAAGGAAGGAGACATGAAAGGAAGGAAGGAAGGAAGGAAGGAAGGAAGGAAGGAAGGAAGGAAGGAAGGAAGGAAGGAAGGAAGGAAGGAAGGAAGGAAGGAAGGAAGGAAGGAAGGGAAGGAAGGAAGGAGGAAGGAAGGAAGGAAGGAAGGAAGGAAGGAAGGGAAGGAAGGAAGGAAGGAAGGGAGGAAGGAATGGAAGGAAGGAAGGAAGGAAGGAAGGAAGGAAGAAGGAAGGAAGGAAGGACAAGGAAGGAAGGAAGAGGAAGGAAGGAAGGAGAAGAGGAAGGAAGGAAGGAAGGAAGGGGAGGAAGGAAGGAAGGAAAGGAAGGAAGGAAGGAAGGAAGGAAGGAAGGAGAGGGAACGGAAGGAAGGAAGGAAGGAAGGAAGGAAGGAAGCAAAGGGAGACAGGAAAGGAAGGAAGGAAGGAAGGAAGGAAGGAACGAAGGAGGAGAAGAGGAAGGAGGAAGACAATACGAGGAAGAGAGGAAGCAAATGAAGGAAGACGAAGAGAGGAGGACAAAGGAAAGAAGAGGAGGAAGGAAGGGAGGAGGAGGAGGAAGGAAGGAAGGAAGGAAGGAAGGAAGGAAGAAGGAAGGAAGGAAGGAAGGAAGGAAAGGAAGGAAGGAAGGAAGGAAGGAAGGAAGGAAGGAAGGAGACATGGAAGGAAGAAAGGAAGGAAGGAAGGAAGAAGGAAGGAAGGAAGGAAGGAAGGAAGGAAGGAAGCAAGGAAGGAAGGAAGGAAGGAAGAAGGAAGGAAGGAAGGAAGGAAGGAAGGAAGGAAGGAAGGAAGGAAGGAAGGAAACAAGGAAGGAAGGAAGGAAGGAGGAAGGAAGGAAGGAAGGAGGAAGGAAGGAAGGAAACAAGGAAGGAAAGAAGGAAGGAAGGAAGGAAGGAGACATGAAGGAAGGAAGGAAGGAAGGAAAGAAGGAAGTCAGGAGGAAGGAGGTCACATGTGTCCCAGACCACCTCCACATGTGGACTGACACCAGATCAGTGTGATCATATTATGTCTGAACATGGTCTGAGTCACAGCGTGTCGACTGCTTTACTTTCACTGTTCCTCCTTCACATGTAAGAGCGAATACTGTGACATCACAGACTAGCTGCTGAGACAACACAACACACTGACCGTCCTGTCTCTGTGTCACTGTGGGTGTGTTTCAGTGTTTTAATGACACACTGCTGAACTCACCGCTCTACTAACCTCCTCTCGCCTCAGACGCTCCTTTCCTCTCTCTCCTCGCTGCCCTACATTCTTTTCAGGAATGACATTTATCATCATCTGCGTCTTTTGCTTTCACTCCCTCTCCGACCAATACCACCACCTCACACACCTCCCCATCATTCATCCATCCATCCATCATCCATCCATCCATCCATCCATCCATCATCCATCCATCCATCCATCCATCATCCATCCATCCATCATCCATCCATCCATCATCCATCCTTCCTAACATGCATCACTGTGACTCCTCACTTGTCAGACACCGATCCCTGCAGCTTCCGTCTGGTGTAGATTATGTGAAAAGATGATTAACTCTGTCTGTGTGATTTGGATTGCTTCCCTTTAATGAAATGCACCGTCACACTTTAAGCCCACAGGCTGTGATAACCCGGTAAGAACCAAAACCTGCATCCTCAAATAACTAAAGCTAACAACTTCTTGTCCCTGATATGTATATGGTCCAACAACATGGACTCAGTCAGGGATGAGATGGACAGACAGAAGACATCTGACAGCAGGAGCTCTCCAAGAGTTAGTCAAAAAGTAAATCCAGTCAGCAACAGAGTCCACAAGTGGAGAGAAACTGGTCTGAAATTAATTCAAACCCAAACTCAAAGACAGACTGAAGCAAAACATGCTGAATGACTCAGGTTCTTCTTCAGGTAAACAATGTTCTGGTTCACAGTCTGCCATCTTGTTTGGTGTAAACCAAAGTGAAGTGACTCATCGGATATTTTTAAACGGCAACAAGTTAGAGTCAAGTGAACATTTAAGGTCGAGTCCAGTACAAAGTCGTCCAAGAATAGCCTGGAAAGACAACTCACGCTCACAGCGAATAAACATAATAATCTGATTATTTCCGTCCTCTGTCAAAGTGAGGCTACAATCTCAGGGAATCCAGAGTCTCAGAGTGGAACCACGTTATCAATAACCCGCCCACACTTCCTCTACACTCACTCATATTTGTGTTGGACGTTGTCGGATGCTAAAATGAACTTATTTTATTTAAAGCAGTGATTCAGGCTCCATAAATGCTAACTACGAGCTGCTGACTTTTTCCCGACAGAGCTAACGTTGGAGTTTTGTTTTAGCTAGCTAGTAAATTACATTACTCGCTAACACTCATAAAAGAAACCGCAAAGATTCTCTGAGGTCGGTTAGTTTGCAACACAACTACTCATTTAGCAGCTTTCCAAAAGACAAACAGCTATTTTGACGTTCCTACGAGTTGTCGTCAACGGCAACTGTCAATCATCATCATGGTGTCACATCCTGTTTCTATAGTGTATAAAACAGACACTTAAACAAACATCTGCGTTGCATTAACTTCCTAAAATGACAGAAACCATCCTTAAAAAACAATGTATGTGACATTTGGCACAAGTCCCGCCCACTAACATGGAAGGGGCGGGGCTTATACATCCTATACTGCAGCCTCCAGCCACCAGGGGGAGCTCCAGATGCTTTGATTTCACTTTAAGAGGAGTTGCTGTCATGGAGTCCACTATTTCTACAGTCTGTAGGTCAGATTAACATTATTTGTCTATTGTCTTTGGCATTACATAGAAATAATATTACCTTTATGTTATATTGTTTATTAACTGTGACAAAAAAATAAGGAAAATCACACAATAAAGTAAAACCATACTGTAAATCATTCTTTACTTCTGTTCCACATCCAACTGAGTTCAATTTTCTGGTAACATGGTCCCTTATAATCCAATAAAATGTCCATGCTGTCCGCGTGCTCAGTACTTTTAAATTTTATTCCACAGAAATAAAAGTAAAAAGAACATTAAATTACATATTTAACAGACAGAGGCGTCCACTTTTCACAATCAAAGCCCCTTTTACAGCTGATAAATGTTTGCAATCATAAACATGTGCAACCTGCAACCAAACATTAATCTGTAGGAAGCAGGCCACTAGTTTGTCATGGTGTCCCACATACAGTGAATTCCCACATCAGCGTATATTTGTCACCACAATGACCTCCCATCAGCCTCAAACTCATTAGCCGCACATTTCACATATTTTGTTGCACACACGGCCGTCCGTATGCGACGCACACTTTTTAACACATCCACCTCTCGCTTACACAACACTCACAGATAATGTTATATAGGCCATGATGTTCCATCCTCTTTAACACAGTTCAGTCACAGGAGCTCATTTCTGCTCAGCAGTCGGCGTAACAAAAATGTCTTATTGCTTATTTCCGGTGACATTAATAAGCTATTTTAATGTCCTCTTCCTGGTGTCTTTATCCAATGTTTGTGTGTGTTGAGGGTAAAAAAAAATATAAAGTGTTCACATAACTGTCGCCATGGCAACCGCACGAGTCTGTTTTGAATATTATCCCCAGAGTTAACATAGTCAGAAAAACATGCAGACGCGCTAATACATGGTTAGAAAGTAAAACTCACACACAAATGACTGAAGCGGTCATATCAGCATATATGGCAGCAGCCTGCAAATACTTTATAACACGGAATAGTTTCAAATGTAAACAAGAAAAGATGGAAAACAAAAATATTAGAGACTAAAAGGCGACTTGAGTTATTGTATCCATTCAGGAATGCAAATCATTCAGTGGCTAACGTTAGCTTTGCTAGCTTAATATTGTAACCAATTTAGCTAGCTTGGCTAATGTAGCAGCTAACATTAGCTTGTTATGGCTAACACAGCGGCTTAGATTGTTTAATATGTTTATCCTAACGTAGGGATAAATAAAGAATTATCTTATCTTAATTTGTTTAAGCAAAACAAACAAACCAAAACAAACTGGACAATATTATCTCGTTCACACAGCAGCTAACATTATCTTGTTTAGGTCAACATGGTGGATGCTAATACATTATTCAGGCTAACGTACCACCTAACATTATCTTGTTTTTATCCTATAGTGCCTGCTCTTGTAGGCTAACACAGCTTGTTAGGCTAATGAAGCAGCTAACCTTAACTTGTATAAGTTAGCATTATTTTGTTTGGGCCAGTGTAGCAGCTAACAACGTTTTTACGGCTAAGCTTTACATGACGCAGAAGCTAACCCTGCCTTGTGTAGGCTAATGTATAAGAAAACATATTGCAATGGCTGACATCAGCTAACAATGTCTTGTTAATGAGCTAACATTATCTTGGCCGGGGTAATTTAGCAACTAATGTTAGCTTAGCAGCAGATAGGCTAACGTAGCAGCAAATGTTCAAGCCGAGATTATAATTCACAGTTGCTTTTACTTATTTTGAATTCACAAATAACTAAATCTAAAAGTCGGAGCTCTGAGCCACACGATGCAGTCATGTGTATCTGCTAATTTTAACTCCACTCAGGAGGAAAAATTAATTCAGCCAGACGTGATTTATAATGGAGGCAAATGATAGAGAGAGTTCAGGATTCAATAATTATCTCCAGAGAGCTTGACATGACTCACACATGCAGCTTTTAGTGGCCTTATTCTAAATGTGATGAGCGCTAATAACAGGAAGGCTTATGGTTTTAACCTGTAGCAGTATGAAACAAATAGTCATCCAGCAGCTGGGAATACTGCCTTTATAACATTATTAAAGTAAATAATTAGAAAGCAAACCTAACTAACATTAATGTGTTTAGATCACAAGCTTCATTTGAAGGCAGATAATAATATTTAAATGTGTTTAATCAAAGTTTCATTACCTAAGCTAGACTAACATAGCAGCGAACACTGTATTTAGCCTAGGATAGCAGCCAATAACATCTTAAGGCTAATGTAAAAGTGAACTTTACCCTGTTTAGGCTAGTTTAAGCTAACATTATCTAGTGTCAGCTAATGTAGTAGCTTATCTTATTTAGCCTAACATTAGCTTGTTTAGGCTACCGTAGTGGCTGACATTTTCTTTTTAGGTTAACTTCACATATTATAATTTAGTTATAAAGAGTTAGAACATTATAATATGCATTTCATTATGTGTTTGCTTTTTCTACATTCAGTTAGCTGTTTGTAAGCTTTCTCTCCGTTAGCCCTGGTGGCTTCTAGATGCTAATATTAGCTAGCAGCAATGTTTTCATTACTTACAGCTAATGTTAGCACTTGAATCCGACTTCATGTTGCATTTGAGGGCAGCACATATCACAAATTTAAACACTTTCATCAAATTTATCAACAAAACTAGCACGAAACAGTTGAGTATTACGACTAATACTGATACACAGCGGTTTGGAGAGTTCTGTCAGTATCACAGCAACAGCTTCCGTTACATCTTCTTCATCTCACTGCATAAATCTGTGTCTCCATTGTCTTGAGTGTCTCTTATGAAAAGCCCTGCAGCAGTCTGCTCCACTTTCAGCTGAATTTATACTCCCCTCTACATTCATCTTTTCAAGCTCTGCAACCATCGCCTCACCCCTCCATCCCTCCTCTCTCCCCCCGTCTCTCAGCTGGAGAGGACACACACAGGGCAGTAATGAGAGCACACAACGATGTCTGCAGGAGGCACACTTTCATAGGCCATCCTGGATCACCGTAACCATGGAAATAAGTGCCACTGTGGTGACACACGCTCGCACTGATGTGAAGCTCTCGACAACAAATGGATTCATTCTGAAAAATCTTTACTCTGAGCAGTTTGGCGCTACACTCATCCACAGGCCGCTCGGACCGCCGACATGCACAAAGATGCCTTCAGGGACAGAGACATAAACAATGTACAACACAGACATACGCCGTGGACGCCACCTTAGACAAATAAATTGTGCACCAAAAGCATAAAAGCAAAAATGCCGTATAAATAAACAACAAGTCGGCTACAAAGAGACGAAGGTTAAATACAGGAAGTCCTGGCAGTGAAGCACTTACAGGTGACCATGAACCACGATGATGTACAAGACTAGACTTGTTGCCTAGGTAACCCTCGTATATTTTCCACCTAAAATGTTTCCAGGTAAAAAGGCAATTTTAGCATATGGACGGACTTTTTGAGCACTGGTGAAATATTACCAATGCTTAACATTGCTTAGGCTAACATAGAAGCTAACAATATCAAGTTTGGGCTAACATTGTGACCAAACTGTCCCATTTAGCCTAGCATGGCAGGTAATAGTAGTGTGCAGAGAAGCATTAACTTGTTTAGGCTAGCATCTAGTTAAAGCTAGCATTATCTTGGCCAGGCTAACCTAAAGGCTAACTTTAACTTGTTTGTGCTAACGTTACCTTTTTCAGGCTAACGCACCAATCTACATTAGTTAATTAACCCGAACACCGCAGCTAACATTATCTTGCTCAGGCTAATGTACAGTAAGCTAACATTAGCTTGTTTAAGCAGATATATCCCCATGTTTGGGTTAACATTACCTTATTTAGGCTAATACAGTGACTAAACTAGCCTAGCATAGCAGGTAATAGTATCTTGTTTAAGCTAGAGTATAAGCATTGACTTGTTTAGGCTAGCATCTAGTTAAAGCTAGCATTATCTTGGTCAGGCTAACACAGAGGCTAACTTTATTTTCTTTGTGGTAACGTTACCTTTTTCAGGCTAATGTAGCAGTAGCATTAGTTCATTAACCTGAACACAGCAGCTAACATAATCTATAAGCTAAATATAAGTTAACTATAAGCTAACATTACCTTGCTTCAGCTGACATATCCCTGTTTGGGCTAACTTTATGCTAACGTAATCTTGTTAAGGTTAATGTGGAAGTTACCATATTTTGCTTGTGCTAACACTACTTTATTGAGGCTAACACAGCAGCTAACATGAGCTAATTTAGCTGAAGTTAGACAGACAGATACATAGATAAAACATGGATGTCTGCACTTGCATTTAGCAGAAAGTTATTCTGGTGAACTGCACTCAGCTGCTGCACAGCCAGTGGTTATACGCCCAAGCTCTGGGTCACGCCAAGTTTCAATTATACTGGGCAAGAAACACACAACCACATCGACCTCGTCTGGCTCTCAGGTGTGCGGTAAGAGTATCTGCATTCACCTCAGTTTCATGCTCCACTGGCAGCAGATAAGACCTGAATTCTCTCAGTGGGAAGTTACTCAAAACAGATCACAAAGAAATCATATTCTATACAAACACACACACACACACATTTTCGTGCACAAAGAGGAAAAGTCGCCTTCGGGGCCTCTCTGTTAGAGTCTGTCCTGGTTGCTCCACGTTATTGACTTTATTAAGACGTCTAGACGAGACATCCTCAAGCATGAAGGAAGGAAATATGGCGACACGGAGACAAAGACACACTGAACGGGCTAAGTAGAGGACATAAAGACGCCAAATATTCTCTCAGTAACCGCGACCCGTCACAGGACAAGCGGTTACAGAAGATGAATGAATGAAGATGAATGATATTAGTTTAAAGCAGCTACTAGAAACTCATCAGAGCATCAAACTGGAGTGCAGAGATTTTCTTTTGGTTATTTTAACTCAGAGTCCCAGAGAGACGATTGCAAACTAAACATCTGCAGTTTGATATCAGCTTCATGCATTAAAGGTTTCAGGTTTCGACTCAGTCTGAGGAAGAAAAGAGAAGGAACGTCCAGTAATATCTGTTGCAGGTGCAAGAAGTGTTGCTATTTTTGAGATGGCACATTGTTAAAAATGGAAAATGGAAAAAAATATTTTAATTTTATTAATTAAAAATTCATGGAAGCAACTGGATCTGACAAAAAATATAATATTAAAAATATATATATATTTCAAGATTCAAACAATATTCATAAATACAATAATAAACACAAATTATAATTACTATAATCTGAGTAAAATGTTTTTTTAAATAATTAAATAAATAAATATATATATATATATATATATATATATATAAAAACAATAAACAAACAAGAACGTAAACTAGAATTGGCCGATCGATCGAAGCATTCTTATCCTGAACCTGAAGTACCTGCTCTGCAGAAATCGAATCCAACGTGTGAATATAAAGCAGACCATCCATCAGTGTGAGAGTATGACGGACAGAAGCTCCTGATAAGATAAACTCTGAGGCTAAAACAGGGAGGTGAGACACAATGGGATCAGGACAGGAGGAGAGACGGAGGACAAGAGTGTGCTTCATGCTTGCAGCGAGCAGCAGCGACAGGCGGAGATGGAGATGGAGATGGAGACGACAGCTTTGTGCGCAGGCAGACATGGAGCAGCGCTAAACTAAGTGTGACTGAAATGTTTGCAACAGACAGATGATAAAAGATAGAGGAGAGAGAGAGGGAGGGAAAGAGAGGGAAGCCGGTCTGAGAGAGGATTTAAACCAGAAAGGAAAGTGAATCTTTAAACAATGCACGCCTAAAACGACCCAAAATAAATCAGGAATATCTCAAAAAGGTTTAAGATGATGATGGTCTCTGTGGGTAGATAAGACTTCAGAGAACAGATTCACAGTGTCAGTAACATTGTGGCTTTTACGATGATTAATCTGTGAAAAACTTAAAGCTAATTTAGCATAATTTCATTAAATGAAGCCAATTTGCTATAATATGAATACTTACCAGTGTACAGTGTTTATTGCAGCTAGTTACAACAAACACTACCCTTGTCTGAGGCTGGGAGGACACTAGGATCTAGTGTTTATGGAAATACCACAAAGCTCACATATTCTACGAAAGCAGAACGAGGCCGACTCTCCATTTGGACTTTTGGAAACAGGATTTTTACCTCCTGAAAGGGAATCTGGCTACAAAATACTACCAACACCCACTACAGGAGGCAATGTACACACAATTCAACCGTCTCAAATATTGTTTCATTCTACAACAGCCTGTAAATCATCAATTTCTACTATTGTGCACGTTATAGAATCCATAAAAATACTGATAGGTGTTAAGTAAATGTTTGCATTAGCCTACATTTCCAAAGTTATGCAATTCCCATTTGGACCAGATGAACTGATGCTCACTAACCATTATCAAAATCCATCGGACACTTTTTTAGACTTTCCTCAAAACATAGGTGGCACAACTTCCAGACATATTCTTTGATGAGTTTGTGTTTGTCTTTAGATTCATTATCCAAAGTCTATGAAACTGAGAATGAAACTGTTTTTTTTTTATCAAAACTCTTAAAGATGCTTAAACTTGGTCACTACAGCAGTAATGTCAATTAACTACCTGCAACAAGTCAGGACGCTACGCTAATAAACAAGATGTATGTTGTCAAAACCTGAGGCAGCCAGTTAGAGAGCAGCCTCCTGGTGTCCATGTGATCAAGAAGAACACTCTAAATGTCTAATGTCAGCTATTTTATTGTTTAGATTCATTTTTATTCACACGACACGACATTCAGATGCTGAACCGGTTTCTCCAAACCTGTTGCGCAAACATTTAAAATTAGATGCAGCATGTGAGCGTTGCCCTTAAGCATGAAGGTGAACCAGCTAATTACTACTAATTGGAGACAGTATGTCTCTAAGAGTTGTGACCTTCGCTCTGTGTGTCATCAGCATTTAAATTTATCATGATTAGCGCCTAGTTCCTCCTTTCAGTCAGCATCGTCGACTAATTATTAATATATTATATTATTTAAATATTAATATTTAAATATTATTTAAATATTAATATTTAAATTAATTGACTTTATTAGAATTTCTGTGCAATATTTAAAACTTTTGAGTAACACTAACCTCACTACACAAGCTAGTTGCTATACAAGTGTCCTCCTAGCCTCAGGCAAGGGTAGTGTTTGTTGTAACTAGCAACAATAAACACTGTACACTTGAAAATATTCATATTTTAGCAAATTGGCTTCATTTAATGACATAACGCTAAATTAGCTTTATGTGCTCTTGTTTGTTATGTAACATGGATGTACAGAGAAACACTCCACACCAAGCCGGCTGCCAGTACGCTGTTTAAGCTAAGGCTTAAGCTAAGGTTTAAGCTAACCTTATCTTTTATGGGCTAACATAATCTTGTTTTGGCTAACACATCTGTTCATGATATCTTCAACCAAAGCTTCAGTCCCTTTACCAGCATTGAGAAACATTCTTTCATTTAGACTAAAGTTTAAGCTAATTATCTTGTTCGGCTAATATGTAAGCTAGCCTTATTTTGTTGGGCAAACATTACTTGGTTTAGGCTAGCTTAGCAGCTATTATGCCCTTGTTTAGGCTAACAATATCTTCACCTGACCCTGAAAGCCGCACATCAGCATGGTACAACGTTATCCTGTTTAGGCTGAGGATTAAGAGTATAATATTTGGCTTTCGCTAAGATAAAAGCTAATCTTATCTTGTTTGGGATAACATTACTTTAGCTTGGCGAACTACTAACATACTTGTTTATAATAATATCTTCAACCAACACACCCTTAGACATTATTATTATTATTATGCTTAAGCTAGAAGAGCAGCAAATTATATTTTGTTCAGACTAATATAGCTAACATTATCTTGTTTGAGGTCATAAAGCCGGTAAAGGCTAACATAGCAGCTAAAGAAAGCTACTTTAGGTTCATGCAGGATGCAAAGTCGTGGATGGTGTTTTCTAGAGTCTAAGGTGTCGCTCTCATTGGTCCTTAAAGCTGAGATCAGTGGTTTTTTTGTCTACTTCACATCTCCAAAGGTTTTTCCTCCTCTCATGACTACAGTGTCTGAATTTCATTACATGGTTTCTTGTCGACACATCACTGCTGGCCCCTTCCTGTGCTGGCAAACCTTGAGACTAATTAGCATTAGCTAAAGTGTGTATTAACTACCTGTAAAACGCCAACCTCCCACCTCGTGTGTCCCTGAATAGGAATAACATTTCTACAAACAGACAGAGCCAAGCGTTAACGCCACTTCCCGGTGTCAGAGTTCGTTTCTCTGAAATAACATCATCTATAAGGACCCTTCAGGTGGGTGTCGGGGGAGAAAAGAGTGTAATAGGATTGAGGAGTCACACAGGCTGACACTAATATAGAAGCTGTAATGACAGAGCCTATTACTGCTAAGTGGTGTGCAACATGACCTGAAACCATTCCAAGATACTCTGAGCAATATGTCTGATTTAATGTCACAATATATTTCACTGATGGATGAATCCTTATGTCTGTCAATCTGTCACACATGAAAACACACACACACACACATTTATTTATATCTATTATATATCTACAGCACAGTGAGCAGCAATATTGTAGAGGTTCTGTTGCTTTAGGTGACTTCTCTCAGTGATCAATAACCAGCTAACCTGAACAACAGAGATGCAAAGAGTCTGTTATTTCTTATTTGATTTTTTGAAATTAATTATTATTTATTTTGTGACTAAAGTCTCTAAAAGTGTCGGAGAGACAATCATGAACTTTGACTCAGGTTCGTGATCACCTGAGTTCCTCTGTAACTTTGGTTTCATACCTGAGGCCTCATCCTTTCTTTATATTTCCTGTACTAAGCTAACCACTCGTTAGCATGCTCACTCTTAGCGTCAGTAACTTCCAGACAGCAACAGTTGCAGCCGTTAGCATGCTAACTGTTAGCCTCCTTAGCAGAGTTGTTCTCATAGCTGTTGTTTAGAGTTTAAAGCCTAAAATACATGTTATTAATGTTACAGTCTAATTTTTTTTTAAACCTAAGCATTTCCTGTATTAATCTACCCATTTGTTAGCTTGCTAACTGTTAGCCTTGATGGCTTCCAGACACCAAACCACTGCGACCATTAGCATGCAGCTGTTAGTATGCTAACTGTCAGCCTCAGTTGCTTCTAGACACCAATGGTTGCTAATATATTTGATATATTTTTATTGTGTTAATATTCGAGACGGTCTCATGCTTTCTTTATAGTTTCCTCAGTTCCTGTATTAAGCTACCTGCTCATTAGCTTTTAGCGTCCTCTTCTAGAGGCTAACAGTTGCTTTGTAGCAGCGATAGCACTTACACATGAAACATATACCACAATCTCAGTAACTCCATTAGAAGACAATATTAATCTCAGTTTCATTTCAAACAACTCACAAAGTTAACAACATTAATTAATGTCCTGTGTGTTGACGTCCTCAATTAATCTGGACAAGAACATAAGTTTCAGAAGTACAGTGAACGAACTTAGAAAAAGAAACCTCCACTTTGCAGGAATAATGACAGATAATTTGAGCGATAAAGACAACAGCAATGACCACAAAGGCAATGTTCGCCTTAACGACTTAATAGGAGGGAAGGAAGAGCAGGAGATGTTCGTACAGAGAGACGAGGACTATTTCAGGAGCGAATAGACTCTTAATGATGCCTCGGTTCCTGCTGCGGCAACAAAAAGAACTGGGTAAAGTGGTGGAGGTGGTGGTGGAGGGGGCGGCCATCTCTTCATGCTAGAAGAGCGGTAATTATTTTAATTAGCCCTTGTTTAAATCTGAATAGAGGCCCAAAGCTTTGCAGCACAGACGTGGGATCGTCATATTTGAGTGAATGCATCCCACGGGGCTTGCTGTCCTCGAGTGGAGTCACTGCTTAGCAAAAGTCTGTTTACGCCTGTCTGTCTGAGCAGCAGCTGCCCGTCTCCATGCCTCCTCATTAGCAAGCGCCGATCAGCGTCTCAGTGATAAACGCTAAAAAGCTGTTTAGAGCAATAGATGTGGCTCATCATCGCAAATATTTTAACCAACAGTAAAGAAAAATCAATTGAGTCTTAAAGAAAACACAACTATGAGAGAAAATGTGGTGTATGAAGCTGAAAATGTAAAAATCAAACTGCACAACCGCTACGTATGAGCATCACAATAAAGACAAACAAGATCAACCTGGACATTAAAGAACAACTGTCGACATAAGTCAACCATGACGTCTCTTGTGTCTTGACCAAATATTTGCACTTGAATGCACCACAAATCTACAGCCAACGACCAGCTGAGAGGAAATACCTTTTTATACCAGAAGATGGCAGTAGTTTGTATTCATCATGCAAAAGAGGAAACAGGAAGAGTTACAATTAAGTGAGAGGCTAGGAAGCTAGGAAGAGCTACTGTTAGCTCGAAAGCTATGAAGACCAGCTGTGAGCTGGGAGGCTAGAATGCTATCAATAGCTACTGTTAGCGAGGAGGAAAGGAAGGTAGGAAGAGCAACTGATAACTGAGAGGCTAGAAAGCTACGAATGCTAGCTAGGAGGCTAGAATGCTATCAATAGCTACTGTTAGCGAGGAGGCAAGGAAGCTAGGAAGAGCAACTGTTAGCTGGGAGGCAAGATAGCTAAGAAGAGCTACTGTTAGCTGGGAGGCTAGAAAGGTGGGAATAGCTACTGTTAGCGAGGAGGCAAGGAAGCTGGGAAGAACAACTGTTAGCTGGTAGGCTACAGAGCTGGGAATGCTAGCGAGGAGTCTAGAAAGCTATGAATAGCTACTGTTAGCAGGGCAGCAAGGAAGCTAGGAATAGCTGCTGTTAGCAAAGACGCAAGGAAGCTAGGAAGACCCACCTACCAGGTCTAACAGCAACTTACAGATGCTAATGGTGATAGTAATGGTGATGCTAATGGATAGCATTAAAGTTACACTCCACATGGGTAGAGTCAACCTTGAGCATATAAATAGCGGAGATGACGTTAGCGTTCAACACCATGCTAACTGCTAATTAAAGACAGATTCAGTAAACGCTCCTGATTCCACTGAATGAATCTGAACTTTGTGATCAACAGAATCATCAGGTAAAAGTTAAAATGTTGGAATAAATGTTGACTAGGTTTATTATTTAGTGTTAAGTTAAAAGGATTAATTGACCGATCAGATAATAATCCATTGTTCATTCGTTGCAGCTCTGGTTTAAATACCATTCGTCTCATTGTCTGGTTTTGATAAACGGTGCAGAGTTAGCATGACCTTTAATTAATTCATGTTTATTTAATGGTCTTCGCGCTTCATGTGCATCCTGGTTGTTGCCCAGAATATTTTCCATGTGGACGGAGCCTAACATGACATTTCTCTTTTTACATTTTCAGCGTTTCATATTTTTTTCCACTGTAAATGAAGTTGAAACCAGCTGGGTGGAAACTCCCAGTCCAGTCCTCAGCCTCATCCGTCCAACAGCTGAGACCCTCCAAAACACAAAAAATAAAAATTGGGCCTGAAAGGAGAGCCAGATGGAGAAGTCAGAGGGGTTTTTTTGTTTTGTTTTTTTCTTTTCCTCTCGGTAGCCATGGAAACCGACCAAAGATGTCCTCACTGGAGGTTACAGGTCATGAGTGACGTACAGGAAACGGCTGCAGACAGAAAGAAGTGACTTTTACCATTTCTGCGATGGAAGCGAAGACGCTGAACGGTCTTAATCAGGAGGTTTTTATGGAGGGTGCGAGACGTGTCCTCTCCACCCAGCATGATCTCAACATCTAAATCCACTCAGCGGCTTGTGCAGCAGAGAACGAGTCAGACAGAGTGATCTAATGTGTCCTTTTAGTTTCCCTCTGTATTCAGATCACACTCTGAAAGGTCAACTCATGTGCATTTTATTCTCAGATGTTTTAATTGCAATTATTCAACTTATTTGAGTCGTTTATCAGGAAAAATTAAGAACTGTGTGGGCTATTTCTGGACTACATGAGACATCAGAAGAAATCACGTATAGGTTGAACAATTAATCATCAGTTAAAAACCTTATCATTTATATCATTATACATCACAGTTTGACCAGTAACATAATAGCACAATAATCTTTAAATAATGAAAATGTTTTTCATGCCACATGCAGCTTTTCCATGCCAAGGCCCCCCAAACAGCTTTAGCTTCTGGCCGGGGACCCCCTATTGCAAACCTACAGACAATTGTTTTTCTTTATTTTTACACTATATCAAAAACGTGTCCATTTTGCGCTAGCTACTTGCTAGCTACATGCTAGCTACATGCTAGCTTGAGGGGCTAAGCATCTTGATAAATGGTGCAAACCGCCAGGTCTACACAGATTATGAGGTCAAGAACCATGTTTTGACTGGCAGGGAATCAAAAGATGAGCATGGAAGATAACATTTAGATATGATATATTGTTAATAATTATGTTTTATGATGATTTAAAAAATATATTCTATCATATTTTATAATAATGATTCATAAAATAATTATATTTTACAATAATGGTGAAAAATAATTCAATTATATTTTTTTCATTTTTCTATTTCTTCCCTCTAATTGTCTGAGGCCCCTTAGCGCCCCCTGGCGGCCCCTGGCGACCCCCCGCCACTTTGAAAACCACTGTTTTAGTGGAAAGAACAAGTAGATAAGGAAAACGTTAACATTTAATGAACTCTCCTTTTACAAGACATTTTAGGAACTATGTGACGTTTTTTAAGAAGAATAAGTACAATTTCGGTGCATTGCTGCCACCTGCTGTTTAGTTCTATGTCTCAGTGTCGTGTTACGTCATAACTCTTACTAAAACAGTGCGACCCCTAGAGGACAAATTAGGAACAACAGTTCGTTTTATTGAAAAATTAAGACACGTATGGATAAAATGTGTGAAAACCAGTGAAAGAGATTTTTAATTCACATTTTTGGAGATTCAACGTGTGAAGTATTTTTTTGAAGCACATTTTTTTGTCCGCAGTCGTTCTTTGATGTCTTTTAAAACCTGAGGGTTTGATCCTTAGTCTTTCCATTTGTTTTCTTTAAATCCATCATCGTTCACACGACCCTCCAACACAAAGCATTCTGGGATAAACTGGTCTATACAGTCTGTGACGCAACAGCTGTCACTGTGCGCTAAATCCAGCTGTGTACCCAGCTGCCCACCATGTGGAGGTTTGACAGAGGTATTATAAATCATGCAGCATAAGCTCAGGCAGTAATGGTGAATCCTTGTACGGTGGCGTCATAAGCCGTGAGTTAGGAAACAGACTTCAGCTCGTCTGTTACCGTGACGTAGATCTGTGCGGAAAACGTCAGATACTCAAGAACTGACACGTCAAAAGTGTTTAAATTATTTCAGCCAAGAACCAGGAAGCTGAACTCTTACAGTAAAACGCTAGAGCATCTCAAGAGTTTAGCTCAGTGTAGCTAGCATGTCTTAGCATGTTACAGCCACTAGGGGGCAGCACTACGTCGTATATTGAAAATTAGTTGATTGTTTATAGACGTTATTTAGACTAAAGGTGAGGTGTGGCTTCAATCTGCACAGAATAAGAACATCAACTCTTCATTTAAAATCTTAAATCTGATTTCAAGAATGGCAGGATCTCAGCGATGCTCAAAAAGTCCTGGTATCGTGTTTCAGTTAAATCTGACTCATTCTAGATAACACAATCATCTTGGACACAGCAGTTTATTTGCTGTGTAACTGACCACAGAGAGAAAAACACAGTAGAGATAATTACAGTAAAGGTGTTATTATTCTGGGACAGAACAGGATTTCTGCAGCAGCAGCAGCAGTGATATATTTTATGAGATACACCACTACAGAGAGAACAATATATTGCTGTGGGCTGATGCTTTTGTTTGCACAGACCTCTTCATTTCTGCTCCTCTTCCTTTTTGCTGCCTTCACAACAATTTGTGGCTTCAAAGTACCTGACTGTCCTTTTTTTCCCCACTTGTGCCTTACATGCTCTGAATCTGCCACCCTCCACGTCTTTATCATTTCCCTCGCTTCTCTCGCTCACAGACAATTCGTTCTGCAAGGCTGAATAAAGCTGGTGAAACGAGACCAGCTACGGGAATGAATGAAGAGAGAGAGAGACAGAGAGAGGAGGGTCTGTTGAAATGTGACAAACTAAAACCAGAAAACCTTTTAAGGCGTATACACAGCGTTATCCGTTCATATCATTAACCTCTAATGACTCGTAGCTTGTAGAAACATAAGCACAACGACAAGAATGTCAGAAATACAATTAGAAATTTGTCCACAAACCTTTACTTGATATCAGAGAAGTTAGAAAGGAGTAGTAGCAGCTAGCTAGCCAACTAGCCTGCTAGATCAGACTCGGTGATCCAGCAGGCTAGTGATATGTTATAAATTAATCATCAATAGTCTGGAAGTCAGACAAACTTCACCTGTCTGCAACATTTTTTGTTGTGGAAAGTTGGTCTGGAGTCTGATTATGCTCCTGCAAAGATCTGCTGGACCAATCAGATCGTTTGGGCGGAGCTTCATGTTGTAAAAGGAGTATGTTTTTGTTTAAGAGATTGCATTATTTGTTAGACTTCAGTTTTTGCAGCGTAAACCCAACTGAAATGATTTAGTAAAGGTAAAGTCGCCAACAAGAGCTCAGCATCTCTGAGAAATTCCTTAAGAGTGTCGGAAACCCTACTCCCGGGTATGAGCTCATGAAGCCGATAGAGAAGAACCTAAAGTAGAACCTGAATGAGCTGCAATGACCTGAATCAGTTTATTCCAACAGCAAACAATATCTATTTGGGGGTAAAATGATCTCATTTTGAGCTAACTTCATCCTGTTGAGATTATTAGCAGGTAACACTATCTTGTTTGGGCTTAAATTAGCTTGTTTGGGCTACAAACATTAGCTTGTTGGGCCAAAGAAGAAGTAAACAATGCTGTATTGTTTTAACTAATGTAGTTTAACCGTCATAACATTCAGTTCGTCAAAATGTTGTGTGTGCATTGATTTATTGCTTTTAGTATATTTCAGAAACTTCAGTAGTACTGGTACCATCATCAGAAAATGCAAACACATTTGCAGGAAACAGACTCTCTTACATTATTTAGTACGTTTGTCACAGGAAAAAACATTGCAGTTGACGACCTGATGAAGCTGGTTGAGAAGAAGCTAAAATATAAAACATATTCTGGTTTATTTAAGATATTTTTTGTTCACTACATGAGTCCAAACTGGTTCAGCGTATTAATCTATAAAATAAACAACCCATTGAATGTGAAGGTGTGTCCAAACCTTTGACTGGTACTCTATGTCCCCACACTATTATTTAGGGGTTTGCAAAAGAGGGGGAGGAGGGGGGAGTCAGGATTAGGAGAGGGGAGGGAAGGGAGGGGCAATGTTGTCATGGGTTCCAATATGTGGTTGCCATGGCAGCAGGCGTTGGCGGTGCCAGAGATCTCGGCTGGACCCGGTGAAGTCAGAGCGGCCGACTCTGGCAGCCGCCCAGCATTCCTCCGAACGAGCTGAAACAACCTGAATCAGTTCATTCCAACAGACTACAGCAAACGTTTCTAGGTCCAGACGACCCAGACAACCGTCCAGTGACGAGACGCATGTCAGCAGCTTGCGGTGATGCAGAACTGCTGCACAGCACGATAAGAGCAGGAGAGGCTTTACAGGAAAAGACTGGAACCAGAATCCAGGAGCAGTTCACACAGAATCTGAGTTTATATGAAGGTCCCAACTGGATATACCATGAAGGTCACAACTGCACATCATGATAACTACATTATTTACATTCCTGTGCCACTGGTGAGAGAGGCACAGGAATGTTTATGCTCTTTCTTTTCACTTAAAGTCTAAGATAGGGATCTGAAACAAACAAGCATGTCCAACACGCCAGCATGAGCCAAAGTAGTTTAAATAAAAGTTTGGATGTAAAGAGCAGCTCAACATTTTTATGCTTCTGTAAAAAAGTTCTGAAAGTAGACAAAGAGAACCCAGTAAAACCCATGAAACACAAATACGATACACAAGATTATGTGCAAGACAGTATTATCTTGTGTAGCATAGCATGATATTGGGCTAACATTATCTTGTTTAGGCTGCCACTAAAATTATGTTATTCCTGGCTAAAGTAGTGGCTAGCATGTTAGCAAGTTTTTGCTAATAATATTCAACAATGTGGCTATCATTATCTTGTTTAGGCTAACTGTAGGCTACCTTTTACCGCAGCTAATGCTATATTATTTAGGCTAACATTATCTCATTTTGGACTAAAGTTATCTTGCTAGGGCTATTAGCAGGCAACACTAAATGTTTGGGCAAATATTAGCTAACAATATCTTGTTTGGGCTAACAGTACCTTTTACCACAGTTAATGCTATATTATTTAGGCTAACATTATCTCATTTGGGCTAGGATTGTCTGGTATGGGCTAATAGCAGCGAACATCATCTTGTTTTGGGCTAAAGTACAGGCTATCAATGCCATGTGCAGGCTAACAGTAGCTAACGTTATCTTATTTGGTGGTATACCACAGCTTACGTCTTGTTTTGGCAAACAGCAGCTATTAATATCTTGTTTCCACTAACAGTGCCAAAAACAAAATCTTTTTTGGGGCTAACTGCAGCTAACATTATCTCATTTTGGGCTAACGTTATCTTGCTAGGGCTATTAGCAGGCAACACTAAATGTTTGGGCAAATATTAGCTTACCGTATCTTGTTTGGGTTAACAGAACGTAAAATGAGCTTGTTTGCAATAACAAATCATTACCCTGTTAGGTAGTTACTAATGCTACATTGCTACATGCTACTCTCATTACATTCAGTTTGTCAACATATTTGTTGCGTGTTTTTTATTTATTGTATCAGATTTATATTTTAGAATAATGCTAGTAGTACTGGCACTAATCATTGTCACATCATTAGAAAACATTAAAAAATACAAACGCATTAAGAAAACAGGCTAATTTATTACATCTGATTCCTCCTAGGTTGAAGCCCTACACAACAAAACTCAACATATGATCTCTACAGTTGTTTTTCAGTATGTTCAGTCTTTGACACTTGACTTTCTTCTTGTTTCCTGCTGTTTTTCAAAGAAAAAGAAAGCGACAGTGATAGAAAGGCAAGATAGCTGTGCAAATGAGAGATGTGTTTATGTACGTGGATACAGGCAGAGAGCTTTAAACAGGAAGTGATTTGTAGATATAAACCTCTCTCTGTTCTTGCCCACAGTCACTCAACTTTAAACCAGTTTGTGTTTTCAGTTCTTCCAAATCTAAAATCCTCTTTATGCTCCGCTGTTTTAATTCCAGCACTCGGGACCTTGTCGCCTCGGGAACGAGGGTCACAGTTTAAATCCCACATCGTTCGAATTAACTCCAATAACAGACTACCCCTTATTACCAGCTCCAAGAAACAGCTCACGTCACATTTGGCTGAAATGTTTTCATTACAATCAATTAAATGATTTTTATTCATGGAGTAGCGTTACCTGAAGATGGGTTACACACCTTTTCCCCATTTGTGCTTAAAAAAAAAGCAAAACTGTCTAATTTTCGCACAATACTTAAAGTTTATCTGGAGCCTCTTTGCTGAGGAGCTGATTCTGCTCCTGCAAACATCTGCCGGGCCAATCAGATCATTCGGGGGCGGGTCTTAATGTGGTGATGGACAGGATAGTAACAGTAGTCATACACTTAAAGTTTGTACAGTGTCTACAGAGAAACATTAACATCCGTCCAATTGAAGGTGTCCAGCTAAAAGACAGCTTCGTTCCGTCCCTTCTTTCATTCATTCCCTCTTCCCTTCCTCACCTCTTCGTCAGAAATAAATTAAATCTTAACGTGTGAGAGACTTTACAGCTTGTTCTAAAATCTGGATCATGTCTCCAAGTCATGACGCCCACACAACAAACAGCTGAGGTGACATTTTACATCAAATATTTATACATTTTTTACCAAATAACTCTCCTGAACATCCTGATAAGTGCTGCCTATTTTGTTGCACTTCTTTTTTATTTTTTCTTGGTCAGATCGTGCCGCCCTGCTATCTCTATTTTTGAGCTCTTCAAGGCCGAGACACAAAACACGTGTTCAGAAACGATCACAATAACAAAAGTGTGTGCAGAGAGAGCTACATGTGCTCTGTCTCAGTCGCACAAACTCCTGACCAGAACAGCTGTGATGAGGTCCGTCCCCAGAGGAGGGGAGGGGGGGCATGTGGCACCAGTAGCTGGATGATACCGGGACACAGAGGGGCCCTCAGAGGCCATCACACAACCACAGGGGACACATTGTCGTAAATGTTGACCAGAATCCAGGAGCAAACGACATCAGTGTTCAGGAGTCGGACGGAGAATCAGAACAAAGTGAGAACAAACATCAGACAGAATGAATGAAAGAAAGGAACAGAGAAACAAAGTGGGATTAGGATTCAGACGTGAAAGGAGTCCACATGGAGCTCAGTCTGAGGAGAGACAAAAATAAACTCCTATCAAACACAAACACAGCTCCCACTGTGGCCGTCGTATGAAATTCTATGACTTTTCCATAATGGACGAGTTTGTTTTTAAAACTAAATCAAAAAACCAAAAGTTGTATTCTAAAGCAACGAAAGTGAAAGTTAATATTAAACTTAATTCTCTTTCTACTAACGTGATGTGAAAAACATTAAAAGCCAACAAACGTATTCTCCTTGACTGGTCCAGGAAGTAGTCTCCATGGTGACCACTGGTCCAGGAAGTAGTCTCCACGGTGACCACTGGTCCAGGTCTCTCTCTGGTCCAGGAAGTAGTCTGTGGTCCAGGTCTCTCAGGTCCAGGAAGTAGTCTCCATGGTGACCACTGGTCCAGGAAGTAGTCTCCATGGTGACCACTGGTCCAGGTCTCTCTCTGGTCCAGGAAGTAGTCTCCACGGTGACCACTGGTCCAGGTCTCTCTCTGGTCCAGGAAGTAGTCTGTGGTCCAGGTCTATCAGGTCCAGGAAGTAGTCTCCATGCTGACCACTGGTCCAAGTCTTTCTCTGGTCCAGGAAGTAGTCTCCATGGTGACCACTGGTCCAGGAAGTAGTCTCCACGGTGACCACTGGTCCAGGTCTCTCTCTGGTCCAGGAAGTAGTCTGTGGTCCAGGTCTCTCAGGTCCAGGAAGTAGTCTCCATGGTGACCACTGGTCCAGGAAGTAGTCTCCATGGTGACCACTGGTTCAGGTCTCTCTGGTCCAGGAAGTAGTCTCCATGGCGATCACTGGTCCAGGTCCCTCAAGTCCAGGAAGTAGTCTCCATGGCGATCACTGGTCCAGGTCCCTCAAGTCCAGGAAGTAGTCTCCATGGCGATCACTGGTCCAGGTCCCTCAAGTCCAGGAAGTAGTCTCCATGGCAGCCACTGGTCCAGGTCTTTCAGGTCCAGGAAGTAGTCTCCATGGCGACCACTGGTCCAGGTCTCTCTAATCCAGGAAGTAGTCTGTGGTCCAGGTCTCTCTCTGGTCCAGGAAGTAGTCTCCATGGTGACCACTGGTCCAGGTCTCTCTGGTCCAGGTCTCTCTGGTCCAGGTCTCTCTTTGGTCCATGGATCATTGCGTTCAGCTCTAAATAAACCTGGTTCCTCTCCCGATTCTCAGCTCATCACGTCTCTAGATAAATACCGGACAGACTGTCGTGACAGTTCGTAAAGACATTCTTGTTCCACAGAGGATGACCTCCGTCGGCTTCGGTAAACACCCCGACCTTTTGATTAGCGCCACTTGAACGGTTTCCAAGATGACAACATACAAACCAATTACACTTGCCCAAATGCTTCCTAACAGCCATGGCATCGAGGAAACCTGCCGTCTCCTGAGCAGTCAACCAACACAGAGACCTGTCAGCGAGACGTCCAGCCGAGTCGTCCCCTGAGCCTCTTCCTGGTTGTCAGTCTCCGTTAATCCCGGTGGCATCTCCGCCACAGAGCGCATGTTTTCCTGCTGGTCTGTTAGACAGTAATGCTGTAAGATAATTGCTGCTGGTTTGCTGGAGGAAATTAATATAACAGCCTGAAGTTAATGTGTTTAATTAGATTGAGATTAACGTCCCTTTAACTCGCTTTAGACGCAACGAAGCAGCGTCTGCTCCAGAGATGTGTGTGTTTGTAGCTGTTGTAGTTGTTTTGTGTCCTTTTGTGGTAGTTCCACCTCTTTTCATAGCCAGTTTGTTTCTTTTGTGGTTGTTTTCTCTCTTTGCAGCTGTTTTCTCTTCATGTGTAGTCGTTTGTCTCTCCGTGCGGTTGCTTTGTTTCCTTTTTCTCTTTCTGTGGCTGTTCTTTGCCCATGTGTGGACATTTGCAGTTGTTCAGCAAATTTTGTGGTAGGTTTGGCTTTTGTGGTTGTGTTGAGCCTTCTGAGTTGCAGAAGGATTTTCTTTGAGGCCAAGAACATGCAATTATTTTCTTATTATTAAACCAGAGTTATTTCTGGCATGGAGGATCAAGAGGTGACTGGCTGCTGGAGTGTTTTCAAGGCTTGGGCAGACATGAAGCTCTCCCGGGTGGATTGTGAGCACAAAAGATGAACAACTGCAAATCGGCTTTGTAGATGACATATAAAAGGACCGTGGTGAGAGATATCTGACCCACACAGGACACAACTCTATGTCGTAGCTTGCTCACAAATCAGTTTCTGCCACATAACCTCCGTCGTATTGATAAAACATGCGGTGATTCATACGTTTCTGTGTTCAGGAAAAATGTAATGTGAAGTTAGGTGAACAGAAAAGAGTGGTTCTGCACAAAGAGACAGAAAATATACAATAAGACTCAAAGTAACTGCAGACAAAGCAAGACACAAAGAGACACAAAACTATTACAGACTGACTTAAAATAACCACGAAGAGACCCCAAATAACCGCAAGAAGACTCAAAACCACAGCAAACTCCTCGAAATAACCACAAAGAGACAAATAACTGCAAAGAAACTCAACACAACTGTCAAGAGACCCCAAACAACGGCAAAGTGACTCAAAGCAACCACAACGAGACAAATGAACAAGGAGGCCCCACTTAGCTGCAAAACGACTCAAAATAACCATGGATCAACAAAACAACTGGACAGAAACTCAAAACAACCACCAAATGAGATCAAATGACCACACATCGACATCAAATAACCATGAAGAGACTCAACACAACTGTCAAGAGACCCCAGATAACCACAAAAACACTTAAAACAACAGCAAACAACCTAATAATTTGACTTGAGAGCTCAAAAAGCCAAAGGCATCAAACATGACAGGTTGAGTTTGGCAGAAATTTGTATAAAATGACGTGAAACCACTGGAAAAGTTCAATTAAAGCTTTGTTAAAGAGGCAGAATAAGCTCCGGTCGCATTGTGATAAAATCTGAACTATTACTGAGGCTACATTTAATTAAACCTACAACAGGCTCTTGAGCTACGGATGCAGAAAGTTGCCTGCATGAGCCGAACAGGTCAGAGTTTGTGGACTGAACAAGGATCGCCTTAATTGCCGGCATGTGAGCGATTAAACAGGGTGAGTTGAACAAACAGGGAGGGTGTGTGTGCAGAAGGTGACATGTTGCGTGGGCGTCGCAGACACATGTGAGAGTTTGTTGTTGCAGTAACGTGAGCCGTGCAGGAGGCAGCCTCGCCCTTCCAGCCTCGCTTTAACCGGTGGTAAAGGGGAAGAAAATCCCCCTTCAAGTGAAGCGCTCTGCTGGTCGCCGTTCACTCTGATTCATATTTAAAAGTGGAAGTGAAATTCAGATTCACTTGGCCATGGCGAGGTCTCATAGCCGGCATCGAGTCAGCGGGGTCTCCAGATAATGTTTGGATATTTGCTTAAAGATGAAATCACCGAACATGAGACGCTGCCATTGATCCGGAGACGTGTCGCCGTGCCCGTCACCGACATCACTCCTCTCATCCTTTCATCTGCTTCCTCCTCGACACAAGTCAAAGGACTCTGTGTTCAGCCGGGTCGGATGAGGCTGACTCTCGGTTTGAACGCCGGCCAGATCATCACCTTCCCCCATGACTTGACAGCTGACATGAAATATGGAGGCTGACCTGATATCGTCAGATGGGCTGACAAGGTCATAAACCTCAGTGACAAATAAGCATCAATCTGTGTCTCCTTCAGCGTCTTTAACGTTACAGACAAAAAAAAGACAAATATCTATACAGTGTACTGAAAGTACCACAAGTATCTGTACTCAGTTTGCAGAAAATTATCTCCTCTGTAGCTGATAAATAATAATTATTTTTCAACTGTTGAATTCATATCTTGAAATTTAATCTGATCATAGGAACAAAGAATCTAACATTGTCTAGTTTAAGCTAACACAACCGCATCTTATTTGGGCTGAGGTCAGCTAGCCTAAATAAGTTTATTTCATCTTAGCTATCATTATCTAGTTTAAGCTAACACCACAGCTAAGTTTGTGTGAACAAACATGTGAACAGAGCAGTCTAATTGTCACATTTGTTTTAGACGTTGTGTTGCCTAGGGTAACACAGCCACTATATCTCAGTTGTGCTAATGTTGTCTTGTTTAAGATAATGCGGTGGTTAGAACTATCTGATTTGAGCAAACCATATCTAGATTAGACTAACACCGCAGCTAAGTTACTTCCTTTGAGCTAAATATATAGCTTTAAACTAGCACGGCAGCAAAGATGTTCACATTTAAGCTAATCACAGATAGCTTACGCCGACGCGGCAGCTAACACATCACATGATGTGGATGAATGTAAGCTAGCTTGGCTAAAACAATAGCTTAAATGCCCAATCAATAGTTGGGCGCAGAAGCGGCTAACGATACTTTGTTTAGGCTAACATAGTAGCTAAGATTGCATCATCTTTGCTAACGTTATCTAAGGCTAACACTGCAGTTAAGATTGTTTAATTTCATATCTAGTTTTAAGATAGCACAGTCGTTAAACGTATCTTATTTTGACTAAGATAATCTTGTTTAAGCTAACAAAGTACCTAATGTCGACTTATTTGCGCTAAAACAGCGGCTAAGTATATTTAGTTTGCGCTAACAGCTGCTAACCCTTTTTTAAGCTAACAAAATGGCTAACATTAGCCTCTTGTTTGAGCTAACAACATTATCATTTTAACGTTTAACATAACTTTGAGTATGCACAGTTCTGTGTTATGCTGAAATACAGCTGTTTATTAAATTTCAAATTAAATTTAAAGCTGTCGAATTCAGAAATATGGAATTACTGAAGTAGCAGAGGTTTTATCTGAGCACTCGGTTCTGCTGTAGGTGACAGATAACCTGAGATGGAGAAGCTGAGTGGATGACATGAAAGCTAATGATGCCTCAAACATGATCCTCCCCTTCCAGCTCCTCTTTGGGGTCCGGTGACCAGCAACCTGAGCACAGGTGAGGCCCGAGGTGTCACCATGATGTCAGAGGGTCAGCAGGTGAGGGGTCTTTCCAGCAGATAACCAAAACTTATCCGACTGTTCCTTTTTTAGAGCAAAAACTGGCCTTTAAGTTGATTTTAATTCATTAATAGGTCTAAACTAAGTTATCCAGTCACCTGAGAATGTGGAATGTGACATTACGCACGAGTGACGCGTCAAAGTGTGACGCCTTGGAAGAGAGAATGAACCTTGACCTCATTCAGATTTAATATTTCAGATTATTTATCACATTTCTATCTAACTTTATTTATGACCTTTTTTTCCTGAGCAGCTTTCTTTAAACATAAACGCATCCAGTCAGGCTTTTAGAGGAAGTGGGTCACAGAGAAAACTGAGCCAAAACAACAGGTAAGACATGTCAGGTGTCTTTACCTTAATGATGCTGCTCCGGCGCGGTGCCGCCTTCACGGACTCCAGGAGGATGGTGTCGGTGTCCTGGCCGCCGCCGGGGAGGATGACACCGCTGCGCCGGCCGCGGGGCGCCCTCGGCGGAATGAAGTCCGGCGCTCCGTCGCTGCACTGCCCGTCTCCACATCCATCGCGCTCGGACATGTCGACGAGGAGGAGCTCGGTGTGAAACAAGCGGGAAGGGAATTAATCAGCTCGCCGGATCTGACCCGAGTAAAGTTTGCCTCTGCTGTGCGTGGATGCCATTTAAAGAAGAAACTGGTTCTTGGTTCCCTGACGCAGCCCGGAGGAAACTAATCACCCCAATGTCCTTAATTATGAGCGGATCCTCTGTGAGCTGGGCTGACTTCCACTCAAATCAAAGCACCACTCGCAGGTTTCAGCCTCGACTCTGAGGAGAAACTGGACTGATGCGCTCTCCCCCGGGAGGCGCGCAACAAGTCTCCGCTGCTCTCGGTTCGAGGCGGTCAAAGCATAAAAACGCGCAGAAAGTCTCGGTGCGTAAAAGAAGCGACCGGTGGAAACACAAATCTTCGAGGCTGCTGCTGCTGGTGCTGGTTTCTCCAACAACACCAAAAAAAATTATAGAAAGAAAACACACACCGATGTCAAAGTGCAGGAACGAGCGAAGTTGCGCTGCGACGAGCGTCAAGACGCCAGAACAGAAGATCCACTCATGTGTGACCCACGGAGCGCGTCGCTCCGACTAAACGCGGCCGCTGCGGATGTCTCGGCTGCACTCAGGGCAACAACAGCCGACTTTTGACGAGAACAGGGAACACAATTGACAGTCGCGCCGCCTCTCGCCCGCCACCCCTCCATCCTCCGTCCCTTCTGCGCGGCTCCGCCCACACCATGCCCCGACAGCACGACTGACGCGCGGCGAGGCCAATGCGCACGGCCGCTGAGCCCCTGGAGCCTCTGATAGGCTCCTGAGGGGCGGGCTCACTCTGTAATATATGGGACAATGGGAGGTTTGGGTTTTTTTGTGGCGGGTCCAAGTCTAAATTCAGAGGACAGAAAGACAATCAGTGAATTCAGTTTTCATTACAAATTAAATCAATAAAAAGTTTTTTGTCTTAACTTTAACAATAGAAACATCAGTTTATGATGTTTCTATTGACAAAATAATTAATTAATACATTTATAAATTGGAATGAAATGTTAGTCCGTGCACATGACTCTGAGTTTCAGCTTTAAACTGAAGACAAGCGAAGCAAAAACCAATGGTCTTAGTCATGAATAAAGTCGCAGGCTGGTTTAAATATTAAAATATGAGTCAGTAATCACAACATTAAAAAGCACTCCTAGCTTCCTGTGTGATGATAACAGACTGTGTACCAGCTGGTGGTTGGTTGAGGCGTTGTGCTGCGTTCAAGAGCAACTTTTTGGTCCAGACACAGAAGCTGTAATAGTTGGTCTTTAGTTCTTTGATAGTTTTCTGTGTTCCTCCTTCAACTCAGCAGGAGAAGCAGTGATTCAGAACATAAACCATGACTCAACCAGTTTTCTCGTGGTAAACCTTTGATCAGCAGTTGATGCTAATCCTTTCAAGCCTTCTCTCTGAAATAAAAACAACCTCATGGGTGCCAGGCATCGAACCTTCCCACTGCCGACTGTAAACCACAAACCCAAATCACCTTCTTTGTTCAGTCTTCAGACATCTGACGTCCGAGATGTACACTCGACCTCTGACCTCCTATTATTGTGAAGCCGTCGCCGCCGCCACCACTGCTGCTTCAGACCGGCAACAATCGGTGCAGAGGTGTAATAAAAGTCTGATCTATTATTCATCACAGCAGCAGCATTTTCTATCCTTTCCAGAGAAGGTCAAAGGTCAGGGTCAGGGAGGAAAGCAGCAGTCCTGGAGCTGGCAGGGATTTAGTGTCAGGCTCAAGGACACATCAGCAGGGTATTCACTTAAAGCCAAGTCGTCTTGGAATGATGCAGGTTCCAGTCATGTGGAAAACTAGAGTCGAACCTTCCTCGATTTTAACCGCTATCAGCTTGGTGAGTTTGGTGCCAGGAGCCAAAATGGTGGACGGTGTTTCCTTTAGGTAAACATTTGGTGAGCTCTGTGTGAGAGCTCTGTTGATTTTGTTCAGATGACTCCTTCTAGAGCAGAGAAAACATCAATACTTAGTCATAATTTCTTCTAATTGTACAAGAATTTCCTTCAGTTTTGGTTCGAGTCATAAGCATAACATTGGTGTAGTTTTAATGGACTGATTATCTTCTCCTCTTCCATAAAAGGTCCTCTCCTATGCTATGCTAAAGGAGCCTCTGCAGCCGCTCAAACCCAGAACCTTCTGGCTATAAACCAACGCCTTAAAATGCCGTCATGCAAATCATAGACCACACGCTACAGAACAGAGAATACACTAATTATGTCCACTTGAAATAATACACTTTTATCCCACAAAGCCATGATGAAATGTGTCCTAAAGCCCGGCTCAGCCTCGAGCCCCGGTGTCATTTGGCACAAACACTTTGAAAGGAGTCGACATTTGGCTCAAACTCACTGAATCCCCTGAATTATTGCTGGTGGAAGGTGTTCCCACCTGAGCTGATATGTGAGTGTGTGGGCTCGGACCCTGAGCTGTGGAATGTGGTCGGCTGGTGAGGCCCATTAGCGAACCAGGCTCGCCAGTCGCACCTCGCCGTCAGTATGCACGAAACCAGGGCTCACTCGCAGGAAGGAGGAATTTGACAAGGTTATATTTTCTCATTGTGGCAGAAAAAGAGGAGAGTGTGAAGACGGTCACATCGCGTTCTTTAGGTCATTAAAACAGACACGGGATTAGAATCAGGTTTGGTGCCAATAAATATTTGTGTGTGACCTGATCAGGATCTAAAGAGGACCTGTTGGTTTTCTTAAGGACGTTTCTTACAAGTAGATTCTAGCTTCTTGTATCAGTAGAGAAACGTTTTCAAGGAAATCTAAAAGTCTGTTTGTCCTTGTTTCAACTTTGTCTTTATGGATAGACCATGACCTGGATCACTGAGGACCTGCTCAAATATAATTTAACACACTTTTGGACAAGCCCCCTTTGACTCTGTACAGTTCAAACTTTAAGGTGAGATTTGTGAGTCCTTTTTAATAATGGTATATTATGTTTGCATACAAATTGAAAACAATGTTGAAAGACTTTGGAAAAGAATTTTCAGAACAAACGAGTCATGTTGTATGATTATAGAAGTTAACCTGAGTAATCTTGTTTTTAATTCTGCAAGTAATTAAAAAGCCCAAAACACATGTATGTATGTAAAACCACTGCACAGTAAATGCTCAACTATCTATCTTTGTTAAATACAGGTCTTCTGAAATGCTGAGCAAAGACAAAACTGCTGTTACAGGACTTAAATGAAAACAAAAAAGCAAAAACATCCTCCTACGCAGCGAATAAAGACTCATTTACTCATTCATTCGTTAAACACAAGATCATATTTGCTGCTCTGCGAAATGTGAGGTGTGTTGACCAAGTGACCACGAGGAAACAAGATTTAAAACTAATTCCATAATTTTTCCAAAACCATTACGTTATGTTATATTGATTCACTATATTATACAGAATCTGTTGATTACCTTTTAATTATCATTAAACATTTCTGATAAATTGTTTTCATTTCTTCATATCGAAGTCAATTTTCAGTCAAAGAAATTCTTTTCTCAAACTCTGTTCAGAATCTTCACCATATTTCTGCTACTGTTACTGTGAGTGCATGTGAGAAAATATTTTTTTGTCGCTTGATCTGTAATCTTTAGGTTAAACATGAAAGCGGTCAGCTGTGACTCCTGGTGATTTCACGTTGAAGGTCTTCCACTCACAGTCACAATGGCCAACTGAAATGCAACTCAAAACCACATCATCCTGCAACAACATAGCTGTCCTGATGGGTTGCCCTACTGTGAAGGAAGATTTCCGTCAGTTATTCTATTCTCTGTTTACCGTTATTCAGTTTTAATACAAAAAAAAAACGTAGTAACTTGTATTATAAATTTGTATTGTGGCGTTTTAGTTTGGTCTAAGTATAACTAGAATAATCTCAGAGATAGATGCACTGGAACAGGAGCTGGTTTGTTTGTTAGAAGCTCGGGTCAGATCAGAAGCTAGAAGTTATAAGTTATAGGTTATCAGACGGACTGAAAGAGTTCTACTGTGGTGCTAACCAAAACCACAGTTCACAGTTAAATCATCCAGTCTGGAGCTATATTTATTTAACCTTGACTGTAAGGTTCACTGAATCTGTGGATTCTTTTAAATGACAGCTGAAAACTTGTCTGACCAGAGAACCGTTTGATTAATTAGGATATGTTTTCTTGAGTGTGGATTTTTCTTGCATTTCTCTTTCTTTTAACTTTTGTACCGTTTCAACTCTAGCTTACTTAGTTTTATTTTTATGTCATTTGTAAAATAAAGTTTGATGGTCACAGGCAGGAATGACCTCCTGTGGCGTTCTGTTGTGCATTTGGGTAGAATGAGTCTGTTACTAAAGGTTCTGCTTTGACTGGCCAGTGTGTTATGGAGTGGGTGAGATGTGTTGTTCAGGATGGTCTTAACTCTTACCAGCATCCTCTGCTCTGACACTGTGTTTAAAGAGTCCAACTCCACCCCGAAAACATCACTGGCCTCGCGGATCAGTTTGTTGAGTCTATTAGCATCTGCCACCCGCAGCCTGCTGCCCCAGCATGCAACAGCGTACAGGAGCACACTGGCCACCACAGACTCATAGAACATCCTCAACATTGTCCGACAGATGTTTAAGGACCTCAGTGTCCTAGTAGTAGAGTTGACTCTGTCCCTTCTTGTAGAGTGTGTCAGAGTTCTTTGATCAGTCCAGTTTATTGTCAATGTACACTCCCAGATACTTGTAGTACTCCACAATGTCCACCTGGGCCCCCCTGATGGTAACGGGGTCACTGGAGCCTTTTCCTCCACATGTCCACAACCAGTTCCTTTGTCTTTGTCACATTCAGCTGAAGGAAGTTGTCCTCTCACCATGTGACAAAGTTTCCCACCACAGTTCTGTACTCAGGCCCCTCACCATCACCGATACTACCGTAGAGTCATCAGAACATTTCTGAAGGTGGCAGGACTCTGTCTGGTTGTTGAAGTCTGTGGTGTAGACGGTGAAGAGGAAGGGGGAGAGGACTGTCCCTTGTGGGGCCCCAGTGCTGCTGACCTTATCCAGGTGAGCATCTGCATGGTTGAGCAGGAAGATCGTGGCTGGTAGGCGAACTGAAGAGGATCCAGTTGAGTATCGACCATGTCTCGTAACTGTCCCAGAACCAGTCACTTGATGGTCTTCATTATGTGGGAGGTCAGGGCCACCGGTCTGTAGTCGCTGGGGCTGCAGGGGCGTGGTGTCTTTGGCACTGGGACAAAGCCTGATGTCTTCCACAGCACAGGTACCCTCTGTAGGTTCAGGCTCATGTTGAAAAACATGTTGACTCAGTGTTGACTTCCGAAACTAAAGTTGTATGACTAAATGTTGTACAAATCTTCTCTGATACCTTTAATTAAAGTGTTTTTCCCTTTAGAAACCTGCTCTCTGCTCTTCCTTCATGTCTTTAAATGAAGTTAAATAACTGAGGTTCAGGAACAGGGCCACACCTCAAACACCCAATTACCCGCACCTAACCTCTCTTCACCCATTTGACTCCACACGGAGATGCTTTTTAAATGCAGATGTTTTGCTTCGTTTTGTCCGATCGTCCACATGAATCCTGTAAACGCCCTGAAACAAGCTTTTCTGAAACCTGGTCCCAGGTTGAAAAAATTCACAAACGCAGCTCTTGATTTTGTGTGGACGGGGAAAACCATATGATGATGTCATGGCCACGCCCCTGGAGCAGCCTTCCACCTCTTATATCCCGTGAGACATCTCCTAACAACATCACCAACAATGGTGGACTACATGCTCGTGTTCCTGCTGGAGAAGATATTGAGCCTATTATGGTTACTAGGGCTAAATATCATTTCTCCTTGAGTTTGGTTTCTTCTAAAGACGATTTGTAAACAGCGCTCAAGCTTTATGCGCATGCTCCGCCGCTTCCTCTCTGAAACAGCGCCACCTATAGGCCTGGAGTATGAAGTAATGTTTAGAGTCGTGTTGAGACGGATCCGTGTGGACGCAGATATTCTTGAAACGATGACAGAGAAAACGGAGGAGGAAAGATGGTTTTGGTACGTGTGGACGAGGCCTCAGTTTTCAAATGAGCGTTCAAGAGCACAGACACGTCTTGAGAAATCTAGATCTCTTTCAGGCTTGCTCTGCAGGTTTCAGGCCAGGTTTTTGTAAAGCGATTTGTGTTGTTATTGACGCTATATAAATAAAATTGAAATTAATTGAATTGAATGACGTCAGAAAAGCCCATCTCTGACTTGCCTCAGCAAACTCTTGTGGGGGTCAAGGAACATCTCCAGAGATATGCCCCCATCCTGAATCTCTCTCCCTGGGTTTCTACGCTTTATTTGTAAAGTAGCTTTAAAAATGAAGCAGAATGAAATGGAATTGCTAAAGCAGTACTGATCGAGCCGTACTGTAAAATGTACTTAAATGTATGTGTTTACCATGTGCCGCTGTTACCAAATAAATGCTGATATCAAAAATGTTTCTAACTAATGTGACTTCTCACAGTGAGTGTATTGGTGCTGACTCACTTTCATTTTATTAGTTAATAATAAACACTGCAAAGATAAACAACACCAATAAGGAAACTAAGCTTCTTCTCTCTGCTTCATCGTTGTACTTTTATTAAATCTAACATGAAGATGATCAGGATCAGCTGCTCCACGTCTCTGGTGACTTTCTTGTGGATGATAATTCTTGTCAGAGGAGGTGAGTGTGGAGATCACATTTATTCTCATTTAAAATGTCCTCATTATTTCAACACATCTCTTATAACAGCATAAGTAGGAACAAGATTGAGTCATGCCGATGATAAAATGAGAAAACACAGACTCTGTAGAGTTAAATAGTCTGAATATCCAGGTACCATAGCCCTGTTACATATCAGGACCATTTGATCTACAGCAGAATGTGGAAATACAGGAAGTAGCTAATGGTAAGGAGGGGTGATTAACCAGACTTAACAACCTTTTAAAATTAAATCCTCATCCCCAAAGTTTTTGGTTAAACCAAGAACTGTTGGAGAGACTAAAACTAAAAATTGTTTTCTTTGGGTGTACAGTAGATTTTGTTGTTCTGTTGTAGTCTAAATGTGGTCATTGACAGGCTTCTAGGATCTTTGTGTGTCTGACTGGTAAACATTCAACAAGATGAAGACATTTATCAGGTGTGTAATGTTCTGTCACTTTGGATAACGTCTTATTATTATTCAGATTCAGAAAACTTTATTTGTTCCCGGGGGGCAATTTAAGGCACAAGTGAGCAGTTTACAGACATTTTAAGGTGCAAAAAAATACAGAAACACAACAGGTACAAAGTACAAAGTATATACAAGTTGCCATGCCATAAATGTTATGAGTGTCCAAAATATCCATGGAGATAAGTAGTAAATGGAAGTAAAGTGACTAAAGTGCAATGTACAGGGAATATGTATTTACAAGTTATAGCCAAGGTAGAATGGGTAATAAATAAAAATGTGTCTCTGGTTTACAGTGAAAGTAGATGTGTGATGTGTTTACAGATACTAGACAAATCAGATACTGCAGAATCCAACAGAAGTGACAACTAATGCCAGATTAGGAAAAAAACACACACACAGGGTTGTTATGAGCAAATCAAGCTTTACAGTGTAAACTTTACACAGTAACAGCAGCTCACTGAATGAATATTATTCATAAAGGTTGACATAATCAAGTTACAATTTGTTTCACTGAATGGTTCTTCAAATATATGTTGTCTATAAACTGTGGTTGCTTCAGTAATGACTGAATGAAAGAACTGTATGGGAGAGCAACCATTGCTGTTTCCTTGTGTTTGAAGATCAAAGTATTAAATGTTACAAGATGTATTCACTCTAAATGTACATATGAAGTATACAAAAGTAGTGTCACAATGATCAGACATTCACACTCATACGGTTTTACTGGTTTCATGTTTGTTTGGGGGTAAATAGTGTTGAAAGGACTGATTTGGACCATAATCCATAATCTACCTCCAGGAATACACACACACACAAAGCATTCTATGATCTGCTGTTACATTCCCGGTTCTAAACAGTTAGCTGATCCAGAATCCACCAGACTGGAGTTAGTTCTTACAAAACAAAAGCTGTCAGGCTTTCAGGAAGTTAAGAGAAGACGAGAATGAGCTGGTTTCATAACATAACACACATGACTGAGTGACTGTTGGAAGAGAACTGAGGCCAAGTTAAAGATATAAATACATAGGTGCAGATTGGGAACTGGGGATAGGTGTCATGTGTGGCATTCATGTTACAGGGAACAGTAGCAAAGTCCAGGACTGAATGAATGCAACATAACAAATCAGAAATATAAACTAGTGTTTAAACTCAACCAGTTTAACATTTTTTATGCTGGTGACCGTTGTGTTTTAGAGCAGGTTCTTGTGACTCTTGACTTCATATGCAGCTGCTTAAACCAGATCAGTTCTCTCAGTGATACATTTTATTTGATGTTTCAGATACTGAGGTGTCCTGTGTTTTCATGGAAACATGCACCTTACCGTGCAGTTTCCAGGAAGACCCTGAAGTAGTCATCCGCTGGATTAAGCTGACAGAAGGACTCCCTCGTGTCCACTCATTTTCCAAGAACCAAGACCAGCTTGAAGACCAGGACCAGAACTTCAGAGGCAGGACTTCACTGTTCAAGGAGCAGATCTCCAGAGGAAACGCCTCACTGCAGCTGACAGCAGTCAAGGTTCAGGACAAAGGAAGATACCAGTGCTACACGAGGACCACCAGTGGAACCGAGAAGTCAGAAATCAGCCTGGAATTAACAGGTATGAGAGACAATCAATGATACAGAAAACACCACCAAATAAAAAAGTTAGATATAAAAATGTGTTTTTCACTGTTTATCTTAACTGTGAAACGTATGTGCTGTGTTGTAATAACTGCCACCTTTGAAAGGATAAAAGTTAAAGTAGCAAAGTTAGGACCTCATAAACTAAGACTGTCTGTTTTTTGTAATATCTGCAAACTATCATGAGGCATCCAGAGATAGTTCAATGAACTGTGTTTCTTTTTCAGATAATCCAGTCATTGTTGGAAGCATCATCGCCATCATCATCATAGTAGTCTTTGTTGGAGTCACCATCATCATCGTCAGAGCAGACATTTGTGGAATCACCATCAGAAGATTCATAAAACAAAATACAGCAGTAGAAATAGTAAGAAATGTGGTATGTGTAGTAGCAATGGTAACAGTAGTAGCAGCAGTAATAGCAGCAGCAGCAGCAGCAGTAGGAGCAGAAATAGCAGCAATAATAGCAGCAATAGCAGGAGCAGTAGAAGGAAGAGAAGGATTAGGAGCAGCAGTAAGAGAAAGAGCAGAATTAGGAGCAACAATAGGAGCAGGAGTAGGAGCTGCAATAGGAGCAGCAATAGGAGCAGCAATGGCAGGAGTAGGAGCAATAGTAGTAGCAGTAGTAGCAGCAGCAGCAGCAGCAGGATCAGCAGCAGGATCAGCAGTAGGAGCAGCAGTAGGAGCAGTCATCATATGCTTTGAAATGATGAAAAGGTAATATGACTTTCTGCCTCAATTTTTTAATTAATCGTTGATGATTAATCTTCAAAATATTTCTCTTTATGTCGACAAGAAACAATACATTAGTCAGTCAGTCATTTTCTATACCCGTTTAGTCCTGTTAGGGGTGACGGGGGTCTGCAGGAGCCTATTCTTCCAGTTGTCATCGGGCGAGAGGCAGGGGTACACCCTGGACAGGTCGCCAATCCATCGCAGGGCCAACATTCACACTCACATGCAGTGGGAGGAAGCTGAAGAACCTGGAGAGAACCCATGCAGAGAATCCACACAGAAAGGCCAGCCAGCCCATGGATTTGAACCAGTGACCTTCTTGCTGTGAGGCATCAGTGCTAACCCCCTCACCACTGTGCCGCCCCAATACGTAAGTAAATCTCTAAAACATTCTGCTCTGAATGGACTACAGTATAAAAGTTAACATGTTAAAGGAGACTATTATTGCCATGAAGTTATAACTAATGTTCTATAATGTTCTAATATGAGTTTCCTCCAGTGATGATCTAATGAACAAATCAGTGAACCCTTTCCTCCAGCTTTCAATGAACCACTGTCTCTGCTACAAAGATGATTTCAGTCACAGTGTGAGTGTCAGACTGACTGGAAGCAGAGTTCAACTACATCCATGATCTGAAAACATTCAACTCACTGAAATGAGGAGAAACCAGAAAACCATAGGAAGGAATCATGATGGATTGTCCCAAGTGGACCCGCCGCAGCCGGGATAGACTCCACCAGACCCCACAACCCTTCACAGGATAAGCACTTACAGAAGATGAATGGTGAAGTTGGTCTTTATCATCAAGATATGTTTGTCAGAGGAGGTGAGTGGATGGAAACAAAAAGAGGACAAATTAACCTATGGACTGAAGGATTAAATGATACTTTGAAGCATTCACAAGTTCATGAGTAATGTTTTGTCTCCCAGTATCTCAAGACAGCATGGCCTCGTCTTTGTTTTTCTTCTTTCTGGGAAATTAATCACGTGCATAAAGTAGAAACAATCAAGTCATCAATAAGATAATAAGTTGTTCTTCAGTAGTCTTTTAGACTTTTTCTGTGACTTATTTTATAATTGTTTCATAATTATAAATGACAAGCTCTGACCACAGATGATCTTTGTTTTGTAGTCTGTGTCTAGTAGGGGATCCTGTAACACCATCATTCATTCATTCACTAACACATAAAATTGAAGTTGAAGTCTCAGTTATTAGTCCGTACAGCTGATTCTAAATAAACTACAGAGCTCATATTTTAGTAATGAAGACACATGTCAGTCGGAGTTTTAATGATGAGTCTTTAGTTTGAGCAAATAGACCATAAAGGAACAAAAAGCTAAATGAGACTTTGAACACACACACAGCACTTGATAGTCAGATGAGTTCACTGTTGGGTTTGATCAGTTTTATTTGTTGACAGAAGAACATAGATGGTGAATGAAACAGACTCTGAATCTCTTTCTTTAAAGGCAGCTGTTGTGATTCTCATCAGTCATTCCCGCCTTATGTCACCAAACATGGCTTGAAACCTGTGAGGACCCTTCTCTCTAACCACCTCGACACTGTGCCGCATCATCCAAGTCCAGCACTATATGATCTTGAACATCATATAGTGCTTGAACACGTTTCTAAAAGGGGTAATACCGCAAACAATGGTAATGGAAAAACATTCTGGTAAATGAAATATATGCACAAGTCAGTGACTTGATCTTATTATATACTTGGACTAAGATATTCTACGTTTTAGTGCTTTGTGGCAGAAAGTAGAAAGAAGTATACCAAAGTACAAGTACAAGCTTTAGTCTTAAAGTATATTTGTTTTATTGACTGAGAATCTTCACAGACAAGACCTAAAGAGCCTAGAGACTGGATGGGAGAAGTAAAACCTTAGCTCTCCATTAGCCAGACAACGTTAGCTTCTTTGTTGTCAAATCAGACTGAGACCTAAAGATGCTCAGCTGGACTTGTAGAGTTTCTGGAAGACAAACAGCTTCCTCAGCTACTTGAAGCCAAAGACAAAACATCTTCAAACTCTACAAGTCCAGCTCAGCTTTGTGTTTTTGGATACACTGAGACCCTTCAGAGACAGACTGTAGAGAAAAGGCTTTGTGTCGTCTTCAAGTAGTTCTTCTTCTTCTTGGATGAAGACTTGGGTGAAACGCCTCAAACCCAACAAGTTCAGTTTCTGGAGAGACCATGACCTGGAGGACACCTGAGACCCCCTTCAACTGGTGTGGGGGGTAAGAAAGGACATCAAGGAGACTTGTTGATTACAAGTTTGGACGTTTGATTAAAGTATCGTCTTCAGTCCTTCATTTCTAAAAGACTTTTGGACGACACTCACAGATGATCCTGTTTGAAGTCTCCTAAAACTTAAGAAGCTTCCTGGACAAACTCAAGACTTCAAGACACCTACACGTCCAGTTGTCCTTGTCTCAGCTTTGTTGTTCATTCATTCATCTTCTGAGACCACTTGTCCCGTGAAGGGTTGTGGTGTGGGCTGGAGTCTATCCCAGCTGTCATTGGGGACATTTAGAATCTAAGGACCTTGTCTTTGGACGGTGGGAAGAAGCTGGAGAACCTGGAGAGAACCCACGCAGACACAGGGAGAACATGCAGACTACACACAGAAAGGAACCAGTCAGAACATGATAGATTAGAACCTAGAACCTTCTGGCTGTGAAGCATCAGTGATGACCACCTCACCACTGTTCCACTCCGCTTTGTTTTTGGAAGAACCATGACCTGGTTCTTCTTCTTCTTCTTCTTCTTTGAGGTGCTTGTTCTCCATCCCAACTCCCCGTCGGTCACTTAGACGTAGTTGAAAGCTCCTCAAGAAACCCAACAGGTCTTTCTTTCAGGACACACCATGACCTGGATGACTGAGAACCTTCACAATTGTGGAGGATCGTCTTCTTTGGTTCTTCTTATTCTTTGAAGTCACTTAGAACTTTAGATTTAATCAAAACATCCTCAAGAAACCCAACAGGTCTTTGTTTCATGTTTCCTTTGGACACACCATGACCCGGTTCACTGAGAACCTTCACATGTTTTGTTTTGGAGTCAAAGTGAAGAGACGTCAGAGGAGCAGAACGCCTGAAAACGCGTCTGAGGCCATAAAACGTGACTTCATTTAAAGAGTCGTTCTGCTGAAACTGTAGCCTCGGTGCTACGCCGCCACCTCGGTGTGAACACAGACCTCAGAGGCCTTCTCCACGGATGTGTCAAGAGTCGGTCAGCAGACGAGTGCTCGCTGTTCTCTGTAAACACCGGCGTCGGATCCTTTCACTCTCTGCAGTTATTCCGTTTACATTTGAGCTTCGCTGGATCCCTTTTAACTTATTATCGGAGGCCACTTTCCCCCTGGGTTACTCAAACATTTCTGTGCCGCTGTAAAAACACTGAGCTGTAGGTAATCCTCTTGCTGGGTGGCTAATCAACCTCCATCCCTCTGTTTGCTGCCGCGGGAATGTTAAACCCAGCCACGGTTACACAACGGTCGCTAACGACGTCCACGCTTTAGCTTCTTCTTCTAACGTTTCACGGTTGGAGCTCCTTAAATGTGATCTGCTTCCTGCTTTGTTTAGAATCTCTTCAGTGTTTTAATCGATGTTTAAAGACGTTGTGTTATTTTCTGGAGACGACAAATTAACAGACGAACGTTAAAAGGAAATAACTTCTAATATTTAGACGCAGTAAAAGAAGAATTTACACAACGACAGTGAAAAAAAGATCTGAGGAACTCGAGTTCTTCTTCTACAGATTTTTTCACCTGTGCCTCCTCCCTCATACTTCCTCCTCTTCCTTATTTTGCTCCTCCTTCTCTTCCTCCTATGCTTCTTCCTCTTCATTCCTCATCTCCTCTTCTTTCTACATCCTTCTTTTTTCTTTGCTACTCCCTCCTTCTTCCTTTTTCCTCCTCCTCTGCTTCCTCTTTCTTCCTTTTCTTCCTCTTCTTCCTCGTCTTCCTCCTTTCTTCTTCTTCACATCCTCTTTCTATATCCTCTCCTCCTCATCTTTCTTCTTTCTCTCCTCTTTTCTTTTTTCTTCACCTCTCCCTCCTCACCCTTCTTCCTCCTCTTCTCTCCCTTCCTCTTCTTCTTCCTCTGTTTCTTCCTCTTCATTCCTCATCTCCTCTTCTTTCTACATCCTTCTTTTCTTTTTTCTTCACTTCTCCCTCCTCCTTTCCCTCCCTTCCTCCTCTTCTTCCTCCTCCTTTTCTTTTTCCTCATCATTCCTCATCTCCTCTTCTTTCTACATCCTTCTTGCTCTTCTTTTTCTTCCTCTTCTTCCTCCTTTCTTCTTCTTCACATCCTCTTTCTATATCCTCTTCTCCTCCTCTTTCTCTCCTTTCTACATCCTTTGTTTCCTCCCCTCCACTTCTTCCTCCTCCTCTTCCTCATCTCCTTCATCTTTCTTCCTCCTCCTCCTCGTCCTTCTTCTCTTGTTCTGTTTCCTCTTCATTAATAAACTTCCACAGTGATGATGTCGTATCTGATCACATCTTTTCTTTTTCTTTTTTGATCTGGTCTCCATGGAAACAGCTCATAACTTCTGTCCAGGCTGAAGCTGAAGCCTGAGCTCTGGATGAAGTCTCCTCTTCCTCTTTGAGTCTTTGTGTCTCTGTTGTTCAGATCTCATCATTGTTGTAGAACACAGCGTTTTGTTAATCTCGTTAGTTCTGGGTCAAAGTGACATCAGCTCAGAAACACAAACCTCTCCTTGTATTGTCCTTAGTATTTTATTACTTTTAAGTTCTACTCTCATTTTAAGATAAAAACAAATACAAACAAATAAATTGAACTGATTGACTGTAAAACTCATTTAAACACTAGATGGCGCCACTGACAAACAAATCAACAGCCAGAGGAGCCCTGATCTAAATCCCCTTTCTAATGATGAGCTGAGATTCTGTTATTTAGACTAAAATATGTCAAATTATTAGGAACAGAAAAACTGAATCAACAACATCTGTGCGTTATTTATAACATCATAACACTGTGTTTAAATTTAGCGACTGTGACGTAATTATTAATGATTCATCAGTTAATAATCCTGATGTTGTGGACGCACGTTGGGACGAAGACACTGGTGACGTGAGGGTTTAATTTACTGCTGTATAAACCGTCCTCTTCCTTCCCACACTCCCGTCCATGTTTAGTGGAGGAGGGCCCCGGGTTTCCTTCCCAGGGCGTCCTGACCGGGTGGAGCTCCTGAACGACAGTGGTTTCCTGCCGGAGGCTCAGTCAGCTTTAAACCACTTGGAGTTATTTTTGAAATGTTTGGTCAGCATGTGTCTGGCAGGGTTTTTGGTTCGTTGAGTTTACTGCATCTGTTTCTGGTTCACAAGTTTCCCCCGTTTGTTGTCGAACGTCGAGGTGGAGGATTCAGTTTAAGTGTTTAAGTTATGTCTTGTTTTGATTTACTGTGGACAAAACTTATTTCACTGGGTTAGATGTTGTGGTGCTAAAAGAGTGAACATGGGGCACATTAAATGGAAAACAAAGAACTTCAAGTAACTGTGGACGAATATGAAAGAGAAATACATAAAGTGCTGCTTAGAAGTCTTTAGAAGTTTTTATATTTCTGGTTTGTGGTACCTGCTGATCAGTGTTCTCCAGCAGCTTGGTTCCTCAGAACAGAACCACTTCAGTTCTGAGATGTTGGTGGGTTTCCTCACATCAACTGCTGCTTCAGGTCCAACAACAACATTTCTCTTGGATTAAGGTCAGGACTTTGACTTGGCCGTTCCTAAACATTCATCTGGTTCTTCTTTAACCGTTCTCTTGTAGAACCACTTGTGTTATTGGTTCTCCTTGTCTTGCTGCATGACCCAGTTTCTCTTCACATTCAGCTCATGGACAGATGTCCTGACATTTTCTTTTAGAGTTCATTGGTCCATCAATGAGGACAAGGCGTCCTGGTCCAGATGCAGCAGAACAGGCCCAAACCAGGACATTAGCTTCACCCCCATGTTTGATGGAGGGATGAGGTTCTGATGCTTCATCTCATTTAAACCAAACTATTCTACTTTGGTCTCATCTGTCCACTAAACATTGTCCCAGTAGTCTTCTGTCTTGTCCACATGATGTTGATTTATTTAAACTAAACCAGGAACTGAGCCACACCAACTTAAACCTAGAGGTTCACTTAGTTTATCACCTCTCTGATATGTCATATTTTACTGAATAAATAAATAAACAAGTGTAATATTTCCGTTTCATGTGTTTGATTGGGTTCTCTTTGTCTGTTCTCGTGACTTCCACTGATGTTCTGAGTGATTTTTATGCAGATCTTCTGAAGGATGTACATACAGTTTGTATTTATAGACGTGATTTATGTGTTTCCATCTCTCTCTTCCTCTCCGTTAATAACGTCTCTCTCCATCCAGCTGCTTCCTTCCTTTGTCTCCTTCCTTTCATTCATTCAGACCAAACAATGACTTCATCATGTCAGCTCATCGTCAATCAGCGTTAATCAGACCAGAATCAGTGTCTTCACAGAAACGTCAGCATCAGATCGGGTGAAGTTTTAGGGAGAAAGTTTGGTTCAAGGTTCATCAGGAAATGAATGGAAGTCAATGAGAGGCACTGGGTGTGTGTAGACGGGAGTTCACGTCTTTGTGAGGACCAGAATCAGATCAGACCTGATGGATGAGGTGTAGAGGTGGTGGTGGTAACCATGGTAACCATTGCTAATTAACATCAGGTGAGGAGTTTCCAGGACGGACAGAAACATGGAGGTAGAGAAACAAGATGGAATCAATGTGGACAGAGACCATGGAGACGTGGAGACGTGGAGACATCTTGGTCGTCTTCTAAGACTCTAAGACTCACATTCAGGACATAGAGGAGGACATGGAGGAGGACATGGAAGAAGACATATTTCTTAATCTCCTCTTCCTCGTCCCCCTTTTCTACCTCTGCCAACTTGTTCTCCTCTTCCTCCTTCCTGTCTTCTTCTTCTTCTTCTTCTTCTTCTTCTTCTTCTTCTTCTCTACAGTCTCCAGGATGTGGCTCTTCCATCGTTTAACTGTGTTTATGTGTAGATTAGTATTTTTCTGAGGTTTATTGTTTATGTGACGTCATCCTGAGAACATGCGCCATCAAACGGCTGACCTCTGACCTCTGACCTCTAACAGACCGATGCACTGCAGGCTGCCTCATTACTGATGGAGAGATCACTGTTTCCTGCTTCCTGCTGTTTCCATGAACAGAAAGAAACCTGTTGATCATCTGAGAGAAGGGAAAGTTTAGAGAAACATCTGAAGTCAGAATGAAAAGAAGTTAAACCTGTGACCTGTAGGTGGAGCTCAGCAGGTCATTCATCTTCATATCTACCTCTGCTCCTTCTCCTTCTTTGTCTCCTTGTCCATCTTCACCTCCTCTTCCACATTGTCATTGTCCTTATTTTTCTCCTTCTTGTCCTCCTCAGTCTTCTTCTTTTTCTTCTCTTCTTCCTCATTCAGCTTCTCCTCCTCCTCTTCTTCTCTTGTTCCTCACTCTTCTACTTCAGATCATGAATAAATAATAAACAAAACTAAATCTAAATCATTTAATCATTTCACGTTGAAGTCAGACTGAAACTAACTCTGGTTCAACAAAAACCTCCACCACATGAGGACATCAGCCATTACTCACCACTGCAAGACCGGATGTTATGGATCTCTCACTTCAAAATAAAAGCATTTAAAATGTCTAAACGGTTTAGTAAAACTTTATAAAAATAACAATAAGATAAAAAGTAAATTAAAACTAACCATCACATAACTGTGCCTCCATGCAGAGACTTTGTTCTCACACAGATGGCACAAAAGCAACATTTACAAATTAAAACTAATTTAAAGATTAGTGCAAATATGCAATTAACTAAATCAGAATGAAATCCTAGGGAATATGATGCCGTTATTTTATATTTTGACAGTTTGGGAATTAAAGCAGATTGAGAAAGAGTAAAATCATTTAAGGAGATCAGTTGGAATTGTTTGTATTAAATTAAAATAAATTAAAATTTGAAGTATTTCAGATTTTAAAACATTGATTTACTTCTTATAATGAGAAAAGCAAAACTGTTAATAAAGTAATATTTAGTTTGTAAAACTTCTTGTTTTAACGATTCATATTTAAATCGTGTTCTTCCGGGTTTTATTTTGAAGGGTCTGCCGGAAGCAGTGTTGTCTTCGCCAGCTTGTTTCGTGGAGGGAAACTTTTTCTCCAGGGAGCGCGCTCCTCCTCTCCACGCTCCCGGACCTGCAGCCTCTTCAGCGGGACACTTTTTAAGAAGCGACCGATACATGGAACCATCTCCCCGGCTACAACCGGGTTTTTACTTTTAACTTCACTCACACGGACTAACATCGTGGATGGAAGCGGGGTGGATCGGTCCCGTTGAAGTTTAAAAACAATAAAATAAAAAAATAAAAAAATAAAAACTCTTAACAGAGGCTGAGTCTTTCTGCCGCGGCTCCTCCGGTGCTCCCTCCCCGCCTCGGAGGCCATGGGCTGCGGCTTGAGGAAACTGGAAGACCCGGAGGACAGCAGCCCCGGGAAAATCTACTCCACCTTGAAGAGACCGCAGGTGGAGACCAAGACGGACACCGTGTACGAGTACGTGCTGCTGGACTTCAGCCTGGAAGGTAGATCCCTCATATAATTAACCATAATTTATCGATTAATCGATTGATTGAGCATCAGAGAAATGACCGAATAGTTGTTTCAGTCGACTTTGAGATTCTCCGGAGTGAAAATGTAGGTTAATTGTTATTTTTAGAATCGATTAATCAGTTAATCAATTAATCAAACGTCCAATAAACCATAAACCCAATCAGTAATATCTATAATTCACAGAAAAACAATAAAGGTCAATATTTTATTTTAAAACTAACTCATAGCTTATGAATAAATGAATCTTTTTTGCAGTGTGCTGAATTATCAATTAACTGAATATTGATTCCACAACTATATATTTATGTCTCAGTTTAAAAAAAAATATTTTTAATTGTTGTAAATTTTCACCATATATTTAATATTTAAATTACGATTAATGGTCCTCAGTGTTTCATTATTAATTAACTATAATTTTTAAATCTCTTTACGGTTGTTCCAGCTTCTCACTGCTGAATATTTGCTTGTTTCACAGTTTTATTTAATCACAAACTCTAAAAATTTTAACTGTTGATCAGAAGAAATGAAGCTACCCAGGCATCAGGGAATAATAACAGGCGGATCTCACTCTTTTATGGTATTTATACACATAAAGTGAAACTAATCATCTGTGTTGACTGCTGGAATGTTTGTTGATCAAGAAAATAATATAATCAGTATTTAATGTTCTCATTCTATCCTTATGCTTTTATAAAAAGTACTGTCTTCTTATTTATGTCTTGCTTTAGCATCTTTAATTGGGTAATATTTGCTGTATATTAAGATACTTGAAACAATACTTGATTAATCAATAAGTCAGTGGACGGATTAATCATTTATGCCACTGATCAAACAAACAGTTCATTGTAGCTCGTGTTCTGCAATTAAATCACAGGAAAACCAATACGTTTTTTAATTTTAACTGATTAACCAATCATGTTTAAGCATCAAACGTCTGTTTCCTTTATCTTTATAGTTGGATTTGATGCTTTATTTTACCATAAACTGAATATATTTGAGTCATTGGTTTATATATTATCCAGAAATCAGCAGCTGAAGCTTTAGTTTATCTTTATTTCTACTGTCAATCATCCTAATAAGATAAACTAATATTACTAACATATTGGAAAAGGCCTGAAAGTGCCTCCTTCTTCAGACTGAAATGTTCTTCTGTTTATTTTCCGTTAAATTGGGCCTAAATAGTCGCCATGTTTATGGCGGTGTTTAGAAAACAACATCAGCTGAAGGGTTAGCATTAAAAAGATAACATGAGGCTAAACTAGACAATAAATTAAACCAAACAAAATATAATTAGCTGCTACATGAGCCTAACAAGATATCGATAGCTTAAAAATGATAATATTAGCTGCTGGATTAGCCAAATAAGATAACATCCCTTAGCTACTACATTATCCCAAACCAGACAAAGTGTGGTTCGTTTATATGATATTCATTTGTTGAAGCTTATTAAACCATGTCACAGCTTCTGTCTTCAGACTTCTCCTGGTATCAGGCTTTTTCATTCAGCCTGTCTAGAAATAGGTCAACCAGGGTTTTGTCCCTCAGCAACACATGGACACTCACTCGTTCACATACCTTCATGTGCAGCGACGTGAAGCAGAGGAATAATAACAACCTGATAATTTGAACATGTGCGGGCATTATTTATTTCTTTATTTTTTTGAGGATAATCCTTTCATCTGGTCCTCCGGCTGCTGGCTGCTTTCACTCTGACCTATTTGGAAGGAAATGGTGATTAAGTTGTGAATGAGAGCAGAGCGTTTAAACAGCAGGACGGCACCGTGATGAATCGGAAAGAGGAAATGTTGCCGTGATATTGACTCACCTCAATGTAGAGCTACAGCTAACAATTATTTTAATGATTTAGTGAATCATAACTTCACCCACTCTTGCCCAAACCACAAAGTATTAGCTGCTGAATTAGCCCAATGCTACATAATGTTAGTTACTACACTAGCCTAAACCATAGTATTAGCTGCTACATTAGCCTAAATTAGATAGCATTACATACTACACAAGCCACAATGTATTACCTTCTAAATTAGCCCAATGCTACATAACGTTAGTTACAGCACTAGCCCAAACCAAATAGTATTAGCTAATCACGCACTGGGAGCAACTGGGGGTTCAGTGTCTTGCTCAAGGACACTTCGACATGTGGCACATTCCGGGGATCGAACCGCTAACCCTCTGGTTCGTTAACAACCCGCTCTACCTACTGAGCCACAGCTACTTAGCCGCTGCTAAATTAGCCCAATACAATAGCCCAATGCAATATAACATTAGTTGCTACACTAGCCCAACCAAGTTACTATTAGCTACTAAGCTAACGCAAACACGATAACAAAATATGCTACGTTAGCCTATGCAGGATAACTTTAACCCAAAAAAGAAAGATGGATCAAAGAAAGATCCAATTAGCTGCTACTTGGCCCAAACAACATAACATTAGCTGCTAAATTAGCCTGAACATGATAACATGAGCTTAAACAAAACATTAGCTGCTACATTAGCCTAAATAAGATCATGTTAGCTGCAATGTCTTTAATTTTCTTGTCTTGATCCAGGTTACACGACTATAATATATAAAAACCAATAAATTTGTGCGTTTTATAGATAACTATAGACCTTATTACGCTGGTGAGTTTGCCGTTTGTCAGCTGGTATAAATATTACTAAAGTCGAGAGTTTAATTTGTGAGACCGTGTCCCAAACCCAAGAATATTTACCTTGGGGAAGTGATTTTAAAAATAGCACCAGACAGGCAGAAAGAAGTGAACGGTCCTTGTGTTTGTCAGTGTTTAAATTCAAGTCAACATTTATTTAAATACAAGCACCACACTAAGTTCTTCTTGGATTTGTGTCATCATCACTTCCTGGAAATGTGTAAATATGTGAAGTGTGAAGCTTCATAATTGGCACAGCTAAAGATAAACTGGAGTGTTTCCAGTCTCTAGTAGTCTGCTGGTGTCTGCCATCCTCTTTTTTATAAGAATAGAAACAGTTTGCTTCAGTACAGACTGTGTTAATCTCCTATTTAATGATCTGTTAAAAAAAAAGATGTAATCTTGGTTTGTTCTTGGCGACTGAATCATGAACAGACCCACATGAAACCAATCTGTGCCTCCAAATGTTCCCAGGATTTACTGGCAGTTGATCAGATTCTAACCAGACTTTACTGGCGCTGCAGCTTTTTTTATTTCTAACCAGAAATCACTTCACACGATGAGAGAATAACTGATTTGAGGTGTTCACAGCTCCTCGGCTACAAAAAGTACTCACCAGGAGATTTTCTGCTTTGTCCCCAGTGTGTCCTACAGGATTTGTTGTGTGATGAAGTGTCTGGATTTAATTTCCAACTAATTTTCTAATCAAACTTCCTGTTTGCTGTAAACTATAAATAATCACATGAATCATATGAGTACTTTTTCATCTTCTTTCTGTTTATCTCCTTATCTCAGAGAAGTATAATAATCACTTAAAAGGACGATATTATCTGCTGCATTAGCCGTAACAAATAAATTAGCAGCTACATTAGCTATAACAAATAACTTAACAGCTACATTAGCCAAAACAAATAAATTAGCAGCTACATTAGCTATAACAAATAACTTAACAGCTACATTAGCCAAAACAAATAAATTAGCTGCTACATTAGCCAAAACAGCATAACATGAACAGCCACGTTAGCCTCAAGACAAGAATCTGCCGCTACATTAGCCTAAACAACATAACGTTAGCTACTACTTAAGCTTAAAACATCGCTTGCAACTACATTAGCCTAAACAAGATAAGGTTAGCTCTTACATTAGCCCAAACAGCATAGCATGAACAGCTACATTAGCCCTATCAAGACAAACACATCTGCTACATTAGCCTAAACGAGATAAGTTTAGCAACTACATTACGCTAAACACAATTTAGTTGCAACAGCAGCTAGAAGATTAGTGCCTACATTAGCCTAAACAAGACAATGCTAATTGCAATATTAGCCCAAAAATAAAGCTGCTACATTAGCTTAAACAAGATAAGTTAGCAAATACATCAACCCAATCAAGACAGCATTAGCCTACACAAGGTAAAAATTAGCTACTACTGTTAGCCTAAACAAATAAACGCTAAATTAGCCCAAACCAGATAGCATTAGCTGCTACATTAGCTAATCAAGATAAAATTACCATAAACAACCACAAAGAAGTTACTCCATTAGCTTAAACGGATAACTTACATGCTACATTAGCCACTAAATTTACCTCAACAAATGTCAAATGCCATTTAAACGGATGTGCTGACGTGAACAACTTCACATCATAATATCATAGAGACAGAGGTTTCATGTATTTGTTTTTACTAGGCTGTGCTGGGAGTCGTCCCACATACATTCAAAGCAGGTCATTTATTTAGTCTCTTCTTCCTGGTGAGATTCAGATTTGAAGTGCAGCCTCAGAGCTGCATTCAGATTTGATTAATTGGATGCCACCTCCTGGTTAGAGGACATCATCGCCCCCTCCTTGACACAACCAAGCGTTTCTGGGACAGCGTATCTCCCAGCGCTCCCAGTGAGCGTGGCCTGGTTTTGAACGTGGAGCCTTGGGGCCCGGGGCCAGAGGACTCTTACAACTGGAGCTGATGTGAATATGTAGAGTGTAAACTGAGAGGGAGGAAGTTTAAATGAGAATTAAAAGATCGTCTTACAATGTTTGCTCAAACATCAGCCAAAACATTATGACCATCTTGTTACAGTTCAGTGTTCTGCTGGGAAACTTCTGGACCTGGCTTCATTCATTCATTGGTGTGGATGTTACTTAGACATGTAGCACCCACCTAGACCAGACCAGGCACCCCCACCCCATAGCAATGACACTCCTTGATGGCAGCAGAAAATGGGCGCTTCCATCGTTTTGACATCAACTACGAGCAGAGACTGTGACCAACTGGAGATGTGGCGTCAAGAACTAGACTATGAAGAGGGATTATATTGATGGCAGATGAATAAATGCGAATAAATACAAAGAGATTTACGGTTGGAGAGATGGCTTAGCGTGACATGTATCCATCGCCTCATCGGCTGGATGAACTGTAGGTGAAATGTTTAGTAATCTTCTCCCAACCCAGTCAGAGTTTATTTTTCTGTCCCACTTGTAAAAGGGTATCTGCCTCATGTGAACACCACAACTGCTTATTATTTCCAGGGACGAGGGCAGTTTCCTGTAATCCCACTTTAATCTGAGAATCTAGAGGCCTATCCTGGATTATTTCAGATTAAAATCAGTATTTTAGGTATTATGTTTGGAGGATATTTCAAGGTCGTCAGGAGGCAGTACGAACCTAATGAACTGAAATCTACATTAGAGGAGTAACTACCCTGTCTAATCGAGGATTAGCTTGTTTTCTCATTAGGTTTCAGTTCATCCTCAAAAAAAATACTTTTGTGCCAAGTTGATGTTAAAATTATGATCGTGAGCTGCAGCTACAGGTCATACATCACTGGCTAATGTTCTCTCGTTTAGGCTAACTTGTTTAGATTAAAGTAATAGTTAACATTAGACTAACATTACAACTTAAATTATCTTTTATTAGGCTAGTATAGCAGCTACTATTTTACTATTTAGGCTAATGTAGAAGCAGCTGATGTTAACTTGGTCGACACAGCTTCTAAATGATTTTCATGTGGCAGTGAATACTGTTAGCTGCTTGTTTAGGCTAACATAGCAACTACTGTTGCTGCACAGTAACGAATGTTGTCTTGTTTAGGCTAAAAGAGCAGTTAGCATTATCTTGATGAGGCTAAAGCAGTGAAACGGCTAATGTTGTTAGCTGCTTGTTTAGGCTGGTTTGTTGCACAGTAACTAATGTTATCTTGTTTAACTAGCATTAGCTTGATGAGGCTAAAGCAGCGAATTAGCTAGTGTTGTTTAGATTAAAGTAGCATCCAAAATTATCTTGATGAGGCTAAAGCAGCAGATATAGCTAATTGTTGTTTAGCCTAACATGACAACATAGCAGTCTGTTTACGCTAATGTAGCAGCTAACGTTACTCACATAAGTTACCGTTATCTTTTTCGTCTTTTAATATAGCAGCATCAACATTATTTTATCTAGAGGCCACATATTTTACTCGTGAAATTGAGTAATTGAGCGAATTGGGTAATATTACCCTTTAGAGGCAAACATAGCAGCTAATATTAACGTCTTTAAGCTAACACAGCAGCTAATATTAACGGCTTTAGGCTAACATAGCAACCCCGTTGTGCGGCGGATGAAATCAGCGGCCAGCGGGTACATTTCAAATTAATGGTCGCATTATCATGTCAGTAGTCTCAGACAAGTCGGGTCTCTAATGTTATTTGAAGAGAAGGAGGAAGACAGAGAAGCCTAAAATGTCAGAGATGGAGGTGACTGAATCGGCGACTGAACCTGAACCTGCTGCTGAAACAACCAGCATAGACGACAACAACAACGACGATGAACACCCGTGGCCATACCTGCGGGGAATGTTCAGCTACATGATGTAGCTGAACATTCCCCGCAGACCCGGTCTGTAAGGATATGTTTGTGTATTTTTGTATATGGTTGGGTTTATGTAAGGAGGTGTTGAAGCTCCTTTAAGTGTCATGTGACACTTTGCAAATTAAACAAAACTTAAAAACTAAATTAAACAGGAATAAAGAAAATGTTACAACTCAAATTTCTGATTGCATTTTATTAACAGTACGTTTTACTTTTGATACTTAAGTACAGTATATTATCTTCTATTGGCTAATGTAGGAGCTAATATTAACTTCTTTAGGCTAACATAGCAGCTAATATTAACATCTTTAGGCTAACATAGCAGCTAATATTAACATCTTTAGGCTAACACAGCAGCTAATATTAACGTCTTTAGGCTAACACAGCAGCTAATATTAACATCTTTAGGCTAACATAGCAGCTATTATCATCTTCTATAGGCTAATGTAGAAGCTAATATTAATATCTAGGCTAACATAGCAGCTAATATCTTCTTTAGGCTAACACAGCAGCTAATATTATCCTGTCCAGGCTTATGCAATGAAAAAAATATGAAAATACTGAATTCTCTGTACTAAGTCTGGGGTTTTAGTTCCTGGTGTTAGTCGTAGTTTTGAATCACAACTACTAGAGTGAACACATCTAACTTCAGCTTCAGAATTAAACCGATTAACACAACCCTGCAGGACAAATCGGAGTCAATCCAGTCAAACATGGATCAGCAGCAGTTAAAGGCTCCCAGGAGGACCATGGTGGTGTCAAACACACTTCTTAAACAAGGCTTTTGTTGCAGCTTTTTGCATTCAGTTGTCGCACCCCCTCCCAATCTCCCGCCGCTAGCTCTGTCGACCCTCACACTGAGGCCTCTGTTCAGTTTGTGGGAGAAAGGAGGAGGAGGAGGAGGAAGCAAAGAGGGGGTAAAGAAGTAACAGGAGGGCACAGAGAGGCAGTGGAGAGCTGAGAAAATGGGAGTGGGAGGAACAAGGAGGAGGAGGAGGAGGAGGAGGAGGGTTTACAGCCAAAAGAGCTACAAGATGGATTTTATGAGCCAGTGTGTTTGAGGTGTGAAAAGAGAAAGGCTTGCCCAGCAACAAGAAGAGCAAAACCACCAAGAAAACAAGCCTCTCTTTGATACAAATGCTAACATAAGCATGCTAATATCCACAGAAGACACTGCTAACATCTGCTTTGGCATCATATTGTTTAGCAAATGTTTCCGTCCACAAGATCTTTTAGCCGGAAGAAAAAACAAGGCAACAAAAATGTTCACCTAAACAAAACACTATTAGCCTAAACGATGGAGCTAGCCTGTACGTTTGCCAAAGCAATGTACATTTCTTACAGTAGCTTAAAAATGGTAGCCGCTATATAGCAACTATGCCGAACAAAATAAAGAAGATAATAGATGAAGCTTCCTGGTCTAAGGCAAACAAGATAAACAGATGAACATTAACGCTGTGTTAGTCTAGCTAAATAAACTCCACTCAACATAAGGTTCCTGTCTAAACAACATAATGCTAGCGTCGAATTAGCTAAAATAAGTTAATGTTAGCTAAAATAAGTAAATGTTAGCTCAAACAAGAATATGTTGGCTTAAAAAAAGATAATTTTTGCGACTATGCTAATCTACATATAAAGATAATGTTAGCTGCTCAGTGTTAGCCTCTACGTTAGCTAAATAACTCCAGATAATGCTAGCTTCCACGTTGTCTCAAATAAGCTAACGTTAGCCGTTATGTACACTGTGTTTGTAGCATTGCACAGTTCACCAGTAATAACATTTTTAGGATGTGACCTCTGCGCTAACAGAAGCCAGAGCTCAGTGTTTTGGTCGTTGATAACTTGTCGCTGATCTTGGACTCAGCCGGTGTACTTCGCTCCTCCGTCTGCAACATGTGTTTTTTAAATTTAAATTCACCTCAAGTATTCGGAGGCTTTAATCCCTCAGGAATGCCAGTAAACTGCTGCAGCGTTTGGGCCGTCCCGGCGTTTACTGGTCCCTCTGAGGTTCTGATGGTCGTCGGCCTCATAATGGGAGCCAGCCAGGCGGCCCATTCAGAGCCGGACTACCCCGGTCTCTGGGGTGTTTGTCCGTGAGAATGTGGGGGGTTGTGGTTAGGAATGCACACACAAAAACTTTCCATCTTTGTGAGGACCTTCCATTGACGTAATGCATTCTCTAGCCCCAACTGTCTCAGCCTAAACGCTCCATGTCCCCGTAATGTTTAATAAAAAGCGTAGACTTCTGAGGACTTTACACTGACAACATCAGTAACACACTCAGAAAGTAATATTACCATCACTTACAGTGACTTACATTCATTTTGACCTTAAACCCTAAAATGTGTCTAATAAAACACATGGATGTCCTCAGAGCATTAGTAATCTGAGTATAAACACCTTTCAGTGTCTAACTCTGTCTGTCTTTCTCTTAAAGTCTGAAACGTGGTGCGTGTAAACCCAGACGTGCATTAAATGGCGTTGGTGTGTGTGTTTGTGTGGCGTGAAGCCAAACCTCCTCCTGTGAACAGCCCACTCTTTGTGGACACAGGAAGTGCAGCGATGGTCGCAGGGATTTCCAGACGCAGCCGTTAGAAAAACACCAGCAGCTACTACTGGATGAAGTTTAGATGTATTTACTAGTTACAAGTCGTTAAAGCTGATTCATCTAATCAGAATTAATCTTAATGAACCGTAGTTCACTTTAGTTCATTGAATGATTCTCAGAGGATCAATGAGCATCGTTATGTCTGAAGGAAAAAGATTCAGACCTTCACTTAACCTCCTTTTTAATCCATCCATCCTTCGTCGATTCCTTATTTTACTCTTTCCTTCTATCTTTCCCTCTTTCCTTCCTTCCTTCCCTCCATATTTCATTCATTCATTCATTCATTCATTCATTCCCTCCTCATTTTTCTTCCTTCTTTCCATCTGTCCTTGTTTTATTCTTTCCTTCCTTGATTCTTTCTTTACTTCCTTCCTCCCTTCCTATTTCCTTACTTCATTCCCTTCTTCTCTTCCTTCCTTCCTTCCTTCCTTCCATCTGGTTCCTAAATCTGGATCATGTCTCCAAGTCCTTTACTCGTGTCCTTCTAATAAATAAATGTCCCGTCCTCACAGGGAGCCGTCCCACCGTCCAGTTTGTGTCCTCTCTGTCTGAGCTGCCTCAGGCCTTACAGCCGTACTACACCCAGGGCTACGTCCTGGCTACGCTCCACCCCATCATCCTGTCCGTGGGCCGGACGCGCTCGCTGCCCTTCAGCCTGATCTACAGAGCCGTGCTGGCCCGACCCCGACCCAGGTACGACCCCCCCCCCCCCCCCAAGTCTACCAGACTGGTGTAGTCTAGTGAGCAGATGAAAGATGGATGAGGTCATAATTAATGCAGAGTAACGAGGAGGAGGAGGAGGAGGAGTTTGTTTTGGTTTGAATCATTGGTGTCTGCCTGAAATCCACCTGACAACAGGGGGTCAGTCAGCATCCAGTGAGGAGGAGCTGCTCTGATAGGTCAGGAGACTGTAACCATGGCGACCTGTGGCCAAACCATCAACCCTGAGAGGAACTGTTACCATGGAGACCAGATATAACATGACATGAGCAGACAGAAGAAGGTAGACCTTCACTGATGAAGAGGAGCACCACATCTGCTGGAAGTAGAACAAGAGGAGGAGGAGGAGGAGGAGGAGAGGAAGATGAAGGGGGAGGAGAAGGAGAAGAAGAAGAATGAAGTAGAGGTAGAGGAGAAGGAGGAGGAAGAGATGAGGAATGAAGGGGAGGTGAAGGAAGGGTAAGACAGAGGAAGAGGAGATGAAGATGGAGGAGAGAAGGAGGAGGAGAAGGAGGAGGTGAAGAAGAAAAGGAGGAGTAGTGGTGCAGGAATAAGAAGAAGAGGAGGGAATGAAAAGAAGAAGAAGGAGCAGGAGGAGGAGATTTTATTGTCCACTTGTTAAAGTGTCTCTGTGTCCAACATCTGTCTCTGTGTCCAGTAAACAGGCGGCGTCCATGTGTCTCAGCGTCCCCGTCCTCAGGGTGGAGGAGTGGCCTTTACCTGGAGACTCTCTGACCAGCGACACCGTCAGAGCGCTCATCGACAGGGTCGGCCATCTTTACCTCCGTCACCTTGGTAACCAATGAGCCAATGACTGACTGACTGACTGACTGATTGATTGACAGCTGTCGTCCGTCCTGCAGGTGAACAGCAGCGCTCGCGGCGGCGTCAGGTTCGTCGGCTCCGTCCTCCAGCAGGTGAGCGGCGTCACTAACGGCCGCGTGCACAGCCCCAAGAGAGGCTGCCGCTCGCCGCCACGAACGCCCCCCAGGACGCCGCCCGGAGACGGGGAGCAGGACGAGCACGCCTACAGCCCCGGTGAGACGCTCGCCTCCACGCGTCCGTCACGACTGGTTGGAGGCGTGGCCACAGGCTTCCACCCTGACCAATCAGAGCTGCTCTCTCCTTCCAGACTTGAGGCTGCTGGTGTTCTTCCACTCGTGGGCGCCGGGCTGCGCTCCTCTGGACTCGCTGGCCTGTCAGTACCACCAGGGGGCGCTGTCCATGCGGGTCTCCAGGAAGGGTCAGGTGGTCAGCGCCCTGGAAGCTGATTGGCTGGAGCTGACCGCCGCCTACTACCGCAAAGGCTGGTCGCTGGTGGACTCCTTCGTGTACTGGGACACGCCGAAAGGTCGGTCTGATGGGTCGGGCCATAACATTATGACCATGAGGAAAAAAACGTTGTGTAGATGCTTCCTGGTGTGTCCCAGATGCCACGGCAACCTGTTAATCAGTGGTTATAATGTTACGGCTGATCAGTGGATTTTGGCAGGTGTCAGGACGTGACAGGAACAGGAAGTGAGGTCACAGGGTTCAGTCGACCAAATATAGAAGCAGCGGGAGAGAGAGGAGTCAAAACAGGAAGTGACTGATATTTTAGTGGAGTCGTGTTTTTTTTTTTATGATGAGAAGGAAAAAACATCCAAGAGAGCGACATTAGACATTGATTCAGAATATTTAGGTGCTGCAAATTATTAAATCCTGTTAAGTTTCTTTAAAACATAAAAAAAAGGTGAATAGTTGGGAGAAAGAGTGTTGAAGGAACCAGAATTAAATCCAGAACCATCTTCTTGTTTCCAATCCTCCACATAAAAAACAAACCTCTAATCTTTTGAGTCACAATAATAATTAGTGTTTGTCTGTGTTGTGAAGGCGAGCCTGTCCCCAGATCACTGGAAGGATTGTTTGTGTACGAGGAGAGAAGTTCGTCTCCACCGGCCAACGACACCATCGTGGTGGAGCAGTGGACCGTCATCGAGGTTTGATCCACGTTTCTACAAAAACATGACTCAAAAACATCAAGGCGTCCTGGTCCAGATGCAGCAGAACAGGCCCAAACCAGGACATTAGCTTCACCCCCATGTTTGATGGTAATAAGCTCTTTCTCGTTTCTCTTCAGGGCTCCAACGTGAAAACAGACTACGGACCTCTGCTTCACACTCTGGCTGATTTCGGTTGGCTGCTCACCTGTGTGCTGCCCACGCCCATCATCCGACACGACAGGTACGTCATTTAAAAAAGAAAAAAGACGTCCTCTTTTTGTACGTTTTTGTTTTTCTGATCTTGACGCTGGCGCCGTTTACAGCGACGGGAATCTGGCCACGAAGCAGGTGGTGTTCCTCCAGAGGCCGGTCAGAGGTGAGACGAGTGGACAGCCGAGGAACCAGGTGAGACGAGAAGATGCTTATTTATTTATTTACTTATTTAAATATTTATTTGAACTAACAGAATGTCAATAGTTCATAGTTTGATGTTAGTGTTGCGTGTATGCTGCCCCCTAGTGGCCAAAACTAGTGTTTGCACATTTTAATTGTAGCCTACTTAAATTCATCATAAATGATCGACAACAACTTAGATAAACTTTAATAATCAATTCATTTTTAAAAATTATTTAAATTTTTACATGTTTCCGCAAATTCCAAAGTGTTTATGATTAATTAAATAAAAACCCATGAAGTGATATAAAGCAGTAAAGTCAGCTCAAACGTTTACAGGTTAAAACAATAATTTTATTTATTAATCATTTTTAGTTTCTACTACAAATATGATGATTAGACATTTAGAATTTAATGTTTTGCTGTTTTTTATGTATTAATGTTTAGATAGATGCTTTATTAATCCCAAACTAGGACATTTCACAAATATTATTTATTTTAAACACATTTTTAAATAAATACACAATTTAATAATCATCAGTTATTCCTCAGATTTAAATATATGTATTTATTTATTTAACAGACGGTAACAATCATAGTCTCATGATGAATATTTTAGTTTTCAGTGTAAAAGACTTCAAGTCCTGTGTTTGTGAGGCTACTCTGCCCCCTGCTGGTCTCAGACGTGTCCCGGTCTAACATGTCCATGTCTCCGTCTCCAGTCTCTGTCTATGCACAGCGACGTCTCCAGCCGCTCGGCGAGCCGGGCGGTCGGTGGCCCCGCCCCTCCAGACGACCTCCGACCCGCGGCTGGAGGCATCGGCGGCTTCCCGGTGTTCGGAGGAGGATTCCCCGCCTCCATGTCTCACCTGGAGGAAGGAGGCTTCGAGCAGGAGGAGGGGAAGGCGGAGGTCACCTGTATGTAGGACGGTGGACCCAGACACAAACTCTCTTCTTCTTTTTATTTTTAAACATAGAAGAAATCTGCACTTTTCCTTTTTTTTCCATTTTTTTTTAAAAGAATCTTTTTACAGAAGCCATAAAGTTTTATTTAAAGTTGGACACTGAGACGTCAGGACACGCCTCCTACTTCCTGTCCTCACCGTCCAGGTAAACTCTGGTACCGACTGATCATCATGTCTGAAAGTGTTCTCCTCCTCGTGGTACTCCTCTCTCTGCAGTGTTATGTTTCTTTAAAGGTGTTGCATTCTGGGTAATGTAGGCTCAGCTGCTGATGTATATTTCTCAGTGTAATTGTTTTTAAAGGGTGTTTACTTAACGTCAGTATTAATATTCCAGGTTTTCCTCCTTTTGAGACACATTTGTACATTTTGATTCCTTCACTGTTTATTTTTATTCAGTTATTATATCACGGTGTTTAGTTCCTCTCACGGTTTATTTGGAGGGAACAAGAAATAAAACTTTAAAATGATTCTCCGAGAGTTTAAAATCGTTCTTGAGTGGATTCCTGATCAGAGGTGAGCCGTTACCGTGGAGACCGAAACTAATGGTGACTGTAGAAGTTACTGATGGAGGAAGAGGAAGATAAAGGGTATGAGGAAGAGGAGGAAGAGAAGACAGTGGCTGCGTTTACATGGTCTTTAAGTTAATGTAAGAAGTATTGACAAATGAATGAGGCTGTTGGTAACACTGGGGACCAGAATGGGATTTACTGCTGATGAAAGTTTAACCTTATTTATTTTCTAATTCCATCAAAACCTCTAAATCTGAATGGTCTTTTATTGTGGTGTAAGTGTCATATCAACAACAACAGAGACCGAGACGTCAGCTGGACCTCCTCCTCCTCCTCCTCCTCTTCTTCTTCTTCTCCTGTTTCCTTGTTGAACGCTGAGATTTAAACCTCTGGATGTTTGAGAGGAGTTTCTATTGATGCTGAATGACTCACGGTTTCACCTGTACAGAGCTGTGGACTGAGCAGGACATTTGTTATTCAGACCCAGGAGTCTTCCTCTTCCTCCTCCTCCTCCTCATCATCAAGGCTGCAGCTTCTGTCAGTGTTTTTATTTTTCTGTCTTGCAAATTGACAGTGAACAGATTATTCTCTTTCACAGAGAGAAGCTTTGTGTTTGTCGTTTGTTGTTGTTGTTGTTGTGTTCTGTGGGAATCAAACTACTGAAGAAGAAGATGATGATGATGATGATGAAGAAGCCCTCAGAGGAACTGGACTCTATCCTTCATCCTACAACACCTTTAAAGGTTTTTTATAGAGTGATTCATTGATTTTGCAGCGACCAACATGTGTGACAGGATGATTGAGTGTAAAACATTCGTTATGAAAGGTTGTATTTGTTCTTTTAATGTGGCTCCAGAAACACAGTGTGGAATCAAGTGTCACTCTAAAGTACTTTAATTCAGAAACAGTTTCTATTTCCTGTCCTCCCAAACATATGCCTGAATGTCTGATGTCCAGTGGTTGCTTTGTGAACATCATACAAACAGTTTTAGTCGTGTTTAACAGCAGGCGAGATTTAAGAAGCCGATCATTTACAGGAACCATGGCTGAAGTAAGAACAGAGGCTGCTTCGTGGAGGTGACAGCATCGTCAGCGTCATTAACACATGAATTTAGCAGGTCGTTAATATATACATAGAAAATAACAGAGGACCAAGTGTTGAGCCCTGAGGGACACCAGCAGGGACATCTACAAAAGCTGATCTGTTGATGCAGACACACTGTTTCCTGAATTCTAAATAGGATTTTATAAAAATTAAAATATGTTAATTTAGACATTCAGGCATTTTGAAGATCGTAATAACATTATGACAACAATTTAAATGCAAAACACTTTACAAGGATTGCTGTATATTTTAATGTGTAATGAAAGCTGGAACGTGTCATATCTTATTAGACACTAGTGATGAAACTTCAAACTCTAGATTAATCACAATTTAGTTTATTATTAGTAATATGGATTATGTATTGACCCTAACACACAGAGAGGCCCAGTATATACAGATGTTACTGAACTTATGTCTACTCCATCCAATCCAGTTTGTTAATGAATAAATAAATCAAAATACCAAATCCATTGTAATGTTTTGTAAAGCAAACGGTACTATACTCGAGATTTCAGTCCTGAACGTTTACTTAGCTGATTTTATTCCACTTAAAGAGACAGTAGGTGGAAATCTATAGCAAAACCATAAGAGCCTAAAGTAAGAATGAAAAACGTTTCATTATGGAGGAGGAGGACTGGACAGAATGTTAATTTAGTTCTGTTTACAGAACTAAATTAACATTCTGTCTTATTTCCAAGGTTGGTGTCTACTGTGTGTGTGAGCAGATTAATATAGAGATCAGTATCCTCAGATGGAGATCCACAACGCTAACATCTTGTTGAAACTGTATTTTATGGACAGAATTTTGAGGCACAGCCGGTGGAGGAAAGTGTCTGCTTCAGTGAGGCCCCTGGTTTTTGCAGATGATGTGGTCCTCATAGCTTCATCAAACAACCAACTCCAGCTCAGTGTGAAGCTCCTGGAATGAAGTCCAGCACCTCCAAGTCTGAGGCCATGGTCCTCAGTCGGAGAAGGGTGGCTTAATAATAATTCCTTTTATTACTTTTAGGAAACAGTGATTGTCCCAGTGTCTACATTTCATCCTGATAACATAATTCTTTTCTTTCTTTCTTTTTTTTTTTATCTCCGAGTTTGAAATGTCCCCAGATTTCATTTCAGAAATCTGGTCACCTTACTTTAGTACCCGGCTTTGAGCAAATCAGGATATGATGTTTACATGGAACCCAAACACCAGTATCGCTGCATCCTATCTGCGCATGCGTGTCTTTTTCAACGTTTCTAACTCGTTCAACAGTGCGAGGTGGAAAACCAGCGTCACGTAGCTTTTCTGCAACAGCCTTATCTGCATTTCTGTGTTCTCTGCATCTAAACACGTAGTTATGTTGAGTTCTTTCATTATTTTAAGGCATAATTCAGTCTCTTCGTCGCTCCAAAATTGAAAAGTTCTCGTTACCGCCATGTTGTTTGTATATCTAGTGCGTCACTCGCGCATGCGCATACAGTGGGCAGCCGTTGGGGATAAGGTGGAAAAACCGGGTTTCTTGAAATAGGTAAATGGTGTTTAAATGGACAAACACAAAAACTGCTTCAGATACTTCAAGACCCGAACAAAACCAGGATACTAAAGACCATGTAAACACAGTCTGTGAAAGAAGGAAAGAGGAGAAAAGAGATGAGAAGTATGTCCTCCTCCAGTCCTGAATATGTTAAAAGACGACTAAGATGTCTCCGGTCTCCATCGTCTCTTTCATCTTCTACCTCTCTGTTTCTCCTCAAGGATCAGTCATGCTCAGAGAGAAACCACTGATCATTAACGTATTAAAGTCTCTACACCATCAGATGAATATCATTTTTTTTTATTAACAGACATCATGAAAATGTCGACAGTAACAAAATTTTTTTAGTCCATTTAAAAAAAAGAGAAAGAAAAAGTGGGTTGGATTGAGAAGACCCACAAAATAATTTAATGAGGGAGAAAAGAAGAAGTAGTTGTGCTCCGATGCTAACATGTAGCCCACGTTCCTCCTCTCTGATCATCAGCCAGGAAGGAGGATCATGGATCACATGGTGTTAAAGCGTGGTGGTAGGGGTGAGGAAGGGTGAGGAGGAGGAGGAGGAGGAGGAGGAGGAGGAGGAGGAGGAGGGACATCATGTCTGATCAGGATCAGAGTTATTAGCCTTCCTATAAAAACACTTCAGCTAGGACACACACGGGGCTACAGATTAATGTTCACTACCACACAAGCCGCACACCTACGCGTTATTTAGTCAGCCGGCTGATTCGCTGATCCGCTCCATGGGACAGCCCCACACCCACCCCCCACCGGGAAAATAAAAAACCAAAACAGAAAACAGGCAACACAAGCGAAGAGAGAACAGAAGCACCATCAGGAAACATGACAGTTATTTACAGAGGGAGGCCGTCAGCGAAGCCAGTCACCACCGTTACGCCCCGACATGTCCACAGCAGGCGGCGCCGTCGCAGCCCAATGCTAACGCTAACGCTCCTAGATGATTTAGTCGCCGTTAAAGTTACCTAAAAAAGATTTAAAGAGAATCTGACACATTTCTACTTCACGTTCCTGCAGCTGTTTGTGCTTTTAAAGTTGTTTTCTGTCACATTTTAGCCAATTTGTTTTATATTATATTACTTTATATATCTGACATGAAATCATTAATATCTTTGTTGATTGATTGTTTCAGTTTATTTACATCACTGCTGAGCGTCTCAGTTTATGTTGCAGTTACTAGTTTTGGCCACTTGGGGGCAGCAGAGACACAACAAACATCAAACTATGTAATATTGACTTTCTTTTAGTTAAAGTTTGGGCTATGATTCTTATTAACATCTGGATTCATGGTGAGGTGCGTTCTCCATCTTTAAAAGTCAGGACTGAAAGCTGAAAATATTCTGGGTCAATAAATCTTAACGAATCTAATCAGGAGCAGCGACGGCATGTGATGAGAGTTTAGAGGCACCAGAGCATCGCCGTGTTCCAGCAGTTAAATCTAAACGAGCTGCTGCTGCTGTGAACGTTTTGGAAAACGACAGCGCGGCGTCCTCTGGACATGTTGGAGTTGAGAGAGCGTCCTCTACTCTCTAGCTTTACTTCCTCTCAGACAGACACAGGTGACTGGGGACGAGGGACATGACAGTGTTAATAGACAGGAGCCTTAATACAACACTGTAGTGTGTTTGTTTGTTTGTGTGAGTGTGTGTGCAGGATCAGTGTGAATATCGTGTTTACATGTGTCTCCCTTTATTGGCAGCAGCTGCTCTTAGGCCTCGCTCTCTCCGGCTGACGAGGTGTTCTGCACTTCCTCCTCCAGGATGGGAACGATCAGGTTGTCCTTGGACATCAGGTTGTACTTCATCACGAAGCGCGTGAACCGGTGACACAGGAACGTCTCGTTCTGGAAACGGGAGATTTTAAGAGTTTGAGTGGGTCTGTGAACGTTCCACAGTCTCCATCGTGTTAAACAGGTTAATAGAGGTGAGGGAGACGAGTTCGTTGTTTAACACCCACCTCGTACTTGTCGAATATCTGGCGGTGATGGAAGTAAGCATGAGAGAATATCCTATAGATGCGACGACAAACGGAGCCCAGCTTAGCCACGGACGACTCCTTGATGCTCACCCTGTAAACACAAACACAACAATGGTGTTAGTCTGGAAGAGCTGTTAGCTGGGAGGCTAGGACAAGCTACTGTAAGCTAGGAGGCTAGGACAAGCTACTGTTAGCTAGGAGGCTAGGACGAGCTACTGTTAGCTAGGAGGCTGGGACGAGCTACTGTTAGCTAGGAGGCTGGGACGAGCTACTGTTAGCTAGGAGGCTGGGACGAGCTACTGTTAGCTAGGAAGCTAGGAAGAGGATTCAAGGATTCTTTATTGTGATTTCTACACATGTTGGTACATATGAAGGAACGAAAATGGGTTTCTCTGGTCCCGTTTCAAGCCATAGTAAAGAAAAAGACACGTATAAATATAGAAAAGTATAAATATAGAGAAATAATAATAATAATAATAATAATAATAATAATAATAATAAGAGCTACTGTTAGCTGGGAGGCTAGGAAGAGCTACTGTTAGCTAGGAGGCTAGGACAAGCTACTGTTAGCGAGGAGGCTAGGACGAGCTACTGTTAGCTCGGTAGCTATCTGGCAGTAAAGGTGTACGTAGATCGACCGACCTGCTGGGGAAGTATTTGTTGCTATTGAGAAGACAGGCAGCTCCGTCCAGCGTGTGCCTGGTGTAGTCAATGGCGGGGCACTGTGAACGCAGCAACACATTCAAAGGTCAGTGATTTAATTTAACATGAGATTAAAAAGGTAAAGAACGAGCCAGCGTCTCCACTCACCTCTTTGGGGGTCTTGTGGGCAGCACATAAAAAGATCCACTGCTCTGTGGCCGTCATCTGGGTGCAGGTGTCTGGATGACACTCGCTCTGAAGACACAGAGACGACGTTAGAAACTCTGACATGTTTGCTTTTGTGCAGGATCGAGATTCAAATTAAGACATCTATAAATGTGAAGGTGTATCAGAGTTAAATGACTTACCTGCAGTTTAACAGCTAGTCCATTAAGCTCCAGACAGAACTGCCTAAAAGGATGAAAAAGAGTTAAAATTATAAGAAATGAAAACCTGATTTTTGTCTCTCGAAAGTTTCTTCTTCAAGTCCATGATACTACAGACTTAAACATCAACAACTCAGAAACATCTCTGGCTTTGTTTAATCTGAATTGAACAACAACATAAAACATAAAACATATAACTAGCATGTCAATAACACTGATTCCCACTACAGGAGGGAATGTACACACAGTTCAACCTTTGGACGTTTTATTTAGCCTGGACATCATCACGTTCTACCATTGTGCACATTATACAATCCATAAGAATATCAACATTTCCTTCATATCACCAAGGTGTCTCTCTGACCTGATTACTTCCTGTCTTTCTCCTGTAATAACTGTTAAAGGCCAAGAACTTTAAGAGAAAAGAGTCCTCAGTTAGTTTTTCTTACCTGAGGTGCTCGTACTTCCACACCCCCTCATCCTGACCCTCTGGAGGCTCCAGGATTTTGTCAATGTTGGAGCAATCCGACCGGATGTTCTGCTGAATGTACTGAAACAGAACCCAAGGTTAGTACAGACACTCAGGACGCTGCATCCATCTTCATCCACTCCAGAGCTGGACCATGAAGGCAACACAAGATAAGATAATCACCTAAACACGATATCGTTCTGTCTGTTAAGGATAGGCTTTATTGTGAAAGAGTCTACAGGAAGTCAGTCTAACTCTGCGATCGGGCTACTCGCAAGAGATTTTGAGAGTTTGCAAAGCTTTTAAAGCACACGAACAAGAAGAGAAAACATTTCAATTCGGGGGTTTAACGTGTAATTAGTGGTAACTAATGGTGAGCCTAAAACTCAGCCAGACGCTAAAGAAACAAACGCTGCACAGTGTAAACATGGCGCCAGTTAATATGAGCAGCAGTACAGTCATTCATAGATCTACATTCATTAAACTGTGGTTCTTGTTCTGTCATGATGTTAAAGCTAATGAACACTTTATCCCTGGGAACTTTTTAAAAATGGCACAGATATTCTATTTATTACAAAATGATGTGCTCCTAAGATGTTCTCTACTCTGTCACAGTCCAGTTTATGTAACTGAATTAAAAGTAGTGCATTAGTCATCATTTATGAGGTTTAAAGGAGTCCACACAGCGCTTAGCTCCACTCAATAACACAACACCACCGTGTACTCGATCTAAAAATGGGTGGGGACCACACACCTGTTGGACAGCCAGGGTGCTGTCCATCTCCTCAAATGATTCATCCGGCCAGTTGTAGAAATCCTACACACACACACACAGAGGGAGAAGACATTTTTAGCCAAACTAAGCTGTAGCATGAGCTAACCAAAGCTAGCTGTCAGCTGACGTTAAGTAACAACAATTAGTCAAACCTCCGTAGCTTTAAATCACAGCGTGACACTTAAATGAATGGAGTAAAACGATATGAGGCGACTGACTAAAAATCGGTGAATTTCAGTCATATGAAAAGTTTTATAAAAGAGAATATATAACAGTTAATAGTTTTTTACTCTTAGATACAAAGCTAGCTAGTTAGCTAACGTAAAATGGAATGCGACTACTTCCTGCAAAGCTAACGAGCATTTTCCACTTATCTTATAAATCTTATATAAACACAATTCACCAGATTCGCCCTATAATTATTTAATTCCTCGTCTGTACGTGATTTTTTTCAAAAACAAGCAGCACCAAAAGTCATTAACGGTTAGCTAAGCGGAGCAGCAGCTAAGGTTAGCTAGGTGGCTACTTCCAGGTCAGGCCCTTCCTTTACACCGTCTAAGACCGAATTCTCGACAAAATCCGAGCTGTAAATCAGTGTGACCACTCGAGGACAGCTTTACCCACTCGTGGGGGTATTCTGGTGTGGTGTACGAGTGATACCGGCGGGGGAAAACGCACCTTAGCCTTGGTTCCAGGCCGATTCCTCCTGAGAACTGCAGTACCCTCCGCCATGACCATCTCGACAGAATACCCGGATGTTCGTCAGCCGCGGTGGTTGTAGTTGATCCGACACGGAGACGTAAACTTTTTACGACTACTGCCGCTTTATTTAAATTTATAAATGCTTCATGAGGCGAAATTAACAGATTTAGTGGCAGATAATAAACAGTAGTTGCTAAAGTTTTAAATATATGGATGGATTATTGATCTGGATACAAAAACAGGGGCCAAAGTTCAGGGCTCCGAGCTACACCTGAACTACACACCAGCTACAGACACACAACAAAAACAAACAAAAACACAAAACTGTGGATTCAAAGACACACAAAGCGACACAGAGACAGAAACGTGGATGTATTTAACTAGTGGCTCGTTAGAAGTCAAGAAAAGCTTTCATTAATATTCACATCAACATTATAACTGGCTAGAAACACAAATATGTGTCAGACGCTGATGTCACAGTCTTTATTTAAATGTTAACACATCATGTCCTTCATCTTTTCTTTGTAATTAACTCAAAAAAACTCAGGTAACGTCATATTATTCTATCAGAAGAGGGCTTTACTTGCCTGCCAGTTCATTAGGTACACTAGTGAATGTATTCTGATCTAAATCCTCCTTCACAACGGATCTAATGTTCAGTTAATGTCGACAAGTCAATGTTAACGAGTCAGGACTGTTATATTTGAAAGCTTTCAATAGACCTGAGGGGTATTGCACAAAACTAGGATAAGGGATTAAGCCGGGATATGTTGATTATCTAAAGGCTAAATTATCTGATAGGCTAAATTCAGCCGGGATAATCAACATATCCCAGCTTAATCCCTTATCCTAGTTTTGTGCAATACCCCCCAGGGCTCCTTCTAGGTGATTAACTGATTAATCAACGAATCATTTAGAGCCAGGACTTTAACATATGTGGTCAATAAACACACACACGTATAGATCTTTCATTGTAAACATGCTTTACATCTTCTAGATACCAAAACATAATTATTAGCTACAATAGCTACGTTCCAGTTCCTTTAAGTACTGCTTTTCTTCTTCCACTAGTTTAAATGTTTGCTTTTAAAAACATGGATATTACTTTGATACGTACCAATTACTAAACGTTAAACTGCTCAGGAAGATATCGAGCTTTGACCCGACCTTCTAACGCCACATGAGATCAAACATCTACAGCGACATCAGAAACATCTTGAGCTCCAAACCTACAGGATCAACTCTCATCAGGTCAAAGGACGTACCGGTGGAACAGCGTACGGGCTGATCAGCTAAACCTTCAGATTAAATTAAAATATAAACAACAAACGGCTCAAAGAAAGAATCCGCTACAGACTGAATCATGACAACGATTAAGAGCTCACCTTTATTATTGTAACAAAATGTGTTATGAATTATTTACAATTTGCAATAACATAAAAAAGAAAAACAGACACGACTAGACTTAATTTCTCCTCTCCACAGATGACAGGACTTTACACGGGCAAAAAAAAAAAAGAATAATGGCTGATGTCTCATTCAACGTATTTGCCGAGGATATCTCCGTCACGGAACAGGAAGTAGTCCTGAAGAGAGAAGAAGAAGAAATTAAAACAAAGAAAAGAAAATGGAAGAAGAAACCGCTGTTACAGATTAAACTGCTGCTTCACCTTATCCTCCAGAACAACTTTAGTGCCTCCGTACTCTGGTAGAAGAACTTTCTCTCCGACCTTGACGCTCATCGGCTGAACGTTTCCTTTCTGCAAAAATAAAAAGCACGGAAGAAAATAAAAATGCATCCTAATGTTTAATAGAGAAGAAACGGTTTGACTTTAAAGACAAATATGGAGACATCTGACGTCTCTTTATGTTAGCTTGTTTAGGCTAATGGTAGCTGCTACACGAGTTTAGACAGGAAACATGTAGATTTGTTAACTTAGCTTATGATGCAACGTAGCAGCTAACGTTATCTAGTTTAAGCTAACGTAGCAGCTAACGTTATCTAGTTTAAGCTAACGTAGCAGCTAACGTCATCTAGTTTAAGCTAATGTAGCAGCTAACGTCATCTAGTTTAAGCTAATGTAGCAGCTAACGTTATCTAGTTTAAGCTAATGTAGCAGCTAGCATCAGTTTAGACTAACATTGTCCTGGTCTTGTTACCATGGAGACTAATATTAAAGCTACAGACGCTGGTGTAGTTGTTGTTGTTCTACCATCATCACTGTGTTCATGTGTTAGCGTTTTTTAGCGACACTGGTGCTAATACATTTCTTGTACCATTGATCAGATTGACATTAGTTATGAATTCTGACCTGGTTGACGGCGCCAGGTCCCACTGCCACCACTGTGGCCTGCAGCACTTTGCCCTGAGACTTCTCCGGCAGCATGATGCCCCCCTTCGTTACCGTCTCGGCCATGAGGCGCTCCACCAGCACCCGGTCGAACAGCGGGAGGAATTTTCTGAAGGCCTGCAGAGAAGAAATGAGTAAATAATGACACACAGTGGGTTGTTGTTCATTTAGTTAAACTGTAAATTGTTCAAACGCAACACAACGTTCAGCTGAAACGTGATTAATTGAGACAAAAATCTTCTGGTTAAATAAATAACAGCTGATCTGTTGGAGGAGTTTAAGACGAGGAGGGAGGAGGTCGCATCTGACAAATGACTTGAGTTCTTCAGTAACTGATTCACAAAGATTTCAGGGAATGTCGGAGGTCACGAGGGAGGGAGATGTCAGCCGAGACTGATAACAGCAGATGAATGAGTGACCTTGGCTGAAGGTTATGAGGGAACGAGGAGGAGGAGCTGAAGAGGGACAAGGACTCCTCACCTCCCTGATTACACACCCCCTCCAAAAAAAAACAATATGAAACAGCCTTGATCAAACATCCTCAAGGCTTCAACTATTAAAACATAACACACAAGGAAAGTCTGAACCAGAAGTGTAGTTTACAGCTGTAGTTTAAAATGTTATGACTAAAAAGTAATTTTAATAAAACTTTTAACTTCTGTCTTTCCCCCCACATTTATTTTGCATTTAAATACAGTTTAAAGTCAAAGTACTCATGCATCTTGTGATATTTTGGGCATATTTATTGTGTGTATTAATTTTAGTTTTATATCTGCAACACCAAAGTTAAACTTTTATTCGTTATAATCCAGCCCTAATATTATTCAGAGATGTGCCGTTCTGCATAATTATTACTTTACAGACTGAAGGAGACATTTGCTCCAGTGGTTTTTACGTGTAAGAGAATATTTCTTCTCTGTGATGCAGCTACTTTCATCCCAGTATTTCTTCCACTGTGTTTAAATATAAATATAGAAAGCACACTCTTCTATTCTATTCTAACCTCACTGCATTTCTGATGCCAGTGTTTTTTTTTATATATGTGTCAGCATGCAGGGATCGTGGAGCTGGCAGCATCTTAGGAGCTGCATGGTTGCAGGTTCAATCCTCCGTCCTGCCATGTGTCCTTGTGCAAGACATCAGAGCCACACTGGCTGCTGGCTGCCCTCACAGTGATGTAAGCCAATGCTAACACAAAAGCAGTAAAATAGCCTGAGCTAACAGCTAGCGTGTAGCTACAGATGCATGTTTAGTGGTAGATTAAATCTCTATCTTTTAGTTTTATGTGTTGTATATATGAGTGCGCACCCCCTCTTTCACGGCTCCCCTGCAGATTGACCTTGTCCACGGATGTTCACGTTAGCTACCTCAACGTTAGCTGCTAACTTAGCCACGGGTGGGCACAAATTAAAAAAGCAACAATTAAAAAAAAACGTTGAGTTATTTAAAACATACCCCTGACTTTGTTATCTTCTAATTCAATTTTTTTTTATTTAATGTGCACGAAGTATCTTACCATTTCTGTATGTGAGCAGTGAGAGAGCCGGCGTGGGAGCTTCCTCGGTGAGCGTGGATCTGACACACTGAAGGGGACCGTCTCCACGTGAGGAAATATCCAGAAAGCGCATGCGCACTACATGCCCTGAACTTGACAGTCCCTAAAGAAATTTCTAGAATGCTCTATGCTAACGGCAAAACGCCGCTGTGCGCGTAAATACGTTAATTTATTAAATCAAAAATATAAACGAGTGGATTCAAACATTATTTTTGATTATATTTCTCTTATTTAATCGTTACGAGATGAAGCAATATTGCACAACGTCAACTTTGACCTCTATTTTTTTCCTCCAATGGCACTCGAGAAAATTCTGGAAGCGTCTGCCCCGGAACGAGCATTACTCATAATAGTCTCAATAAATCTATCATAACCAATCAATTGAGCAAATTAATTGCGTTAATATGTTAAATATAAGATACGTTTAGACTGTTAGACTGTAAATGTTGTTGTAAATGAGAAAATCGCGCATTTTAGTGTATTGTTTTGGTGTATCCAGATTCCGGGGCGAGCCGGTAAAATACCCGGATGTGATAGGCCATGTGCAGTCTCTTCTCCGCAGGCGCCACACGACTGTCCTCTCATCCAGTCGTTATATCATTCCGTCTTGCAGACCTTGTACAAGCTACAGGCGTTTACCTCGCAGGTAATTGTTTGCGTTTTATTCTAAACATGTAAATCTAATATCACATGCTGTTTATTTTTCGCTAATGACAGCTTCTTGTGTTATTTTAAACCCGTTGTTAGCTAGCTAGGATGTAGCTTTAATTGAAGGTAGAGGCTAGCTGACAGATTTTCTTCCTGCCTGCAAGGACATGCCTGTTAAAAATGTCACGACACGTTTTAAATAGCTGCACGGTTCTCTTTGCAAACATTTAATCATTTAAGTTTATAATAATTTAACTTACTTAGTGTTTGTGTGTCGTGGTTTGACTGATTAGAGCTACATTTTGGACAAACTGAGTGGCACAGCAGGGGGAGTCTAATTAGCAGCAGCGTCCCTGCAGTTAGTGGACTGATTGTTCTTGGTGGGACATGGACACAGCAGGGGGGGGGGGGGGGGTGGTGTCAGTGGTGTCAGTGTGTGAGATGGAGAGGCTGTTCCCGCACATGCTTTTACAATATGACCTTGTGACGCGTGACCTGAGACGCACACGTGGGGGACCCGGAAGTGGAGTTAGGGGGTGGAACACATTTTAAATCCAGTCAAGATCAATGGCATCAGGAATATTACTCATTATTAAACCAATCAGTCTGTGAATTAATGTGAATAAAGCTCCACTATCTGTCATATCCACGGGTGAAGTGTAATTTTGAGGTGCTTGTACTTCATATGAGTACTCCATAGATATGTTTCAGTTAAAAAATGAAACTAAAATGAAAAAACTAAGATGTAGTTTGTAATTAATCAACACAAAAAGTGAAAGGTGCTTGCTTAAACGTGTCCCTTCTTTGATCCCATAGTTGTGTATTTGTTCTCCAGTTAAATTAACACACACAAGGTCAACAGCTGGAGCAGTTTCAGGGGTTAGGGTGATTTGCTCAAGGGCACTACAGCCTTCAGTGAGAGGGGGGGCTTCAGTCCCAAGTCTGCTTCTCTTAACAGATGATCCACTAGATGCCTTAATAAGATTTTACATTAACCACCGTATGTTAAGCTGCTTTAATTAAGACGGAAAGTTTGCTTTTTATATTTATTTTAAGGTTTAGAGAAGAAACGCTTTAGCTTTTAGTTAATAGATGCACAGTTATACTTAGTACAACGCACAGTGAAATGTATTTTAATACCTGCAGCCAGTAGTAAAGAGGTACTGTAGTAATAATTACACATAACACAGAAGGTAAACGATATAACTGTAAATGTAAAACTGATATAGACTTTAAATTCAAAATGTGAACTTAGAGGGGGGGTAGCTCGTATATAAACACACATTTACAGAATTAAAAACATCTGTGTGACTAAAGCAGAACATCTTAAAGGATCATGGGTCATTAAATCATTAACTCTTCATTCTGTTTTAGAAATAATTATCTAATATGTAAGAGACCACGCCCACCGATGGGGGGGGGGCAAACGGGTCTGCTGTCCCGGGCCCAGGATAGAGGGGGGGCCCCAGAACTGGGCCCTCATTAAATTATGGTATAATTAAAAAATAATAATAAAATATTACGTATTTGTGGGAAAAAATACGTAATATTTGAGTTGCATCAAAGCTTTTTATTTGTTTTCTTCCTAATTGTCATTGAAATAGTGATCAAGAACCCCCCCCAACACAAAAATGATTTGGCCACTGTATGTTCAAAATGTGCGGTCAGCACAAGTGCGATGCTCAGAAAAGGAAATAAAAGAGAAGAAAATAGAGGCCTTAAAGATTTTCTTAACAAATATTTAAAAAAAAAAAAAAAAAGGTGGTGACGGTGAAGCTGGGACTAGTAAAATGAACGTAGAGCAAGATTAGAAACAGCACAGCCAACGTTTACCAGCCTTGTAACGTAACGTAGCTCTAATGCTAACGTCCATTAGCTTGTATATGACGTTTAACGAAGCTCTGTGGATATTTAAACGTTGGTGTCATACCACCAGTGACCACTAGAGGTGCTGTTAACACCTAATATTCATTGTCGTGCGTTTTTCTTTCCACAGACATGTTTCGTTTACCAGCAGTCATGAAGCAGGTGAGGCCCGTGTGCCGGGCGCTGGCCCCTCACCTCACCAGGGCCTACGCCAAGGACGTGAAGTTTGGGGCCGACGCTCGGGCCCTCATGCTGCAGGGGGTGGACCTGCTGGCCGACGCCGTGGCCGTCACCATGGGCCCAAAGGTAACAGCAGGCTAAGAGTACGCTCAGTGTCCAGGTCATGACGATGATTAAGTAGAGACGGGAACAATAGAAACACTTCTGTAACGATTCATGCTAACGTAGCATCTTTGCCACCTGACTCGCTTTCAAAATAAAAGCCTCAGCCCTTACAAATAAAGCACCTTCCTGCCTCCCCTCAGGGTCGGACCGTCATCATCGAGCAGAGCTGGGGCAGCCCGAAGGTCACCAAGGACGGCGTGACGGTGGCGAAGAGCATCGACCTGAAGGACAGGTACAAGAACATCGGCGCTAGGCTGGTGCAGGACGTGGCCAACAACACCAACGAGGAGGCCGGCGACGGCACCACCACCGCCACCGTGCTGGCCCGCGCCATCGCCAAGGAGGGCTTCGACACCATCAGCAAAGGCGCCAACCCCGTGGAGATCCGCCGTGGCGTCATGACGGCGGTGGAAACCGTCATCAACGAGCTGAAGAAGCTCTCAAAGCCCGTCACGACGCCCGAGGAGATCGCACAGGTATGAGAGCGGCGTCCGCTTGGCTCTGCTGCCCCCTAGTGGTCGCACGTTTGATAACGACGCTGTTTTTATTTAAAGGTCGCTACGATCTCAGCCAACGGAGACGTGGAGATCGGTACCATCATATCCAACGCCATGAAGAAAGTCGGCCGCAAGGGAGTCATCACCGTTAAGGTAGGTCGACCTGACGCTGCTCAGATTAACGAGCTAATTCAGTTAAATTAACGTTTTTAATCTCACGTTTCAGGACGGGAAGACTCTGAACGACGAGCTGGAGATCATTGAGGGAATGAAGTTTGACCGTGGCTACATCTCGCCGTATTTCATCAACACCGCCAAAGGTACAGATCTGCATCGTTAGCGTTAGCCGGCGTGTCCACCAGGGTTCAGGTGTCGTTAGCGTTAGCCGCCGTGTCCACCAGGGTTCAGGTGTCGTTACCGTTAGCGTTAGCCGGCCTGTCCACCAGGGTTCAGGTGTCGTTGTCGTTAGCGTTAGCCGGCGTGTCCACCAGGGTTCAGGTGTCGTTAGCGTTAGCCGGCCTGTCCACCAGGGTTCAGGTGTCGTTAGCGTTAGCCGGCCTGTCCACCAGGGTTCAGGTGTCGTTAGCGTTAGCCGGCGTGTCCACCAGGGTTCAGGTGTCGTTAGCATTAGCGTTAGCGTTAGCCGCCGTGTCCACCAGGGTTCAGGTGTCGTTACCGTTAGCGTTAGCCGGCGTGTCCACCAGGGTTCAGGTGTCGTTGTCGTTAGCGTTAGCATTAGCTGGCGTGTCCACCAGCGTTCAGGTGTCGTTGTCGTTAGCGTTAGCCGGCGTGTCCACCAGCGTTCAGGTGTCGTTGTTGTTAGCGTTAGCCGGCGTGTCCACCAGGGTTCAGGTGTCGTTGTCGTTAGCGTTAGCCGGCCTGTCCACCAGGGTTCAGGTGTCGTTAGCGTTAGCCGGCGTGTCCACCGGCGTTCAGGTGTCGTTGTCGTTAGCGTTAGCCGGCGTGTCCACCAGGGTTCAGGTGTCGTTGTCGTTAGCCGGCGTGTCCACCGGCGTTCAGGTGTCGTTGTCGTTAGCGTTAGCCGGCCTGTCCACCAGGGTTCAGCTGTTAAAGCCCTGATTGTGTTTCCAGGTCAGAAGTGTGAGTTCCAGGACGCCTACCTGCTGCTGAGTGAGAAGAAGATCTCCAGCGTCCAGAGCATCGTTCCCGCTCTAGAAATCGCCAACCAGCACCGTAAACCTCTGGTCATCATAGCCGAGGACGTGGACGGAGAAGCTCTGAGCACTTTGGTTCTCAACAGGTTTGTTAAAGAAAAGAAAAGGAAGATGAAAGAGTCTTTATTTCCTCCCTCTTTCCTACATCCTCCTCTCTCCTCCTCCATTAACCCTCCTCTCTCTCCTCCTCCTCTCCTCCTCTCTCTCCTCCTCCTCTCCTCCTCCATTAACCCTCCTCCTCTCTCTCCTCCTCCTCTTCCTCCTCCATTAACCCTCCTCCTCTCTCTCCTCCTCCTGCAGGCTGAAGGTTGGTCTTCAGGTCGTGGCCGTCAAAGCTCCAGGTTTTGGAGACAACAGGAAGAACCAGCTGAAGGACATGGCCATCGCCACCGGGGGCACTGTAGGTCACCTCTGTCTCTGCTGACCGTTTGTTCTCTGAGGGGGACGTCTCTAAGCGTCTGTCCCGTCTCTGTCTTCAGGTGTTTGGGGATGACGCTCTGGGCCTGACCCTGGAGGACATCCAGGCTCATGACTTCGGGAAGGTGGGTGAGGTCCAGATCACCAAAGACGACACTCTGCTGCTGAAAGGCGGCGGCAGCGCGGCCGAGATCGAGAAACGAGTGGCGGAGATCGTGGAGCAGCTGGAGAGCACCACCAGCGACTACGAGAAGGAGAAACTCAACGAGAGGCTGGCCAAGCTGTCGGACGGAGTCGCTGTCCTCAAGGTTTGGACGTCACTTTATTTATTGATGGAGAAGATTTAGAAACAGGATTTATGACCTTTGATTTAATACTGGTCCTTTAATACAGAGATCAGCTCATCTCAGCACACATCCTCCTCCTTCTCTTCTGTGTGTCTTCTCATTTTCTCCTCTTTTGTCTTCTCTTCCTTTGTCTTTTCCTTCTCCTTCTTTTTCTCCTATCTTCTCCCTTTCCCCTCCGTGTTTGTCTTCTCTTTTGCTTCTTCTCCTTTTCCTCCTCCTCCTTTTTCTTATGTTCTCTCCCTCCTTTGTATCCTTCCCCTCCTCCCTTTTCTCGTTTTTCTTCTCTTTCTTTGTCTTTTTCTCCTCCTTTTGTCTCCTGCCTGTTTTCTTCATTTTCTTATTTTTCTCCCTTTTCTCCTCGTTTGTCTTTGGCTTCTGTTGTTCTACTTCCCTTTTCCTCTCCTTTTCTTCCTTCTCCTTTTTCTCCTCCTTTGTCTACTCTTTGGCTTCTTCTCCTCTTCCTCCTCCTCTTTTCTTTCCCTCCTTTTTCTTATGTTCTCTTCCTTCTTCCTGTCTCCCTTCTCTGTATCCCTCTTCTTCTCCTCCTTGTTTGTCTCCTCCTTGTCTTCTCTTCCTCTTCCTCCTCTCCCCTCTTTGTCTCCTCCTCCTCTGTCTGATCTTTCTATAAATGTCTGGTTCAGGACGTCCCGTCATGTTTCAGGTTATGGGGTCAAAGTACAAATCTGTGACGTCTTGTCTTTGCTCCAGATCGGAGGAACCAGCGACGTGGAGGTGAACGAGAAGAAGGACCGCGTGACGGACGCTCTGAACGCCACCCGTGCCGCCGTGGAGGAGGGCATCGTACCCGGAGGAGGCTGCGCCCTGCTGCGCTGCATCCCCTCGCTGGACACCATCAAAACCGTCAACGCCGACCAGAAGATCGGTCAGTGACGGACGCTGTCCTCAGATTAAGTCAAAGTGTCCCGTTTGTCTTTAAACTCAAACTCTGACCGTCCTCACAGGCGTGGACATCATCAGGAGGGCGCTGCGCATTCCCGCCATGACCATCGCCAAGAACGCCGGCGTGGAGGGTTCTCTGGTGGTGGAGAAGATCCTGCAGGGGTCGGCCGAGCTCGGCTACGACGCCATGCAGGGGGAGTACGTCAACATGGTGGAGAAGGGGATCATCGACCCCACTAAGGTACGACACGGTCAAGTCCCTGTGTCTCCACCTGGTCTTAGTCTAAAAGCAGCCACCAGGGGGCGCACGTCGACCATGTTTGTTTCCACTCATAAGCTCTGATGTCCTCCATCTACAGGTGGTGAGGACGGCGCTGTTGGACGCCGCCGGAGTCGCGTCTCTGCTCGCCACCGCCGAGGCCGTCGTCACGGAGATCCCCAAGGAGGAGAAGGAGATGCCAGGAGGAATGGGAGGCATGGGAGGAATGGGAGGAATGGGCGGGATGGGAGGCGGCATGGGTTTCTAAGCCGGCCCTCCTGACTTCTTCTACTCTCTGTACAGACTAAGAATAAAATAAATAAAAACAACAGAATATCTGGAGCTGGAGAAGTCGGCTCCACTGTGACTTTAACCGACCCGCAAAGTATGATGGAGCTGGAAAAAGATGGCCGACGACGTCTCTGAAGACTTTTGGACACAAACTTCCTCACGCCTCCGAGTCGGCACGAAACCCACCATCATGGAACAACGCTAATAATAGTAATAGAAGAAGAAAGAGAATTAAGAGAGCTGGTTAAAGGATGAGTATGGTTTAGTCCTTTAATCAACCGCTAAAGGAGGCGTCTTCGTCCTTTATTTCTGTCGTAGTGTTTCATAATTGTTTTTCTTTTATATATTTGTATCCGTCGTCAGTGATTTTGTTTGAATTAAACCAGTTTTCTTACAGACTCGCAGCGTTTTCTTCTGTTTCCTGATCACAGCTGGATGAATGGTGCCTGAAATGAGCCGAGGTGGAGCGTCTCATGCTTCTTCTGAATGTTTACCGAGTCATCTTCATGTCTGTTAGTGAGGAGGAGGAGGAGGAGGAGGAGGAGGAGGAGGTTAATGTGAAGAGCTCCGTCTCCTCCTGCTTCAGCTCGCTGTGTTACCGTCATGGAGCAGCCACTAGGAGGCGCATTTGTACTTTATTCCAAGCAATGTTGTTTTGTGTAGACTGTGATTCTTTTTTTTTATTTAATAAATTTAATTCTCTGTGTTCATGTCTGAGTCACTGGTCTGTTCCTCTGAATAACACTTTAATTAGATCAGACTGATGATCACATGTAGAGGGTCTGGTGTCAAAAACTTTATTCCCACATCGAGACGACGATTCGTTTTATTCCAGACCAGAACTATCCTCTCTGCTGCTTCTTCTGTTCTATTTCCAGTAGATGTGATGCTCTGAGGTCAAAGGGCAGAAGAAGCTCACATTAATGTCTCGTTTCTGTCCAATCAGAGACAACGAGCTGTCGCAGTCTGAACAAAACACGCCTGGAGACAGCTTCTTAGAAAAAATAAGTTTATAAACCATGCAGTCGGTACAAGTTGTCTGAAGTCACGACACACGCCATCTTTAAAAACACTCAACAACTCTGAATATTTACACGTCAACAACACTCGGCCACGGTCAGCGTTCATAGCCGCCGTGAAACGTGGCTCTGAACGTGACGCCATTTACACTTAATCTAATAATAAATAGTTTAAAACGGGTATAATAATCCTTTAAAGCAGAGATAAATACGCCGCCAGCAGACGGAGCAGCTCGGGGTCAGAGACGTCGTCCTGACTGAGACCTGGGCCCCAAGTCATCAAACTGAACATTTATTCCAGCTAACATTGAATATGTTTATTATTTTATTTAGTATGACTAAGTTCATTTCCTGACTGGTGCTGATCAGCTTGATTACAATTGATTTATTCCAGGTTTGATGAATTGGGGCCCCTGGCTTCTCCCCAGCAGCCAGGTTGGGCCCTTGAATCAACACGGAGACTTAACACACCTGCTGGGCTGCGTTCAAAAACAACACGTAACATTATGCTAATATTGCACACTTAAAAAGAAAACACTTAAAAGTCACTCGGAGCTGTATAGATCAGCGAGTGTTAACGTCCAGCATGGCTCTCTGCATAATAACGAGAGATTAGTGAAGGGAACATTAAAAACTGACTCCGCCCCCTCTGAGAATGAAGCTAAATAAGGCTAACAGCTAACGTTATCATGTCTAAGCTAAACTCAGAGTTAACATTATCCAGTTTAGGCTAACAGCTAGCGTTAACCTGCTCTGGATAAATGGAGGCTAACATGTTTATGCTAACAAGACAGCCTTGTTTAGGCCAATGTTGCAGCTAACATAACCGTGTTATAGCAAGCGGCTAACATTAGCCTGTTTACATCAATGTTGCAGTTAGCTAGCTAGCTATCTTGTTTTGTTAGCATAAGATAAGACAAATACAATCTTATCTTATGCTATCAAAATGGCTAGCGTTAACCTGTTCAAGCCAACGTGGCGGCTAACACTGATTTGTTTAGGCTAATGTAGCAGCTAATGTTTTCTTTCTCAGGCTAATTTAGGAACAGCTGTTTTGTTTGGGCTAATGAAGCAGCAGATGTTATGCTGGACCCTTGTTAGCTTTCTTTGGGCTAACACAGTGGTTCATATTAACTTTAGGCTAATGAAGCAGCTGTTTGTTTAAGCTAATAGCTCATAATGCTAGCAGCGACTATCATTAACGTTCAGTCAGACAGATTATACTTTCTAACGCTGAGTGGGAGCAGATTACGTTTACTTGATTATCACTGATTATTCTTTGGTTTGATACGGTTCAGACTTTAATCCTGGATTTTAAAAATGGCTGGAACATTTAATAATAGTTTAAATAATGGTTTAGTTGATGAAATAGTGACAAACGCTGTGTAACACATATTTAGTCCAAAAACCTCCAGCTTTTCCATTAAATCCTCTTTTTAAACAGTACTATAAAAGGCTTAAGAATCTGGTTCCCTTCATCATACGTGGCAGTAAACTCTATTTCTTTATGTTTTTCACTGATATTTGTACGTAAATGTTAGCATAGCATAGCTTTTTTTTTTTTAATTTTAATTCCTACTTGGTCTGTTTTCAGTTGCGTCACCGTCTGGTCCACCGTGTGGACGTCACTAATGTTTACTGATGACGCACTAACCTGACACGGTGAACCCTCAACCTGTGAGGTCAGTTTCACAACCGAGCACAGATCAAGGTTAGATTACGTCTGCTCGTGTTTAGCGTAAGCACCAAGGTGACGATCGGTCGTTGGGTCCGTGTTGGCTCTAAAAGCTGAGAGGAAGGCACACAGGTAGTGTCGTCTGTGTCTTTGGCGTCGTGTTTGTGCAGCAGCTGGCGCTACGTGTGGTGAACCTCGTGGAACATGAGCTCTCGAGGGATGGCCGTCTCAGCGCCGTACACCTTGGAGGCGCGGCGCTCGAACGCTGACACCATCTGCTTCACCACCTCGTCGAAGAAGACGTGAGCGAGCTGAGAGTGGAGGAGGGAGCGGAACTCGAAGGAGATCTGAGGAGGGGAGGATGAAGATGTTATGAGCTGGGAACACGTCAGAGCTACTGCAGACCGGTCAGTGTGTTGTAGAGTGAGTGGGTGAGGGGGTGAGAGGGTGAGGGTGTACAGGACGGGCACGTGGAGGACCGACACATGATCACAGAAGAAGACACGGTCGACCGTTGCCTCACTGATACTTACAGCAAAGTCCACGGTGCAGGTTCGAGGGTAACCAGGGAGGCCGGGGCTGAAGCGCCAAACTGTCTCCAAATGGTTGAACAGTTTACCGTCTGAACAGGACGCCTGACGACACACATGTACGTTAGTTAAATGGTCACATGATTACTGTGTAAACACCATATGAACACAGAGGACATGTTTGATGGCGTAAATCTTATCTAGCAGCTAATTTTCTGTTTTCCAGGACTATTTAAGGTTATCTTGTTTGATAATGAGGTAACTTGTCTGGATTTGGGACAACCAGATTTCCCAGAATGCATTTTGCTATTCCGGTTGAAGAATGACTACCTAGAGTTGTCACGATACTACACCAGACAAAGTACCACGGTTCCAGGTATTATTATTATATTTATGAACTACAATATATTTGTACAAGTTATAAATACTTATTAATTACTTATAACGTTGAGAAAAATCAGTGGCGCCACTGACAACGACGCGGCGGCAGACTCGCCGCTCGGGCCCCTCACCACTCTGCCGTGGTGAGTGCCTTGTCTCGTGTTTGTGACTGTTAGCCGTGCGGCGTCTGGGCGACACAGAACTTTAGCTTGTTGTTAGGGTTAGGAAGCGGAGCTGTCTTCATGGAGTTCGTTCTAACCGGCAGAAACACACGAACAGCCAATCAGCTAAGAGACGGGCGAACCCAGCGTGCGGAAATAATCTACATATCTGTGGACGTCACCAGTATCAGGCAAACAGCTAATCATTCTCAGGTGCAGTAGTCACCATGTGGGTTTGTTTACAAGGGGTAGCATGCAGTGAGTAGAGGCGGCTGCTATGTAGAAACTGTCACCGGTAGTATAGTAAACCACAGTAGAACCATTCTGTAGAATTTCTAGTAGGAACTGTTATGATTTGGCACCGTGCAACTCTAAAGCTACCAAGAACCCAAGGTCAAGTTGTGCTACTTCATATTGCTACTAATATTGACTAATGCCTTTAGTTCCAGTTCCCTGGATCAGTTCCCCACCTTGACCATGTGGGGGCGTACTGTGGTGACCAGAGATGTGTAGTTCTCCACCACAGGGGGGAAGCCTACGGTCAGTTTGGCCTTGCAGAATCCGGAGCGCTTGAAGACCACGTCAGACTTCTTACACCAGGGGACAAAGAGGCGGTAGTCCTCCACGCCGGCTACCACCTCGTATATCTCCTGCATGGAATACCTGCAGGAGCAGAGAGGGAGGGAGGAAAGGAGGAGATATATCAACCAGACACAGATGGATGACGTCTGAAACACCTCCACCCTTATATAATGTCAGCGGAGGGAAAATAGCTGCCACAGCCTGCCTCTATTTATACACACAGATTAGTGATTATGACCTCTCTGAGAACATTGAGTTCGTCACATGGTGCAAACAGGGCGACGGACGTTATTATAAACTTCTGACCTGAGAACACAGAGACCGACAGACAAGTTTATTACCAAGAGCTTTGTGATTAAGCTCAGACTGGAGGAGAACGTCTCTATGTCACCAGCTACAGTATGAGACGAGGAGGGTGGAGCGTGTCTCTGGAGGACAAACCTGTCCTCTGACTGCAGGTGTCCAGCTCTGCTCCATTTAGAGGCCCTGTCCCACTGAGAAGCCCTAACAAAGCTACAGTCATGACATATAACGATTAACCTAACATCTAAATGAACTAAATAAATGCTGCTGGCTTGTACGTCCCGCTCAGCAGCTAACCACACAAAGAAATATCTCTACCAGCCAACATGGAGACATCAGATACCTGGACTAGTCAACACTTCAAGTGGGCACCTCCCTTTGCCCACGTTAACTTAGACCCACGACACCTCAAGAAGGTTTAACAGTGACTTCCAGGTCCTGGAGTACGTTGGGACTCCCGCTGGTCACGGTATTCCTGCGGGAGTCAGTTTGACTGTTGGTAACGGGACAGGGACGGGATAGAGCAAATAATGAACGGGAACAGGACGGAGCTGGAGATTAAATTAAAAAAAAACGGGATTTGGGAGTCTTTCTCTCGGGATATGACGGGAGTATTCCTGTGGGCTCGGGATGGGATGATTCCCGTGTCACCGTCTAGATGGAATGAATGAATCAATAAAGGTCACTGCTAGAGATGAGATGGACAAGTTTCTGAACATAATTCTACAGTAAAGTTTATTTTTATTTGTTTTATCTGTAAAACAGTGGTCTCCATGGTGACCTCTGGTCCATGGATGTTTGTGTTCAGCACTAATTAAACCTGGCTCTCCTCCAGATACCTCATGACAGAAAGTCTAACACTGGTCCAGAGTCACGTCCGTGCTCCGGACAGAAATGTTTTTCCTAGAGAGCTAAAAACAAAATACATAATTGACTGCTGGAAACAACACACCTACAAACATCAGATCAGGTTTCAGCCGGCTCTGTTGTTTTGTAGTTATTTGTTTTAGAGCTGCTCATAAATCAAAACCACATGGCTGCAACGTCAAGATTCTTCTTCATGACGGGACGAAACACGTCTGCTGTGTAAAATGAGGGCAGCCAGGGAAACCTGTCATGAACAGTCGACTCAGACCAGCACAGAAGGTTAACGGGGACAGAGATCACAATCATCCCATGTTTCTGTCAGCATCACAGTTATTCAGATGAATCAGTCAGAACAGGAGCTGCTGATTGATAATTCAGTCAACATTTAAATAACGACGGGCTCTGAACGCCTCCTCATCTAGAGACATGGTGGAGCAGTTACTGGGCCAATCAAAGCGGACCTACCCGATGATGCGTCTCTCTGAGTACTCCCTCCTCTTGGAGAAGGAATCGGCGAGGTTGAAGAAGCTCCGTGAAGGCAGCATGGTGCCGTGGCCCGGCATGGCTGCACTCAGCAGAGGAGGAACACGGGTCATCAAGATCCCACATGACGACAGGTATCTGAGAACAAAACACCAAGGAGTCAGTCAGTCTGTCTGTGAGGACTCAGTCATTAGCGTCAGAGAATATGCAAAAGAAAAGTCATGTGAAACAAAGGAAACGTGGACTAGTATTAAACATTATTGCAGCTTGTTTGAAGATCAAAATGATTACATTATTGGAAACTAATACTATGTTCATTAAACATATCCAGCTCAGAGCCAACTACTGATCCCTGAAGATGAGTTTCACTTTACATTAATAAGTAAAACTATTTCTGAGATTAGTTTTCAGACTACAGTGGGCAGGTTAACGTCGAGGCAATAAACAGGAAACAAAACTAGAATGAAATCACAGACATTCACTGATTTTAAACGGCGTTAATTTCTAATCTGGTCAGTGAAATGCAGCCGAGACTCAGATCGCTTCATTCTCGCCACGATTCCTCATTAAGGGGAACGTCTGGTCACGATAATCTATTAGAAGAACTGATAAGAAAAGTACAATTCAGCTAGAGCAGGGTCTACGTTGGAGCTGTTTTTTGATACGGATGTCTGGATTTAGGTCATAAACAAAAACCACGTTCCTGTAGCGTCAAAACATCTTTTCTGTTTCTAATTTAATGGTGGTTGGCTAACGTCAGCGCTGCCAAATATCCCAAACGAAGAAGAACCACATGTCTAACTGTGTCTGCTGTAGTACTGTGGATGTGTGGTGAGGTGGTAGTAGCTGATCATCTAAACAGAATCCATGGAGTCCACTCAACATCTCCAGAGGAGGAACTTCAGGACATTTAAGATCAGTATCAGATTTGGAGGGGGGGACACCAGACCAGGACGTCCCTCATTTTTGATTCTCACCCCAACTCAAACTTGTGCACCGTTAAAACGTTGGTTGAATTTCTTCTTTTGCTAAAACTGAATGGCTTAATGATCTAATAATCTAAATTCAGACCAATCACAGCTGTTCCGTCTACAGGGACACGTAGTTATGTTTCTGAACTTCAAGCTATGACACAGGCGACAGCGTAGATGTGACGTCCACCCATAAATCAGGGTGGACAGCTGACATTACCCCTTGAACGCCAAGCATTTTGTGTTCATGTCTTCTCAGGTTATAACCACAAGCTCACAATATCCATCTAGAGGCTGCCTGTAACTTGGTCCAGAGCACATTTGTTCTAAGTTTCCACTCTTATTCCTGGGCTTCTGTTCTTGCTGTGTTTTGTTGTTTCTGTCCTAAAGTGGGACAGGAACCCCTGATGTGCGTGCGGATGAAACGTAATGATCCTGCAATACCTGTAAACCGAGCACAAGGTGACATGCTGCAACATGGAAACTTACAACACCTGCCAAGCGTTTGTCATTCAAATAGAACGAGTCACGGACGTTCACACATCAGAACAGAACAAGGTCAAGGACGAGCACTTTACTACCAGAGACCCAAACCATCGTCTACTGTACTTTGTGTTTGCCCCAGAGGGTAAAAACTGTCAGAATCAGGTTAATAATTAGTTTTCAGCCTCATGCAGTAAACACAGGAAGAAGCCCCCGAGGAATAAAACTGGGGAAACTAAGAAACATGATAAATTCCTGATCTTCTTTCAGCAGCTCGACTAAAACCACAGTAAATATCACTAACAATGATCCGTCCAGACTCTTTGTACTGTACGTTTCTCTACGTATCACTTAGATCACATTATCAGCTGACTGGTTGATTAGTTAGTCAAAACAAAGCTGATGACCAGACATTTAAATGACAAAATAATCAATTTAAACTCAAATGTTGATGCCTTCAGCTCCTAAAATATCAGATTTGGTTTTGTACCTTTGTAGTAAATTGAATGACCTTTAACACACATCTGTTCACCTTCAGTTTTCAGTAGGTTTGAGGCTGTTAAAACATTCTTATCCCTGACTCACAGAGTAAACTTGTTCCAACTTGCTATGAGATATTTACACTTAGAAACTGAACAAGGTTTAGATGCAGAGAGCAAATAATGAGCAGATTAATTGACAATTAAATATTAATAGATTTGTTGATGACGCTAAAAGGTCAAATAGTGGAGTGTGGATGTGCTCTATGAATCTACTGAGTGATTAATCAGAGTCAAATGAAAAAGCCTGAGACACATCCTCTCTGACACCATGAATGGGACGACGTCTTTAATCACAAACTCTGCTGGGACGCTGCTACCGGCTGCAGGACCTCTCTGATTGGCCGCTGCTTAGGGACGTGTCTGAAAGTTTGATTGGTCCGTCGTGTTTGGATTTTACCCGCCACACCTGTGGCTTCATGTTCCTCAATCCCCTGGGCACACTTTTTATTTATTTACACAAGGATTAGTGGGTTTCAAACTGTGCATGTAGCCTTTTCAATTGCTTTAATTTATTTTTCTTTTGTTATTAAACATGGCAAAATCCATACACACAGATCAGCCACAACATTATGACCACTGATAGTAGAAGTGATTAACATTTTAACCATCTTGCTCCAGTTCAGTGTTCTGCTGGGAAACTTCTGGACCTGGCTTCATTCACTGGTGTGGATGTTACTTAGACATGTAGCACCCACCTAGACCAGACCAGGCACCCCCACCCCATAGCAATGACACTCCTTGATGGCAGCAGCCATCCCCAGCAGGATGCAGCCACAAAAACACTTTAGGAAGAAGAACATCTCAAGGTGTTGACCAGGCCTCCACAGTCACTAGATCCCAAACTGATCAAGTATCTGTGGGATGATCCACAGAGGCCCCTTCGCCTCAAAGACCCCCCCACACTAACACCACAGGACACCCTCAGAAGGCCCATGTCCATTCTCTGATAAGTCACAGCTGTTTAGGAGGCACATTTTAATCAGATATCAGTGTTTATTAACATATTAAACAAAGATCATGTGTAGATACCCAATAGAGCAGGATGCTATGTAAACAGATGTAACCTGGAAGCTAGCCAGACGTTCTCCCTAGCATAACATTGTCACGGGAGCTTTTCGATCTCGAGTCTCTCCGGTGGGAAATGAACGTGCTCCAGCAAATATTAGCTGGGCCAATCAGGAAATCCTCCACATGACTTAATGTGGTGATGGACATATGATTAACAGTGGTCATTTAGATCATCTGAGTACAGGGAAGTTGAACTTGTTTCCAGCTAAATGGCTCTGATTGGAATTTTATTTCTCTGTATCAGCTGTGACACATCACAATGAAATGTGTTCTAACTTTAATGGTTGAGGTAAAATTACTGATTAAAAGTGAGGAATTAACGAGTTGCCATGAATTAAGTCTTAACAACACAGAGTTTAAAAGTAGAAATACAGTGTTAGGAGATATTCTGAAATGTGACATCCTGCCTAATGAGTATTTGTACAATTAAGTGCAGTTATAACTGAATTTACTTTTTGAGACTGTATTTGAGATCTGAGTACTAGTTGTAGAACAGTACCAGTAATAAATAAGTAATTAACATGTTTATCAGTCTTAATAAAGTTTCTTAATAATAGCTAAAGCAGTAAATGTTTGTTTAAACCTCGACATGTTAGCCAAAACCAAAATATTTCCAAGTCAACGGCTAACCGAAACTATAACTAGCAGTTTGTTTCCGTCTGATGTGTTCAACTCCTACACTTTAAAGACACTTTTAAACACTTCTAAAATCAAATTATTTTACCTGACGTTGTTTCTGCTCTGTATCTCCCGGCTGGTAACCGATGGTAACTGCTTTAAACACTCAGCTACTCTCCGCAGGTTCCGACCGCCTCTCGCCATCTTCCCTTCTCTGACAGCTTTCTTCTCTCTCTAACCGACGACGACTCCGCTGTCATCTGAGCCTCGCGCCTGACCACGCCCCCGACCCACGCCCCCCTCGCCTGCCATTGGACGATCCATTTCTACCAACTGTTTTTATTGGTTAGCCCCGCCTTTCTTATTGACGTACTCACTAATAAACGCGCAGGCGCAGGAAAGTCACGAGATGTGGCTCAGGTTTCAGTTGGCCTCTGTTCTTTAAACACACTGAGTCTCTAACTTATAACCTTGAAAACTCTTCCCACAATCTATTCAATTAAAAAAGTAGCTTGTGTTTATTACAACCATTTATTCGAGTTTATGGACATTTGATGAGAATATTTCACATTAATAATCCTTCTGCATTATTTTTTATAGTTTATTTAATAAAATAAAACAGCTACCAGAGAAAAACTGCTGCAGTGTTCACATTTATTTATTTGTGACATATAAAACAATAGAGAAATATAAGGCTTAATTTTGATTGCTAGAACATAATATGTATAAGAAAATATGAAGAATATCAGAAAATCTAAATATAAAGGCAATAAAATAATAATTAGGCTCTACAAGCAAATATATGGCAGTATATGAAACTTTATGGCAATATAAGAGTAAATAAGACAAAATAGGAAATATAAGAAAATACTGGGCAATATAGGGGGATTGTTTACAATAATAAACAAAAAGTATAGAGAAATACAAAATAGTACTAGAATGTGTTGTGTAATCCAGTTAGAAACTGAGCTGTGCAAAGAATCCAGCTGAGGTCTCAGGTGTTAGGACACTAGTCCAGAAAGAATCCAAGCACCAGGAGTTCCCTGTTGAAGGTCTGAATGTCCTGCAGGAAGAAGCTCCCCTTGATCCTCTCTCTGTGAGTTTGTCTTCACCGAGCAGAAACACTTTCCTGACCTCAACAGAGTCAAGAGTTCATTGTTTGGTTGGTGGAGGTCCTAAGCTACATTCCTCACCCTGCTGTTGGAAACACTCTTTGTATTTCCTCACATGCCAAAGACAAATCACAGGCTGTGATCTGAGTCACTGATCTCAGTAAACTGAGAAACAGTACATCTGACTACATATATGGAAGAGAAAGATTAATGAGCTGGTCAAATGTGGAACCACACAGAGGAGTGTACAACTACAGATGAGTTGAAATGACCACAAAGAGACAAAGAGTGTTTCAAAATTATCATAAATGTCTCATAAGACACAAACTCTTTATGTTGTCATTTATAAGTTTTTGCATCCTTCACAAATTTCTACATTTCTGCATAAAAACAACTCAAAACATCAGGTCACTGTCCTGAAACAAAGTCCTGACAAAGAGAACCCAAACAAATGAGTCAGAAATATGATACTCGTGTATTTGTTTATTAGGGGTAATGAGCCAGTATCAAATGTCAGTGTCTCTGGGACTACAAGTTCATTCTAAGAGATCTGTCCGGAAAAATTATTTTATTAAACATTTTTATTAATTGTCTATTATTAATACATTTTTACAAATGTTTTGTCAACACATTGGCAGATACAGTTACCAAAACTCTACTGAATCCCAGAAAACACCTGATGAATCTGAAGCTTTTCGCGTAAAAGTGGAGTCAGGGCACTTCCCCCATTTTGTAATCTAGTCGTGAGAATAACAACAATAACAACATTATATCACCAACTTCCTCAGTGTCAGTGACGCTATGCAGTGGCCCAGGAATCATAAATTATAGCCTGAAACTGAAACTTTGGAACCTTTTCTTTTGTGAATACTTGAATTTCTTTGATGAAGTTAAAATATGATTCATTAACTTTGAAATTTCAATGTTTTTTCTTTTCTTTCTTCAGGTGAAGGTGAGTCTGTAATGATAGATAGATAGATAGATAGATAGATAGATAGATAGATAGATAGATAGATAGATAGATAGATAGATAGATAGATAGATAGATAGATAGATAAAATAATTTGCAATGAAATGGGTTCATAACCAAACAACCACGTGCAAAATGTGCAGTAGAAATAAAATTAAAAGTAAAAGTACTATTACTATTTATGATTTATTTTAAATCAGTATTATTATTTTGTAACAAATAATTACGTGTAGCTGTAATACCGTGTAAAACCGCTTGTGAACGGATTGAAGGAGGCGGAAGTTCGTGTGAGCTCACTTCCGGTTTCAGTCTCGAACAACCACCACCAAAATGGCGAAGATCGCCAAAACGCACGAAGGTAAATTACTACAAATTAATCCAGAAATAGCCAATGTGTCTCGTTATTTTTTGTGCAAATGTGTCGATAAACTTCGTAGTAACGGTTTGCACCGTCGATAGCACAGATTAACAGTGTTAACGTGTTGTTTCTTAAACCATACGCAGCGGGCCTCGTACGACGCAACGCGGACGTTTTACATAATGGCGCTTGTTGCTAGCTCTGAGCATGCTAGCTAGCAATGATTTGTGCGGATTTATATCTTATTTTACATAACGTGTGGTAGTTATGGGGCTAACCGAACGTGCTAATATAATCTCACTTTGTGTGTGTGGTAAGTTTTTGTTTGGTTAAAAATATATGTACGTGTCTGCTAATTGCTGCTGTTGATAAGCTAATGCCGCATATGACTAACCCAGTTAGCATTAGCTTCGTTTAATAACACTGCTCGGCCACACGTTACATCGCAGTGGATGTGGTGGCAAATAAAGGCCTGAAGGCGACATGTTTAAACACTGAACCTGTTGTTAAAGGAAATGATGGACATTTTGAACTCGTTTTATGTATAATGATATATATTATAAATCCTAAGCAAAACGATAACCTCGTTTATCCGCTATAAGAGTTTTATTTGGCGTAAAAAAGCGTCTCCTTTCTTTCATATATGGAAGTTAAAAATATACCCGAAATCCTCCTTATTTTCATCATTTTGGGGATTTGTTTTTGTTAATATTGAAACTTAACTTGAATCCATTCACATGCCAGAATATTAGGTACACTAGTAAACACCAATAAATTATTTTCAAACAGTCCTAGTTTAAATCCTCCTTAATAACTGCTCTGATGCTGAATTAATGTAGAACCAGAGTCAGAAAGGTGGTGATTCACCTGGATGATCATTATGGAGGACGGAGTCTGTGGTGCTGTTAAACTGGACCGAACTAAACACAGAAGAGTTTCTGTTATTTAGATTAAAATGTCAAAATATTAAGAACACCTGCCAGTTAAATCAACAGCTCTCAGAGTTATTAGAAAGTTCATAAAGATTATATTAAGACCACGACTATTAAATTAGAATATTCACTTGTATACATAAGGAACTGGACAGTAAGGTTATAAAATACACTAAGAAGTTTAGGTTGTGTTAACAACGCACAGCTGGTTGTTGTTCTCCTCTTGATCGTTGAATGCTGCGTCCTCACTCCGTCTGGTTTCTTGTTTCCCTGCAGACATCGAGGCCCAGATCCTGGAGATCCAGGGGATGAAGGCCTCTCTGGTGGAGGAGGGAGAGCAGGGAGTCGGCCTGGTCTCCACTGGCTTTTTTGACCAAGAAATCTATGGAGGCAACGACAGCAGATTCGCTGGATACGTCACCTCCATCGCCGCCAACGAACAGGAGGATGTAAGTATTAGATTACCGGCGAATTAAACGGCCGCTTTTTAAACGTACACATTTTCCACCGCGGGGCTTGAATGCTCCCTTTGCCTGTTTTCTGCGTATGAGCTGGGATAGTCTTGCCTGTCAGGCGAGATTTGACTAGACTCGTGTTTCTCTTTTCATTCCTCAGGACGATGAAGAGGACACATCAACCAGCTTGTTGGGACAGAAGAAACCAGGGTACCATGCTCCGGTGGCAATACTCAACGCCATTCCCCAGTCAGACGAGCAGGTGTGTCTTCATTTAGTGACGCCACAAACATCAGGTTTCACTCAAAGCGTTCAGATATGGACTCTAACACGTGCTCTCTTTGCTTTGCAGTACGACCCATTCGCAGAGCATCGTCCACAGAAGATCATAGAGCGAGAGGACGAGTACAAAGCCCGGCGCATACGGATGATTATCTCGCCCGAGCGTCTCGACCCCTTCGCAGATGGTAAATTTAGCTCTCATTTTTTTTGTCGTCATTACAACTTCCCCATTTCCTCCAACTTTTCTCACGGCTCACTTTTTTTCTGGCACCCCCTCCCCTCATGACTGCCAATGGTTTTTCACACCCATAGTTTTGCTGTTGAACCCTTCGACCACAATGCAATAGCTTGCCTCCCAGACTCGATGCCTTCCCTGTGGTCAATCCTTTGTGGTCCAAGAACATCTTTTTTTTTGTTCTCTGTCTTCCTCTTGATTATCTGTCTCTAACTCTTGAGACAAGGTAGTTTACTGTTACCGTGTTTGGTTCGGGGAGGATGTCATCGTCCTGATTTTTATCCTGGTTCGTGAAACGCACACCCATTGTAGGGTTACCATGCTTTTCTGTGGGAGAGGTGGTTGGGTGCTGGTCACCTAACAGACGTGGGTCGCAGATGGTTTGTGTGTGAGTCGAAGGGTTAACATGTGACTTATGACGGGAATGTGCAGTGTCTTCTTGTGACAGCAAATAACGACGAGGGTTAGCTGTGGTGTAACGACCAGATAAAACCGTGCTACGCTGCGCTGGGCACTAGGGATGTCCCGATGGAGGCTTCATCGCCTCTGACCCCATCATTTTATTTGAGTATCGGCGGATCCGAGTCTCGATCCAATTGCATGTCGATAAATATAGAAGGAAATGTAACTAAAAGACGTAGATATGGGTGGTTTCTACAAATAAATAACCAGTTAACAAACTTATAAATAAGTAGCTCTGTGGTGTAGCTCAGTCCCACATTCACGGCTCAAGGCTAGCTCTGCTAATTAACGTATTTTCTGGAGTATAAGTCGCTCCAGCAAAAAAATGCATAATGAAGAAGAAAAAAACATCTATAAGTCGCATTTTGGGGGAAATTTATTTGATAAAATCAGAGACTGAGATTAGACATTTCATCTTGAAAGGCAAGTTATAGTAATAACAATAGATAGAGAATAGTGTCTGCTATGTTAACGTAACATATTAACAGATAACTATAGCATAAACAACGTAACATAACACGTTTACCAAACTACCCTAGAGGCTGTAACGAATACATGAAATTATATATTTTAATTTATAAGTCGCATGGCCAGAAACCATGAAAGTGCAACTTATAGTCTGAAAAATACGGTAGCTTGTTCCTGGTAGCTAGCTCCACAGCAAAGAGGAAAACCAAACTTTAATTTTTTAAACCCAGATGTGATTTCAGTGTGTGTGTCTGTAAATGAGCAGCAGCGCCATCATGTGGTCAGTAGAATATTAATGGATCTCTACCTACCACTGGATCAGAACCATCAACAGCTGATTGGTGACTTGGAGACATGATCCACATTTAGGAACCAGATGGAAACACTCTCACATGAGAACATCTTCTATCATCAGATCACTTGACTAATGAGGTTAAACATCAGTTCTTGTGATGTTCAGTCTAAACACCTGGATGTGTTCTTATCGTTTTATCGACGGCGCATCAGGAGGTAACTTGTGTCGGCTTAATACAGCCAGGTATCCCAGAATGCATTTCAAGAACTCTGCTTTTTTCAAACAAATATGGATCGCGCTGCATCCTCCTAAGTTTGTACTTCAGAATCAAACTTGTCATAACTACTACGTATGAAAGTCAGACGTTTGTGTACTTCCTGTTCAGTTCAGTTCAGTTTTATTTGTCGTCTCAAGACGCTTTAAACCCCCAGAGCAAGACTGAAAGCAGCTGTAGCAAAGAAAAACTCCCTTTTAACTACTTCAGGTTTGATTTAAGGCAGACTTTTTTTTTTAAATGCCTGGATCGACTCCAGATCCCGATCAAAATGTTTGGATCAGGACATCCCTACTGAGCACAGCAGCTCTAGATTCGCAGGCAGGAAGAGGAGAATTCATTTATTTAATATATTTATAGATGAATAAAGACAAACCTCTTCAAATTGGCTCGGCCCTCATGTTTTTAAATTATCGGCCCATTATTATGACTTTAACCCGTAGCTATGAGTCAGCTAGTTTACTTTCATGGCGCTGACCGTTTAAACGGCCTCTGGTTCCCGGTGCCTTTATCTGAAGCCTGCATGTAGAGAGAGAGCTCTCTTTTGTACAAACTTGTTGTGTAAATATATTTTTATTTTACACCTCTCTCTGTAAAATAGAAATATGTTATCAAAAGAAAGAAAACTGTGTTACCGCAATACCACAGGCCCATACTAACTGTCCTTAATTTCTCTCCTACAGCAGTACTGCTTTGCCAGTCCTGTACTGCACTCTGTTAAGGGTGCAGCAACTCATCCTGTGTAGGTTATGGAGAACTGTGCACTTTTTGTCAGTTTGGTCAGGGTCCACTGGCTGCTGCTTATTTTTTGTTTTTTTTTCCGCCCCAAAAAGAGCAACCTGTTTTTTAAAAAAACAAAGAAATTCGAACAGTTTATTATTTAGCGTCTCTCCCTTCCTCCGTTTCATTCACGATGGAAACCCTATCGCCAAATATTTAGCAAGATCTGGATCTTATCCTTCTTTTTATCTTTTATTCTCCTGATTTAAATGCTTATTTTTCATTTATTTTTCTTTTATTATTATTGTGGAAATCTCACATTTGAATCTGCTAAATAATAATAATAATACTACGTTTGGGAAACTGGGCCCCGAGAAGATGCTTTGTTTGTCATTTTTTTTATTTACTTTGTGAGTGGCGTGAATCAATGCAACACAGGTGGTATACTGTTGTGTGTGAGTTCAAACCCTTTTCCAAAGTGTTACTAATGGTAAAGAGAAATTTTCTAGGCTTCTTTTCTGCCGGTTGAAGTCTGACTGCAGATGGACCCTTGGCACTGAAAGTGTACGTATTCTGAAGAGCCCAGCCCCACCAGGACCCCTGCATCAGTGATGGCTAGACTTCTTTAATTAAAGAAAGCACCACAGCCTCAGCTCTTCTCTCTTATGTATCTGCTTGTTTTTCACTAGAATGCTATGCCTGTATGTAACAGAGAAAGACAGGAGACGTATACTTGTATGTAATTCTCTAGGACTTTACCAGAGCAGGAACCTTAACGTTAACTTGTTGGTTAAAAGAAAAAGGAGAGTCAGGCTTAGCTTGGCTGTGTTTGTGCTTGCTGTGTGTTGTTTTACTTGTAGTGACTCAGGGGGGTTGATGGAGCGTAGACTGATGAGTGTCCTCTGTTCTTGTTGGTGCTTTTTCGCGCAGGGGGCAAAACGCCGGACCCCAAGCTGCAGGTCAGGTCGTACGTGGACGTCATGTTGGAACAGAACCTGTCCAAAGAGGAGGTAAGAGCCCAGAACGAGTCTAAACACACGAGCATAAACGCTTCTTAACCCTCAGATGTGATTTAGTTTGACTGCTAGCGTTGTTGAGCTGCGTGCAGACACGTTTTTAGACGCCCTGACGTGTATTTGTTTCCGTGCGCAGAAAGAGATTCGCCTGCAGATGGCAGAGAAGGCCAAGTCAGGGGACCTGAAAGCTGTCAACGGGTCCGCCGCCTCCCAAGCCGCCGCAAAACGCAAGCGCCGCTGGGACCAGACAGCCGATCAAACGCCCTCCAACACTACGCCCAAAAAGATGTCCAGCTGGGACCAAGCAGACTCCTCTGCTGAGGTGAGACGTTCAGCTTCCTCTTTATTTCATGGCTAAAACTTAAATGAATGGTTCTAATCTTCTTATTCTCGTGCACAGACTCCAGGACACACCCCTGCACACACGCCTTCAAACAGCCGATGGGACGAAACCCCCGGCCGCCCTAAAGGCAGCGAGACACCGGGGGCCACTCCCAGCAGCCGCATGTGGGACCCCACACCCAGCCACACACCTGCAGGCGCCGCCACTCCTGGCAGAGACACGCCCGGCCACGCCACACCCGGCCACGGCGGCGCCACGGGAAGCGTCCGCAAGAACCGCTGGGACGAGACCCCGAAGACAGAGAGGGAGACCCCAGGACACGGCAGCGGCTGGGCCGAAACGCCACGAACCGACAGAGGGGACGAGTCGGTGGGCGAGACGCCGACCCCAGGGGCCAGTAAGAGGAAGTCTCGGTGGGATGAAACGCCCGCCAGTCAGATGGGATCCTCAACGCCGCTGCTCACTCCTGGAAAAACTCCCATCGGAACGCCGGCTATGAACATGGCCACGCCAACGCCAGGTAAACCAGCACGGCTTTATTTTGGTACAGAAACCCAGATTCAGACCAGACCAGCGTGAGTCGATGGTTTGTGTAATTTTATGACAGTTTAAATCCAAAAACACTTATTTTTTCTTTTTTAAAATCTCTCGTCGCTAATTTGCTAAATGTAAACCGCCATAGACATATGCTAACAGCTATCGCTTCTGATTTCCTGAATCGATTCACATGGTCCTAAATAATAATAATAATGTCCTTTAACATTTTTTAACGTTTGATTTAACTGTTTTTCTTTAGGTCACCTGATGAGCATGACTCCAGAGCAGCTGCAGGCGTGGAGGTGGGAGCGGGAGATCGACGAGAGGAACCGACCTCTTACAGACGAGGAGCTTGATGCCATGTTCCCTGAGGGTTACAAGGTCCGTGCCTCCTCACTGACGCCGCTTCTTCTTCTTCTACATAAACAAATGCTCCATTTAATTTTCTTCGTCTCTTCCTGCAGGTCTTGCCTCCTCCAGCCGGCTACGTGCCGATCCGCACCCCGGCCCGTAAGCTGGCAGCCACGCCCACGCCCATCGGCGGCATGACGGGCTTCCACATGCAGGTCGAGGATCGCACCACCAAGCAGATGAACGACCAGCCCTCAGGAAACCTCCCCTTCCTCAAACCCGACGACATCCAGTACTTTGACAAACTGCTGGTGGAGGTGGACGAGTCCACGCTGAGCCCCGAGGAGCAGAAGGAGAGGAAGATCATGAAGCTGCTGCTGAAGATTAAAAATGGGACGCCCCCCATGAGGAAGGTTGGTGTCTCTGAATGTTTTCTTCTGATGCAGACTTTTTTATTCCTGTGGTTTATTTCCTTAAAATACTGACCGATCGTTGTGTGATCTCAGACTAAAATGCTTTCTTAAAACAAACCCTTTATTCCCTCGGGTGGTTTTGTGATCCTCCTGAGCTCCGTTAGATTTTAATTCATCCTCTCTCTCTCGTCTCAGGCCGCTCTGCGTCAGATCACCGACAAAGCTCGTGAATTTGGAGCCGGGCCTCTGTTCAACCAGATCCTGCCGCTGCTCATGTCGCCCACGCTGGAGGACCAGGAGCGCCACCTGCTGGTCAAAGTCATCGACCGCATCCTCTACAAACTGGACGACCTGGTGCGACCATACGTGCACAAGGTGAGCTCAGCGAGACACACGTCTGCTTGTTTAGTTTTTATTTCCTCGCCTGTGAGAAACTAACTCATCGTTTTCTTCTGCTTTCAGATTCTGGTCGTCATCGAGCCGCTGCTGATTGATGAGGACTACTACGCCAGAGTAGAAGGCAGAGAAATCATCTCTAACTTGGCAAAGGTAACATGAAGCGCGCTCGTGTTTTTCTCTTCAGCGTTTTGCGAACTATTCTCGCCTGTTCGACCAGCCGGTGGTCAGATCAGGGCTAGTTGTTCGCTAGATGAACACCAGCACGAGAGCAAACAGATCGGATGTTTAAGCCTGGTCTGTTCTCAACCTGCACCCGTTGGTTACAAGCTTTAAAATGTTTAGTTTTGACAGATTAAATCAAAGTGTTTAAGCTAAATGCTAAGACACGTGCACACGTTTAACCTCCTCATGTTTCTCTGCTGCGTCCCAGGCTGCTGGTTTGGCCACGATGATCTCCACGATGCGACCTGACATCGACAACATGGACGAGTACGTGAGAAACACCACGGCCCGAGCCTTCGCCGTGGTGGCCTCCGCCCTCGGCATCCCCTCCCTCCTGCCCTTCCTCAAGGCTGTGTGTAAGAGCAAGAAGTCCTGGCAGGCTCGCCACACCGGCATCAAGATCGTGCAGCAGATCGCCATCCTCATGGGCTGCGCCATCTTGCCACATCTCCGCAGCTTGGTGGAGATTATTGAACACGGTCAGTAGCGTCCTCATCGACTAAAACACGTTTGTATTCTGCATTTTCAAGCTGCCGCTCTTAATTTTAAATCTAAAACTTTAAAATCTAAACTAAAAATTCAACTGGAAAACGTACAAACTAGGGATGTCCGATATTATCGTCCGATATTGAGTTAAAAATGTAATATCATGAATTATCGGTATCAGGTTTTTATAACCGATATTTGTTCTGTAGCTTCAGCATTTCTGAGTCTGCATGAACGCAGCATGGGACGTTAACAGGCGCGTGCTTGATGACGTATAACAACAACAACACGCTAGTCCCGTAGGTCGCTAACCGTGGCTAACAAGCTAGCTCGCCCGGTGTATGAGATGTCCGTGGTTTGGAAGTATTTCCAGGTGTCACCTACTAACAGTAAATATGATTATTATGAGAGGAGGAAACAAGGCGTCTTCCTTTAATACATCAAATCTGATCACCCACCTCAAGAAGAATCATGAGGAGTTATACGCTACGTTTGTCTTCCTTGTTTTGATATTGTCTGTAGTTTTGTTTGAGGCAAAAATTTCTCTTTAAAAACGCAAAAAAATAAACGAATGTCACTTTTTTCTGTAACTTATTTTGCACAGACAGTGTTTACATTTGAAAAGCCATGTTGCATTTATGTTTGCATCCAGTGGGACATCACAATAAAATTAGGCATAATGTGTTAATTCCATTATAGGTGATATGTTATGTTGTTACCTAATAATGTTGGTGTAAAAAGACTGAAGATATCGGTATCAGAAATTAAGAGTTGGACAATATCAGAATGTCGGATATCGGCAGAAAAGCCAATAGCTAGCATCCCTAGTAGTAATATTTCTAGTTTGATTAATGACATAATCCAATATGGCCGCCACCGTAAAACATCATATTACGCAAATTAGATGGGGACATTTACTCCCTAGATAAAAAGTTTAGGTCAGTGTCAATATTTGTCTCATTTACACTTTGTCTCCGTCTCACACCACTATCAGTCCAGAGCCTTGTGAAGTTTAGACGTCATGATCTAGTATTTTTAAAACTAAAACCCGTCTAAAGGGTTAAACGCGTCCACCACAGCCATATTTAATCTGTTTTCTTATGGCTTCTCTAATGTGCACAATTTTTAATTAGATAATGTATATTTTAAATAATATTTGTGATTTTTTTGTTGTTTAACTCTCCATGCGTCTCCACAGGTCTGGTGGACGAGCAGCAGAAGGTGAGGACCATCAGCGCCTTGGCTATCGCTGCCCTGGCAGAAGCTGCTACTCCCTACGGTATCGAGTCCTTTGACTCCGTCCTGAAGCCTCTGTGGAAGGGTATCAGGCAGCACAGAGGAAAGGTGAGGCGAAACATTTACTTATCAGCATTCAGTGCAAGATTAACACCCAGCGTTGAGCCTGCCTGTGGCTGCAGCGTGAATATTTACTTGCTAAAGAATCTTCTTTCTGAAAAAGCTGTTGCTGTCAGAGGAGGCCAAACGAAACGCCGTTAAATCCTGCTGCCAGCATCAGACATGAACGTCAGTGTTTACTGTCATTTGTCTGGATTAGAGTTGGACGGTGCCAAATCATAACGGTTCCTTCTATACTAGAAATTCAACATGACGGTACTACCGTGAGTTCCTATACTACCGGTGCCAGTTTTACTACATATCACAGTATCACGATATTGTGGTTACTCATTTTGGTTTTAAATCTGTCTGGTTGTGCAGAAACGAACTGCTGCAAAGAAGCGCTGCAGTTAGCATCACCATTAGCATCACCATTAGCATCAGCTCTGGAGTCTCTTGAGTTAATTTCCTTAAAACAACTGATGAAGACGACTCAAAACGCTCTGACCACTAAACAAGAATCAGACTAAACTCATTGAGATAGTCTGAATATTCATTGATTTAGAGGTTTTTATTTTAGTTAAAGTCCAGCTCCTTAATTTTTAGAGACTTCTCACTTCTGATCTAGTGGTCGTGTCAGTGTCCTCTGCAGGATAAGATTATTTACGATGACTCGAGTCTCAATCATCTTTTCTTTCGTCTAAACCTCGTTCACGTTTGTCTCCAGGGTCTGGCTGCTTTCCTCAAAGCTATCGGCTACCTGATCCCTCTGATGGACGCCGAGTACGCCAACTACTACACCAGGGAGGTGATGCTGATCCTCATCAGAGAGTTCCAGTCCCCTGACGAGGAGATGAAGAAGATCGTGCTCAAGGTAAGAACGTACTAAAAGGAGTAAACCACGACTTCCCGCGACTCTTTCTCGCCTGTTCAGCTTTTCCGTGGTTGCCTCAGGGCTAGTAGGTCGCTAGATTAACGCCAACACGAGAGTCAGCGGAGCGGCCGTCAGTGTCGTCTCTGTTCTCAACCTGCACCCGTTGGCAACAAACTAAAGAGTTAAGATTAAAAATAAACGCCTGAAGCTTTCCTCTCAGACTGACCGGTGTGTTTTGTGTCGTAGGTGGTGAAGCAGTGCTGTGGTACCGATGGTGTGGAGGCAAACTACATCAAGACGGAGATCCTGCCGCCTTTCTTCAAACACTTCTGGCAGCACAGGATGGCTCTGGACAGACGCAACTACAGACAGGTCAGTGAAGACGTCCATTATCGTGTTTTAAAACTCCCGATTGAATTTAAGTGCAATACCAGACGTGGCCACTAGTGTCTGACGGCGTCTCCTCTTCCTACAGCTGGTCGACACCACCGTGGAGCTGGCCAACAAAGTGGGAGCGGCGGAGATCATCTCTCGCATCGTGGACGACCTGAAAGACGAGGCGGAGCAGTACAGGAAGATGGTGATGGAGACCATCGAAAAGATTATGGGCAACCTGGGGGCGGCCGACATCGACCACAAGCTGGAGGAGCAGCTGATCGACGGCATCCTGTACGCCTTCCAGGAGCAGACGACGGAGGTAAGACGCTGAAGACCTGGAATGTAGCTAACGAACAGGAAGTAGGTCATATAGCTAACAAGCTAGCTAGCTAACAGGAAACAAGAGTCTGATTCCATCTAGTGGGCTAATGGTGGTACTACAACAAACAAAAAGAACATATCAGTATTTTTACGTGCCCAGTGTCTCTCACCCTTAGCTTTGTGTTAACCTCATCCCTCGTCCTTTATCTGCAGGACTCTGTGATGCTGAACGGCTTCGGTACCGTGGTGAACGCCCTCGGGAAGCGCGTCAAGCCCTACCTGCCTCAGATCTGCGGTACGGTGCTGTGGCGTCTCAACAACAAGTCGGCTAAAGTCCGTCAGCAAGCCGCCGACCTCATCTCCCGCACGGCCGTCGTCATGAAGACCTGTCAGGAGGTACGCTGAGAAATAAAACACGACACCAAAGATACGAACGCGCTGCTGAGTCTGTAAACTGATTCCTGCTCTGATTGTGTCTCTGCAGGAGAAGCTGATGGGTCACTTGGGTGTGGTGCTGTACGAGTACCTGGGAGAGGAGTACCCTGAGGTGCTGGGTAGCATCCTGGGAGCGCTGAAGGCCATCGTTAACGTCATCGGTAAATACCTTCATCCACCAACCAGCTAATAGTAGCCTGCTAGCTAATTTAGCCTGACGAGGGTTTGTTAACGACCAGATATTCACCTTTAATTCTACTTTAATGAACCGCTAATGTCCAAAGATGTCCAGTCTCGAGCTTTAAGCCGAGGTCAAACCTTTTTGGGGACAAAGTAAGACAAAGTCCTCTAATTCTATCAGAGGATCTGCTCGTTAACGTCTCAGATGAGTTTCAGTTGGACGCCACCTACAGATGTTCCCCATTTATCTAAACACTCGGTTAAAGTGTCTCCATCAAGTCCAGATGTGTTTGTTTGGGTTAAAACTAAATAATTTCATTCCGTCGTTTCAGGAATGCACAAGATGACTCCACCAATCAAAGACCTGCTTCCTCGTTTGACTCCCATCCTGAAGAACAGACACGAGAAGGTCCAGGAGAACTGCATCGACCTGGTGGGCAGGATCGCCGACAGGTGGGTCGAGCCTCGCGTTCATCCGATTGTTTGTGTTTTCTTTGTCGTTCAGAGACTTAACTCGTCCTCGTGTCTTTTAGGGGAGCTGAGTACGTGTCGGCCAGAGAGTGGATGAGGATTTGCTTTGAGCTGCTGGAGCTGCTGAAGGCTCACAAGAAGGCGATCCGCAGAGCCACCGTCAACACGTTCGGCTACATCGCCAAAGCCATCGGGTGAGTGTCAAACATAAACCCCTCAAATGAGCCTTTACGTCTCTACAAACGTCTCACCTCTGTCCTCCTGTCCCCTCGCAGTCCTCACGACGTCTTGGCCACTCTGCTCAACAACCTGAAGGTCCAGGAGCGTCAGAACAGGGTCTGCACCACCGTGGCCATCGCCATCGTGGCTGAGACCTGCTCGCCGTTCACCGTGCTGCCGGCGCTCATGAACGAGTACAGGGTGCCCGAGCTCAACGTGCAGAACGGCGTGCTCAAGTCGCTCTCCTTCCTGTTCGAGTACATCGGTGAGATGGGCAAAGACTACATCTACGCCGTCACGCCGCTGCTGGAGGATGCCCTCATGGACAGGTGAGCTCAGCGTCTGTCCAGGTTGATGTGAAAACACGTCATCACGCCTTCAGAGTGCTAATGTTCATCTGGTTGGTTTCTCTGCAGAGACCTGGTCCACCGACAGACCGCCAGCGCCGTCGTCCAGCACATGTCTCTGGGCGTCTACGGCTTCGGCTGCGAGGACTCGCTCAACCACCTGCTGAACTACGTGTGGCCCAACGTGTTTGAGACGTCGCCTCACGTCATCCAGGCCGTCATGGGGGCGCTGGAGGGGCTGAGGGTCGCCATCGGGCCCTGCCGCATGCTGCAGTACTGCTTACAGGTCAGGACCAGGAAATGAATAACCAGTGTCTGAACCAGAGCTTGTTGACCGTGATGGAGGCTGCAGAAATATCAGTGATGCTTGTAGCAGCTAGGCTAATGCTAACCGAGATCAGAGGCTAATGCTAACCGAGATCAGAGGCTAATGCTAACCGAGATCAGAGGCTAATGCTAACCGAGATCAGAGGCTAATGCTAACCGAGATCAGGGGCTAATGCTAACCGAGATCAGAGGCTAATGCTAACTGAGATAGCCAATAGAAATAAAAAACGTAAATATCGGCCCGATACATCGGCCGGAAGATGTATCGGTCGTTCATTATATTCTTTTGAATCGGGACAAATTTCGTCTCAATCCCATGTCGTGCTTCGTGCGGTTATACATGGGGTAACGAGGGCCCAGGTTAGACCCTCTGAGGGCCTGGTTTTGGCCCACATGCCGTACGTTTGACATACCCCTTGACATCTGGATGAATCACTAACTTTGTCTCTCTGGTCTCTGCAGGGTCTCTTCCACCCGGCCAGAAAGGTGAGAGACGTCTACTGGAAGATCTACAACTCCATCTACATCGGGTCCCAGGACGCCCTGATCGCTCACTATCCACAGGTCTACAACGACGACAAGAACGTCTTCGTCCGCTACGAGCTCGAATACGTCCTGTAAATATGAATCCACCGCTCCTCTTCCTCCTCCTCCTTCCTCCTCCTTCTCCTCCTCCTCCTCTGGATCGTCTTCCCCGTCACCTCACCTCCTCCCGAGTCGGTTTTTATTTAGCGGCTCTTTTTGTCGTCAGCTTCTCGTGTTCAGAGTCGGACGTTAAAGAAGGAAACTTGTAGAGTCTGTAATTTTCTTTTTTCTTTTTTTTTATGATTATTTTCTTGTTTTATTTCTGTTGTTGAGATCTAGAAGCAGAGCAGCATCAGTCGTCGCCACAGAGTTTTAAAAACCATCTGCATTATTTTGTCAGTGTGTATCGATGGGCCACAACCTTCTCCATGTTCCACCTCTGTTCTTATTAGATCAATGCTTTATTTAACCAAATAAAACGTTTGTGTATAAAAATCCAATTCTGCTTCTCGTGTGTTTATTTATTTACAAAGACGATGATTTTGTTGGATTTAGTTGAGTAAGACGAGAATAAACATGAGGCTGTTAAACTGTTTATCATGTTCATGAAGAGTCAGTGATAATTAATCATCTAGATCTAACACTAATGATGATCAGATCCCTTTGATGGATGAGGAGCAGAGGTTCAGGTGGTGGTAACCATGGTAACCTTCACTAATCAGCATCAGGTGAGGGAAACATGGAGGTAGAAGCTGGGGCACCAGAAAAGGCTTTTAGTGAGAAAAGTTGAGCAAGTATCCGTGATTGAAAGGTTGCTACAGGAAGCTTGACTCAGTCGGCACCGTTATATATTTATTATTCTGTCATATATTAAGTTAAATGATGATAAATCATTCATGGCCGTTTTGTATTTTGATGGTGTTTTTGTTTTTGCTGAGTTTTTTTTTTCTCTTCACTGATTATAATCACTATTTTTTTCATGGAAGACTTTATTTCCACTTTAAGAATCACTGTTGCATCAAATAAATGAATCAAAATAAATTCCATTGTATTCAGAGAGCTCAGTTCTTCCCCTACTGTACATGTCATGTTGTTCTTCTTTCACAAATATGTTATGATAGTCAAAAATACCATTAAAATGCATAATTCTGTGTAAAATAGCATCAGAAAATGTCATTGCTGTGTTGGGGGGCCTGTAAAGATTCTTATCACGGGGCCCTGAATCCCTAGCAGCGCCCCTGGTGGTAGAAGAGCAAGATGGAATCAATGTGGAGACGTGGAGACATCTTGGTCGTCTTCTAAGACTCTAGATCAGGGATGTCAAACTCATTTTAGTTCAGGGGCCACAGTTTGATGTCAAGGGGGGACCGGACCAATAACACAATAGCGTATTAACCTATAAATACAGACCAAATGTTTCCCTAAACCCCACATTTATTAAGAGGAGGAAATGCAATTTGTGTTTAGTTCTAGGTCTCAGTTGTTATGTCCACAGATATGTGTGAACCCTCGGAATAGCAATTACTTTTATTGGAAAAATTGCAGTTAATGTCTTCAGTGTAATTTTTTCACTTCACAAATTCATCCTGTGGGCCAGATTAGACCCCCTGGCGGGCCGGCCTTGGCCCCCGGGCCTTATGTTTGACACATATGCTGTAGACATTCAGGGCTGGAGACAAATGTGGAGGAAATCTTTTCACACCTCCAGGAAGACGACTTGTGTCATTCATTTTTAATAATAAAGTGTTCAGCATTTATTATTATTATTGTTTTCTGTTGTGTTGAAATAAAGCAGATGTTTGTTTCGCGTGTATTTTCTTAAGTTGTTTGTCTTTTTTCTGTTGCTTTTGTCATTAGTCTCAGTGTTTTTTTGTGTTTTTTACGTTTTGTTGTGTTGTATATAGCATCTGTATTGATGTTTTTCTCATCTTTGTCGTTGATTTATGTTGTTTTTTCTTATTATTGTCATCTCCAGTGTCGTTGTGCTGAAATAAAGCTGCTATTTAAACGTTTTATTGTGTTTTATTTGTGTTGTGTTTCGCACCTCTCGGCCACCGTACTTTGGGGCCTTTAAAGGACACAGTTACACAAAAATTGAGAGTTTAAATCAGGTTTTAATCCCGACAGGAGGAGAGATTATTTTAAATCCGTGTTTCCTGTGATGCTGAGCCTCCAGATGATGGCAGCAGCGAGGACGCTGATGCTGAGGAAGCTTCTCCTCCACTTCTGCATCTGAGAGGAGGAGAGACACCGACTTCCTGTGTGACCTCCGTTCAGCTGACTTCAGCCTGGCTGCCTCTCCGGGAGGAGAGAGGCTCTGCAGACCGGGGAGGAGGGAGCCCTCAGCGGGTGATGCATGTGTCGGAGAGACGAGCAGGAGCTCCGTGAAGCAGCGCGAACACAAACAGAAGCAGCCGTACATGTGGATTGTTTACACCGGGGAGTCGAGCCGGATCCTGCTGCTGCCTCCCCGCCTCCCCGCGACTCCGAGCGGCCGCCTCTGCTCAGCAGCGTCGCCGCAGATAGCGTCAGTGGAAGCGGGGCTGATGGTGCTCGGCCCGGCCTTCACCATCACCACTGTTGTCCGCCAGAGAGCTACGAAGCTGCCGCGTACGGTCGCCTGAGGTCCCGTGGGAGGAAGCGGAGGAAGGAGGAGGCGGAGCGGGACGCAGCATCGTCCCGTGCATGGTGCTGCGGTGTCGGGAGGGGAGTGGATGAGCAGCCGGAGCTGACCCGGAGATGGCTGTCCTCAAACTGGCCGACCAGGTAGGAGCTGTTAGCCGTTAGCTTAGCATCCAGACAGGCAGCGATCCTCCTCCTCCTCCACCACCTCCTTCAAGAGCTGCAAATCTGATTTAATATCACCTCCTGTCTCTGTGGGGCCCTTTACTCCAACACACACGGGAATAATAAACATATTTTTATCCTGCAAAATGTTCACTGCATACCTCCATAAATGTGATTAAAACTTAATGTCCTGATTTCTAGCTCTTGACGTTGGTCCGTTAAAATGAGGACTGACTGTTTATGTCACACTTCCTTCTCAGTTTCCTTCCGCCACAGAAACTAAAGTGTTTAAATACAAACATTTGAAGCATTTCTACTTTAATTTATTTATTAGAATTAAATCCACAAACATTTAAAAAGGAAATATGTGAATATTTTCAGTTGCACAAATTTAACAGGCTGCACAAGAAAGCTAGATTTGGTCGGGGGAAAAAATGAATTGAAAAGTATTTTCTTGTTTTTTTTTATTAAAAGGAAGTAAATTTCTTATTATTCAGAAACAATATTAAAAGAACCAGAACCAGAGGTGAAATCAGACTGTGGTGACTCTAGCTAGCTGATGCTAGTGCGCTTTATTTAGCTAAATCATACATCGTCTAATTTTGTCACGAAGTTTGTTTCAATGTCTTTAAATATATTAAATCATATTTATCAGTTAACTAATAAATCCTTCCACTATTTAATTTAGCGGGGTTTGCTAAGTAGCATAGTAAGCTAATAGTCCTAGCTTAGCAGAGACGTCTCTGTTCTGACTTCCTGTTCATTGCTTTTAAAAATATGTCATAAAATGCCAAAATGTTGTTAAAATCATTAGAATTAGAGGTAAAACTCAGCCTGTAGTTACTAGCTAGCTGTTATAGTGTGCTAATTTTAGCTAAATCATAATTTCATGTGTACAATTTAATAACTTTTTTTGAAACAATCAACGTAGCTACCTTAGCATACTAGCTAACAGTACATTACATTGCTGCACAGTTAGCTTAGCAGGGTTAGCTAGCTAAAGTTTTACATCTACAGCAAATAAGTTGAGTTGGCACTTTTTAGTATTTATAAACCAAATAATCAATTAAATGAGGAAGTAGTCGTATAGTTAATAATGGACATTATTAATTAAGCTGCACATTTTCTTTCATTTCTTTTCATTTTTACAGTTTGCCAATTAAAGAAAGTAAATTGTTCTTCCACTGAGTCAGTAATAAATATTTTAAAAATGTGATCTATTTTGTAGATACAACCATGCAACCCAAGAACTCCTGCTCTGATAACATCTCCTCCCAAGGAGACATACTTGAATTCAGCTTCAGTACAAGGTCTAAACTATTTTAATAGTTAAATAATCATCTTCAAAGCATTTGAACAGATAAAGGGCACTGAAGTTCAGTGCATGGATAAAAAACTGAACAATTGCACGGAAATATTTGAACGTGTGTTTCACCGTTTACAGACAAAAGCCAAAATATATTGAATTTATTGTAATAAAACTAAGAAAAGCAGCAGAAAACTGGACAATCTGATTCATCAGTTGATTATTTTTTTTTTTTTTGGGATCCCCCTTCCTCTCCGCCATGTTTCAGGCCACCGTGAATCTAACCTGCTCGTCATGTCTCGTTCATATCTGATCTGTTGTCAAGGAAGGAAGAGCTGTTTGTGTGTGCGTTACCAGAACTGTAGGACTTCCTGTTATTTTCAGACAACATGCTGATGATGTTTGATAACCGAATGCCTCAGCTCTGCAGACGTCTCAGCGGCGCGTAGTTTTCTTTACCCTTTACAGTCAAATATGATGAAGTGAAGACCGTAGACAAGGTAGATGTAGCTGGTGTTAAACAATACCCCGTCATGCTACAGCTCCTTTAGCCTAAATAAGATAATGTTAGCTGCTTGATTAGCCTTTGCACCCTTACACCATTACTAAAATAAAGCACAAGCAAGCTAATATTAGTGAATGTGAAGAACAGTTTCAGCCTTACAGCAGCAGACAGTTAGTTCATCATATCTCCTTCTACATTAACCTCATCAACTTGATGTTTACTGCATTAAACAAGCTAACGTTAGCCTTTGTGAACCTATGTAAATGTGATATTTAAAATAATTATTAACTGCAGCAGATCAGAATAAAAAGGAAGTACAGGAAGTTGTGGACTTGTGACTTTCCACCGTAGCACAGTTGTGTCTCTGTCCTGGTGCGTTGTTATTAAGACACTTCATGGTGCAACCAGCATGTAAAGTAAGAATGCAATTCATCCAGTATGCAGCATGCACGTGGGTTAAATCAAACTGAGTTGTACTTCTCTGGCACATAGTAATTAATGATCCAAAAGGGAAACTGCTTGGTCACGGTAGCTTATCTGCACATAAAGAACATTCTTAAAAACCACAAGTGAAAGAAAGATTAAATAAAGAAGTGTAAGCAAAAAATGTACAAGAAATAGAGATGAAAGAATAAATATTTTACACAGGAAATGATTAATAAGGTGCAGTAGTGTCCATTAACATGAATAACATGGAGTTATGTTGTTGTTGTCCAGCTGGACAGAGTCGAGGATGAATGACGTCCTGTAGAGTCACTGTGGGAGTGGAGCTGGATCAGTCTGTTGGAGAATGAGCTCCACTGTCCCTCTACAGTCTGGTGGAGTGGATCAGATGGATTGTCTATGGACTGAAAATATAGAAGCCATAAAGCAAAGGGTTGGTTTTTCTGTCGGAGGAAGTTTAAAGTCTGCCGTCGACCCTGAGGATCTGGAGACGAGCCGGTTAAAGGTCCTCCGGCATCAGGGGAAATGAAGACATAGCTGCAGAGCAAAGGCTTTATTATACTGGTGCAGACATCAAGTGGGACGTCCTGAGTCCGTGAGCTCAGGATGTGACGGTCATGTAATGGAGGTTAGCTTGTGTCTGTGGAATGAAAACAGAGTAAATCTGATGGAGGACGTCTGTACCTCAGGGTCCTAGAGGGTCTGGGTCGGCTATCCGACCCTGCTTCTGGTTTCTGATCTAAGACTTTTACCCGTTAAGCTCATGAAGAACATCTTCATTCAGCCCCTGCAATAAGAAGACAAATACAGCAAAATAAAGCAACAGCTAGCAACAGTATCTGTGATAGCATGTGTTTCTTTAGATAAAACACTCCTGCACACATGATGTTGAATTTTCACAGAAGACTAACTATGGAACCACCCAGCTATAGCTTTGTTAGCCTAAACATTTCATGCTAGCTGCTACGTTAGCCTAATGAAAACGTTAGCTGCTATGAACTTCCTGTTTCTTACCCAGAGGATTAAAGATTAGGGCCTTAACAAAGTCACTCTAGCTGTTACACCAAATTAATATAACGTTTGCTGCTAGCTTAGCCTAAACGAGTTAAATGTATTAGCGTAAGCACAAAATCACATTAGCCATTAGCCAGTGATAGGCTGAACAACATCCTGCTACGCTAGCTAATGTTAGCCTTTGTAAACACTGGATGTTAGCTGTGACTCGTACATAGTAGCTGCCATGGTAGTCTGAATATCATGACGTTAGCCACTGTTAGCCACTGTTAGCCACTGTTAGCCACTGTTAGCCACTGTTAGCCACTTAACAAAGTCCCATTAGCATGTGACATTAGCCTAAATGAGATGATTTTAAGTCCCCTATTAAACAAGCTTTACTGAAACTTTTCTTGCTGGCCTGTGAGGATGATCTTTAGTAAATCAGAAATTTAATCAGTAAATATTTTGATAGAAAAACACAAGATATATTTTTATTCTTTTTATAACCGTGCTAAACCTCTGGTCTGAGTTTGCTCAGGCCGCAGGACGTCCCTGTATGATGAAGAACACTTTCTCATTGTCACTGGTTTCTAATAGGATTTGGGTCACACTGGTTTGGCCTTAAGGCTAATGAGAAGTGTGTGTGTGTATGGGAACATACATGTGAGAGTGCTCTGCCACAGTGACCCTCTATGTCTGAGATCGCCTGCAGGGATGATCTACCAGGAAGTGCAGCACACAGTGCCAAGCCACGATGTCACTTCCTGTTTGCTCCTGTAGCTTCGTTGCACTCATGCACTCAGCTCCTCTGTATATTATCGACTGAAACACGTTGGCAGTCCATTAGTTTATTAGTTATTAGTGCTGGAACAGGAGCAGCTTTAATGGTGGATCTCACTTCCTGTTTCACTTCACGTCGCCAGAAAGCGTCTTAAAGGCGCAGTCCCTCTTTTCTCTGCTCAGGCATGCAGCCTTCCTCTTCTAAGAAAACTCTGACTACACCTTCCTCGTTGCTCAGATGAGTGAAAGCACTGAACCAAATATGAACAGTTTCTTCTTTTTCCCCTTTCATTTTCAGAGTTAGATCTTTCTACTTGATGAATTGATTAAATTAAAACGATTACATCTAATATGGGGATAGTGATTCTGTGATTTTCTGCTGCATTTAGCAGGAGGTGTGCAGCTCTTCATCTAACTCCCCTGGAAGCTCATTAAACACGTGTTTGTTTAATTTATGCAGAAAACGTGCTATTGTCAAGTCACATAGAGTCGCTAGTATTCAAATCATCTTTCTTCACACTTTAATGTGTCATGCTATCAGTTTAAATGCCCTCCATCTGCTCTAATTAAACCTCTGCAATAAAGACTAAACCAATGTTTGCCCGTTTTTTAATAATCAGATCCTGAAATCTGGATTTCTGCTTCAGGTTCACGCTGATGCAGTTAAAACACACCTGGTTACGTACGTTTGAGTCGATGTGATGATGTGTCAGTACAGAAATAATCACATTAAAAGTGGACTAAAGATGAGGAAGTGGTGCCGTGTGTTTAAAGCAGAAGTGAAACGCTCCTCTGCGGTTCGTTCCTCTCTCTGGTTTCTGAGAAGGAGAGACTGTGCAACAGGAAGTGAGGCAGAAGCACACAGGAAGTGAAGTGAGGCCTGCCGCTGCTCGATCTGATTCATCACTAGCACACGTTTATTTCAGCTTCTGCACCGACGCTTTTATCCTTTAAAGATCCCTGCAGCAGATCAGACTCTTTACAGTTAAATGTTTAACTAACAGCGTCTTCATTCGGTTCTTATTTATGTCTCTAAATGTGAGAATTAGCGTCAGTTTTATATGAACTTAAAATAAAGACTTCAGTTTATCATTTTGTACCAATAGCACTGAAATTCAACAACATCTTTGATTCATATCACAAAAAATATGAATAAAAACAACTTCTACAATTAAAACGTAGCATTTTAACAAACTGAACTGTAATAAAATTAGCAGCTAAAGTTACTAGCATAGCCTAAACAAGATGTTAGCTTAAACTAAACATAGTCTTGCTCTTATATTAGCCTCAACAGCAAACAAATGTTAGATTAAGCTACACAGCTAATGCTAATGTTATCTTAGCTGGCATTTTAGCCTAAACTGGGGAAGGTTAGCAACAATGATAGCCTACTCAAGACATTAGCATACACTAAAGACAGTATGGCTAATGTTAGCCTCAATAAGCTAATGTTATGTTAGCCGTTACTTAATGTTAGCAACAGCAGTAGTCTGAACCAGATGTTAGCATAAACTAAAGACAGTATGGCTTCAACATTAGCCCATACAAGATAATGTTAGTTGCTACGTTAGCATAACCTGGTTTACTTTAGTTAATTAGCCTAATCAAGACAGTGTTAACTGCTACTTTGTCTAATGCAAGTTGCTATACTTGCATAATCAGGATAACGTAAGGCTAGGTTAGCTTTATCAAGAAAGTGTTAGCTGTCATGTTAGCCTAAAAAAACAACAACTTTAGCATCAGACAATCCGAAAATGAATCGTATTTTAATTAATTCTTAAAGCAGCTAAAGCTGATTGTTCTCTGGTCCACACGTCTGAGCTGTGAGTATTTTCTGGACTGTTCTGGCGTGGCCTTTACGTTCCTGACACGTTGTCGGCGTCCCTCATGTTGTTCTGTTCTTCAAAGGCCTGAAGTTATATCTGCTGCTCAGGGCCTGTATTTACCGTCCTTCTGGGAACCTGAAAAGCAAAATAAGGGCCTCAGACACATGACCTCCATGCACTGCCCTTCACTGAAGCCTCTCTCTGTGCAGACGCTTTGTTTCTATGATCTGTATCTACCAAGAATCGTCTACAGTAGTGTCTCTGTGTTGCAGCAGTGTGTACAGTCTGCAGCTTTTGTAAACACTGCAGCTTAAAGTCGTCCGCACGCTTCATGCCGTGGGAAGGATCACGACCCTGACGTAACATCCAGGAAATATTATCCCTAACATGTGAATGTATAAATTGTCTTGTCCGGTCATGTGAAGGTCTCTGACTGTGGTCCTCCTCTTCCTCCTCCAGCCTCTTCTCATCCAGGCGATCTTCAGTGGAGACCCTGAGGAGATCCGAATGCTCATATACAAGTCTGAAGACATCAATGCTCTGGTGAGGATCCATGTGGTCACTGTGTGTTTATCAGCACAGGAGGCTAAACCTGCAAATAAACACCAGAATAAATAAGAGAAAATAAGTTTAAATTCAATAATTAATATGGAAATGATAAAAAAAAAAAATAAGAAAATACCTGAACTAATTAAATGTATGATTTTATAAAAAAAACAGAAAAAAGTAAGAATATCTAAATAAAAATGGCGAATACAAATTAATTACTTAAATAAAATGGCAATTAATGATGATGATTAATGATTTAAATCACTTTTGTTTAAATGGATTAAATTACATTATTAATTAAATTAAACAGATTATTTATTAAATAAAATCACTGACACATAAGCAGTAATAAATAAACAAAAACAAATGACTATAAATAAATAGAAAATAAACCTAAATAGGTTTTAAGGAAAGTAGAATAAATTGCATGATTACATAAAATAAAATAAAATAAAAAAATAATAAATTGATAAAGATTATTAACTAATGCATAAATAAATAAATAAATATTAGAAAAACAGGATAAAATAACTCATAAATAAAGTAAATGCTTTAATTAGTAATAAAAGTGGCCTACTGGTTAGCGCTTTGGGCTTGTGGCTGAAGGGTTGCCGGTTCGAACCCCCGACCAGTAGAAAGCGGCTGAAGTGCCCTTGAGCAAGGCACCTAACCCCTCACTGCTCCCCAAGCGCCACTGTAGCATGGCACCTCACTGCTCCGGGTTAGTGTGTTCTTCACTTCACTGTGTGCTTTAGTGTTCACTTATTCACGGATGGGATAAATGCAGAGAACAAATTCCTTGTATACGCAAGTATACTTGGCCGAGAGAATCTTAATCTTAATCTTAATCTTAAGAAAAATGTATTCATGCCATGTAAAGTACTGGCAGTAATAATAATAATAATATTGGTTCTGCTTAAATATCTATAGACTGATTTATTTACCTGCAGAATCAAACAGAAAGTGAAGGACATTAGACAGAAGTCAGTCTCAGCTGTTCTCCTCTTTGTTCAGCCCTCACTTCCTGTTCCAGAGCGAGGGGCCAAAGGTCGAGAGTCAGTGAAGCAAAAGTTCAGAGCGTTTGTTTATTTGTGCTCATGTGACGTTTCTGTCAGAGCAGCGTCGTCCGTTAGAGAAGCTGCTCTCAGCCCGGTCACTGTGATGCTCTGAGAGGAACAATGGAGGTCACTCATCATCTGTAAGCGGACACCACGGCTCTGACTCAATGATAGTAAAAAGGAAAAAACACTGTGGCTGGTTTATGAGGAGGAAAGAGTACTCGACAGGTTTGTTAGTGTTGGAGGATGCACGGTATGTTTAGAGACTCTGAATGTAAACATAACTTTTTATTTGTTTACGGGGAAACAACACAGGGCCCCTTTAAACGCCCTGCTGCTGCTCCACTGTTAACACACGGGACACGTTCAGATTTCACGTTAACGTCTGACCTGCTCAGTGTACTCACACCTGTACACCTGGTCTTAATGTAAATGTGTCTCCACCTGGTCTTAATCTAAATGTGTCTCCACCTGGTCTTAATGTAAATGTGTCTCCACATGCGTCCCCAGCCAGCTCTGTAGATGTGATCTCAGTGTGTGTGTCTGTAAATGAGCAGCATTGCCATCATGTGGTCAGTAGAATATTAATGGATCTCTACCTACCACTGGATCAGAACCATCAACAGCTGCTTGGTGACTTGGAGACATGATCCACATTTAGGAACCACATGGAAACACTCTCACATGAGAACATCTGATTAGTTAAGGAAGGAAGGAAGGAAGGAAGAGAGGAAGGAAAGAAGGATGGATGGAAGGAAGGAAGGAAGGAAGGAAGGAAGAGATGGAAGGAAGGAAGGAAGGAAGGAAGGAAGAGATGGAAGGAAGGAAGAGATGGAAGGAAGGAAGGAAGGAAGGAAAGGAGGGAAGGGAGGAAGAGAAGAGATGGAAGGAAGAAAGGAAAGAAAGGAAGAGACAGAAGGAAGGAACAAAGGAAGGATCAGTCTCTAGTTTAGTTTGTTTCTCAGAATCTTTTAAGTCTCTCATCACTAATGAACAGACGTCACTGATTCATGTGATCATTTCTACTAGTGGATGAATGAATGAGTTCTCCTCCTCTTCCTCAGATCAGTCCTGGTGAGTAGCTGGTCTTTAATGTGACCCAGGACTCATTGTGTGTTCACTCTACCAAAGGAAGGAGGTCACATGTGTCCCAGACCACCTCCACATGTGGACTGACACCAGATCAGTGTTCACACCTGGACTGGAAGCTGGACACGTGTGATCACCCAGGATAGATGTTAGTGTGAGGTCTGAACGAGGCCAGAGTCCCAGTACGACCACAAAGAGACACACTGTGAAACGATGCTAAACAACCACACAATAAGTGGTTGTGTTGTTGCTGTGTTTAAGGTTCAGGGGCCTTTCTCAGGGGCCCGTTTTCTCATAATTCATCCTTGTTCTTTCCTCAGGATGCAGAGAAACGTACCCCGCTGCATGCTGCAGCTTTCCTGGGCGATGCTGAAATTACTGAGCTCCTCATCATCTCTGGTACAACACATTAAATCTTCTCTGCACGTCTTTTATGCCTCATTTGAGTTTATTCACTTGATTTTGTTTGTTTGTACAAACGTAAAAAAACGTAACATCATGGCTCTGGATGCAGCCGCCTTGGTTTTCTTGTACTTTAGTGGACATTGATCAACCTAGCTAGCTGCATATCAACTGCTTCTACCTATAGACAGGTTATTTTTAATAAATAGGAGGAAGTTGTGTGGGGATTATTTTCAGCTGTGGTTTTAGTGATAACAGAAAAAGACTTGTTGTTGGTGAGAAACATTTTTTTCTGACATATAAAAGACCTTCTATGTTGTGTGTATAGAATTTTAATCTTTATATCATAAATCTTACCCATGTTCCAGTGGTTTTGTCAGCCATGAAATTAGTGTAGTGGACATTTAATTAGCTGAAAACGGATAAGCCTCTGTGTTAGCGAAAACAAGCTAACATTAGCCGTTTTAATAAGCTGCTGTGTTAGTGTAAACAAGCTACTGTTAGCCGTTTTATTAGCCTAAAGATAAGCTGCTGTGTTAATGAAAACAAGCTAACATTAGCCGTTTTATTAGCTTGAACAAGATAAGCTGCTGTGTTAGTATAAACAAGCTACTGTTAGCCGTTTTATTAGCCTAAAGATACGCTGCTGTGTTAATGAAAACAAGCTCACATTAGCCGTTGTATTAGCTTGAACAAGATATGCTGCTGTGTTAGTGTAAACAAGCTAACATTAGCCGTTTTAGATTGAACAAGATAAGCTGATGTGTTAGCCCAAACAAGCTAACGTTAGCCGTTTTATTAGCTTAAGCAAGATAAGCTGCCATGTTAGCCAAAAAAAGCTATCGTTAGCAGTTTTATTAGCTTAAAAAAAAACATAATGTGAGAAGTTATATTAGCACAGACAATCCAGTGTTAGCTCAAACAATATAACAACAGCAACTATGTTGGTCACTATATAATGATGTCAGCTGTTATGTTAGCTTAAACAAGATAAGTTGCTATGTTAGATGAAACAAGCTAATGTTAGCCGTTTTATTGGCCTGATAAAAGGTAATGCAGCTACGTTAGCACACACAACCTTCATTATCCTTGGTCAACATGATTAGCTGCTGTGCTAGCCTAAAGCCAACATTAGCTGTTTCATTAGCCTGATAAAACTAGATATTGTGAGTAGTTTTGTTAGAACATATAGTTTTATCTTATACATATACTTTGGGAAGCCTAGCTTTGGAAATGTGCTATATAAATAAAATTGACATTGACATTGACATTATCATTTTTAAAGAAAGTTAAGAACTGATGTTTGACGGGGTACTGGGAGCAATGTTGTGTTTCACTGTTTGACATGTTACCCTCCTGCTGCAGGGGCCCGGGTCAATGCCAAAGATAATATGTGGCTCACCCCTCTCCACCGCGCTGTGGCATCTCGGAGCGAGGTAAACTCACACATCTCACACAGGAGCTAAACATAACCTCTGGGTATTTACCTGGAAGTAGACTGACAATGTGTGTCTGGCCTCGCCCAGCTCTGCTTCTTATTGTTCATGAAGCAACCACATCACTCCCAGTAGTCATACTGGTAATTCAACATGGTTGGAATTCTTAGCGGCTTTGCTTCAGATTTTATTGTTTGAACTTATTATGACTCCAGGTGTGCATACTGTAGTAACTTAAACAGACTCTTCCAGTGATTGCGTCTCCACAATAGAGCAGCAACTCAGTTGTTGATTTAGTGATTTAGGACCAGGACAACAAATAACTGCCACAACTGGGTCAAAACGTTGCAGTTGAACTAAGCTCAAAGAGAGACAATGACCAGCTGGTACATACACCTGATAAGAATAACTCTCTATGCCAGCAGGTGGCAGGAAGAGCTACTATTAGCAAGGAGGCTAGTAAGCAGGAAGAGCTACTATTAGCAAGGAGGCTAGTAAGCAGGAAGAGCTACTATTAGCAAGGAGGCTAGGAAGAGCTTCTGTTAGCACGGAGGTTTGGAAGGGCTACAATTAGCAGGGAGGTTAGTAAGCTAGGAAGTGCTACTATTAGCAGGAAGACTAGAAAGCTAGAAGAGCTACTATTTAGCAGTAAGACTAGACACTAATCACACTAATTCGTTTTTGTCTCTTTTTGCTCAGGATGCCGTGCGAGTCCTGATTCGCCACTCGGCCGACGTGAACGCTCGGGACAAGAACTGGCAGACGCCGCTACACGTGGCCGCCGCCAATAATGCGCTGCGATGCGCCGAGGTCATCATCCCTCTGCTGAGCAGCGTCAACGTGTCGGACCGAGGTGGACGCACCGCCCTGCACCACGCTGCCCTCAACGGACACGCCGAGGTACTGCACACATGGGCTGACCTTTGACCTCTCAGACGTGTCCTCAGACGTGTCCTCAGACGTCTAAACAAAGCTGAAACAAGAAAAACTGGAGCTGTAGAGTTTCTAGAAAATGTTTTGTCATGTTTGTTCCTTTGGTTCCAAGACACAGGTGGTTGTTGGGTTGTTTTATTGATAACCTAATCAGATGTATTCTCATTTGACACATGTTAATTAAATTGTGTGTATTCAGTCCATAAAATGAAATGATTTGCATCCTCACTGCAGGCTGTAATAAACAAGCCGTCACTGAGCTATTCTGGTTGAATAAAGGAAACAGGTGGGCGAGTGCAGCTGTGTCATGGGGGGTTATTAAGTGGGCCGTGCGTTTTGAATCTCATCTTAGAGTCATTCACAAATGTGTCAGATCTAAATTTAACAATGAGAGGCGGCGGATTTCTGGAGCTGAATGGAGGGCTGCTCTCTTTCTCTCTGTGTTTATGCAACAGTTCAGTCCATAAAGAGATGAGGGATATTTACAACGCTGTTACGTAAAGACCCGCTCCCACATCCTGCTGCACACCTACAAACCTTTTCCACTAATTCACCTTTGTTTGTGCGTTTTTTAGATGGTTAGCCTTCTCCTCGCTAAAGGCGCTAACATCAACGCCTTCGATAAGAAGGACGGCCGGGCGCTGCACTGGGCGGCTTTTATGGGTAACTTCACGCACAGTTAAACGCTCCACTGCTAACTTATATTACAGGAGGCTGGTGCACTTAATCGGGCCTCTATTTTTTCCGTTGCGCCCCCTGCAGGTCACTTGGATGTGGTGTGTCTGCTGGTGAGCCAGGGCGCGGAGATCAGCTGTAAGGACAAACGGGGATACACGCCCCTCCACACGGCGGCCTCTGGTGGAAGGATTGCGGTGGTCAAGCAGCTGCTGAACCTGGCTGTGGAGGTCAAGTTTCCATCAGACGACAGCTACGATTAGCAGGAAGACTAGGAAGAGCTACAATTAGCAAGGAGGCCAGGAAGAGCTAAGATTAGCAGGAAGACTAGGAAGAGCTACAATTAGCAAGGAGGCCAGGAAGAGCTACGATTAGCAGGAAGACTAGGAAGAGCTACAGTTAGCAGGAAGGCTAGTAAGCTAGGAAGCGCTGCAATTAGCAAGGAGGCCAGGAAGAGCTATAATTAGCAAGGAGGCTAGTAAGCTAGGAAGAGCTACAATTAGCAGGGAGGCTAGTAAGCTAGGAAGAGCTACAATTAGCAAGGAGGTTAGTAAGCTAGGAAGAGCTACTATTAGCAAGTTTCCATCAGACAACATTTAGGCTTCAGGCTTAGCCGTTTATTACGTTCAGCTAATCATAGACTACATTTTGCTAAACATTTAAAGCATGTTTCAGCTAACATGCTAATTGCTTTAAGCTAAACTTTGATGCATTACTTCTGGCTTGCTGTTTTTTGTTTTATTTCTAGCTAAATGTTTTCTATTGTCTGAATCTTTTCAGGCTAATTTATATCTAGCAGAGGAGAGATAATATAATTATACCACAGCTGTTACTGGCGGTACATTACCCCTCATCTAAGCTGTGCCAGAACTGTTGGTGTGTAGATAACTGATGGATAATTGAGGAATCTGACAGCTGTGAGGCGTTGCTGTACGACTGAATCTCTACTTCTACATCTCTGCTGAAGACGTTAACTTTTATCTGATATTTATGTCTTTTACATTAAATCTATTGTATTATTTTTAGCTCCAGACACAGTTTCACATCTCGGCTTAGACTTACCATGCTCTCATTGTCAAACAAAAGCACAATGACCCTCATTCATTCATTCAGAGCTCATGTTCACATGTTTACAACGGCGTCTCGTCTCCTCTGACAACAGATAGACGAGTCCAACGCGTTCGGGAACACGGCGCTCCACGTGGCCTGTTTTAACGGCCAGGACGCCGTGGTCAGCGAGCTGATTGATTACGGCGCCAACGTCAGCCAGCCCAACAACAAGGGCTTCACCCCGCTGCACTTCGCCGCCGCCTCCACACACGGAGCGCTTTGTCTGGAGTTCCTGGTCAACAACGGGGCTGACGTTAACGTCCAGGTATGTCTGTCTGGTTAAGCCACAAACTTTAGCTAACTATTTAAATTACCTTTTACCGTTAGGGAACTGTTTTAACTAATATATAATCCTGTACTTTGAGCTATACAAGGTACGATAAGTGTTAGCTAACAGTTTAATTCATTATTATTAACTAACTGTTTAATACTTTGTCCATTTTCTTAGTGATTCTTTTCTCTGTTTTGTTATTTGTCCTGTAAAACGTGTCATTTTCTCAGCTTTTAAGCTTTTTACAGACGTATAAACAGGTTTTATTTGCTTGTCTGACGTTAGCAAAGTCACAAAACACAATCTAAATATACAGTCCGCTCACTACACAATGCTCAACAGTCCCAGGAATAATTTAAAGAGTTTCATCTAAAGACTTAAACTCTTCTTCTTTGTTCTTCCTCCCCCTTCGTCAGAGTCGGGACGGGAAGAGTCCTCTTCACATGACGGCCGTCCACGGACGCTTCACTCGCTCCCAGACCCTCATCCAGAACGGTGAGACCTCCTCATGCTCGTTCCTGTCTCAGAGCTACCTCCGCTGCGTCCTCCTCATAAATTCCCGTTTAATTCCAGGTGGGGAGATCGACAGCGTCGACAAGGACGGTAACACTCCTCTTCACATCGCCGCTCGCTTCGGTCATGAGCTCCTCATCAACACACTCATCACCAGTGGAGCAGACTGCACGAGGTGTGTTTGTTAACTTGTTGAGAGGTTTAGGTTTAACGGTGACGTGATGTCTCATAAATCAGGCTTTTGTTTGTGCATTTCTGAAGGCGAGGAGTCCTCGGTATGTTTCCTCTCCACCTGGCTGCCTTGAACGCTCATTCTGACTGCTGCCGGAAGCTGCTGTCCTCAGGTAAGAGTTAGCAGCGACACTTTAGTCTGTTCACCGTGTTCAGTTTGTTATTTCACAGTTTGTGTTTCTCAGAACAGCAGCATATGTTTAAAACATCACATACAAGTTAGCTACAACTCAATAAAAAAAAAAAAACCCACAGAACTTCAGTCGTTGCTACATTAGCCTAAGCTAATTAGCCTAAACATTGTAGCGTTACACACTTTGCTAGTCTTAACTATTCAATAATACCTGCTAGTTAGCTTTAGCAAGTTAAGCACCACATTAATCTAGCCGTATTAGCCTAAACAAGATAACGTTAGCTACTATATTAGCTGGAACAAGCTAACGTTACTCCTTATGTTCGCCTAAACGAGGTAATAAGAAATGCTACATTAGTCCAAATGAGTTAGTCCTACCAACATAATGTTACACGCTGTTAGGCATTGTCTAATAATGCTAGCTAGGTTAGCCCAAGCAAGGTAATGTTAGCCACCACCTTAGCCTAGCCATATTAGCCTAAACAGGATAATAATGAATGCTACATTAGCCCAAACAAGCTAGCCAAAGCAAACAGCTGTTAACACACCATCTTACTCTGAAAAATGAAATAATAATATCTAAAATGTTTGCCTAAACAAGCTAACATTAACACATTCAGTCATTTTTACCAGCAAAGTTTTTAGCGTCTTAGGAGCATTGAATCAGCACATTAGCTCGAGCGCTAGTATATATACTGTATGTATAAACAGGGAGGTTGTATCTGGTTGTTTTTCTGGCTCCTGGTGATAAATTCCTTCTCACATATTCAGCTGTGACCAAATTCAAGTCACAATGTTCCAGACGAGACAAGGCCTCACTGAGTCTAATTACTCATCTGCCTCTGGACACACTCGTATCCCTGTGAATGCTCCTCTAACAGCACATAACTTGTTTACATCTTAAAGTTCGCTTGCTGCTCCTGGCAGTGAAATGGTTTCTGATTATTTTATTATATCTAGTTGTTGTGGAGTTTTCAAGTGTAGCATAAAGAGGACCTGGTTAAAAGACGCCGGATTATGTGATGATTTAACAAAGTCCTGGAGGCATGGAGCAGGATGAAAGTGGGTTCCTCATGTGGATCTGCTGAGTGGCTGAAGTGAACAACAAAGAAGTTATTTACATGTGTGTTGAGTCTTGTGCAACTGCAGCTCTGCATCGAGAGAGTTTTGTGACTCAGAGCTAAAGTAACTCAGCCTCACATCTGGTCTGGAGTCTCTCTGTTGGTAACTGATTCTACTTCAGCTGCTGGGCCAATCAGATCGTTTGTGGGCGGGGCTTTATGCATTGACAGACAGAAGAGTAACAGTAGTTATTTTTAATTGTTTAATGACTCGTACTACGTTGTGTTCTGCTTTCAAAGTCATACTAATTCTGTGTCAAGCTGCTCCCTGCTCTTCCTCTCCTGTCCTTTCCGACTCTCTGAACGTCTCTGAGACTTTACGATGATGTGTTTGACCCTCTGTGTCTGTAGCATGTAGCTTTATACCTGTCCATGCCTTTTAATGTGCACGCATGATCACCTGACCTTTGTTTACCCTCACCTGTCTCACTAATACCCGTCTCTCTCCTCTTCCTCCTCCTCCTCTTCCTCTCTGCTGCTGCTGTGTCTTGTCTGGCCTCTCTTCGTCTCCCTGCCCTCGTCAGGTCGGAGGTTTAGCATAATGTGTAACGACTCGGTCCTGTCTGCAGGCTTTCAGATAGACACCCCGGACAGCTTGGGGAGGACCTGCCTGCACGCCGCAGCAGCTGGAGGGTGAGTCTGAACATCTGGACACGTGTCAACGTTATTACAATGATGGTCAGATGAGGAGTTTGTAGTTTATCTCCAAAAATAAATAAATAAAACATAAACAGCTGGACCTTAGTAATAAATACTACGCTATCCCAAACAACATTTTGTGACATGCTATGCTAGTCTAGATAATCTAATCTAATAATAATGTTTGTTAGGTTATCATAAGCAAGATACTGTTAGCCACCACATTAGCTTTGAACAAGAAAACATAAGCTGCCCCATTAGCTAAAGATATGTCTAAACAAAGTAATAAAAATAAATGCTATGTTAGCTCAAAGTAGTTAGCCAAAACAACATAATGTTACATGCTACGTTAGTCTAGGTAATCTAATGATACCTGCTAGGTTAGCAAGATAATGTTAGGAACCAAGTTAGCTTTGAACAAGAAAACATTAGCCAAAACATTAGCTAAAATAAGTAGTCTAGAAAATCTAATGATACCTGCTAGGTTAGCATGAGCATGATAGTGTTAGCCACCACATTAGCTTAGCCATATAAGCCTGAACAAGAAAACCACATTAGCTAAAACAAGATATGTTTAAACAAAGTAATAAAAATAAATGCTACATTAGCTCAAACTAGTTAGCCAAAACAACATAATGTTAAATGCTGCGTTAGCTAGGCTAGCCTAAGCCAAATAATGTTAGCCACCACATTAGCTTAGCCATATTAGTCTAAACCTTTTTCTAGCTTCTACCTAGCTTAAACAAGGTAAAGATAAATGCTACGTTAGACCAAACTTATTCATTCTTTTCTCAGTCGTGATCACATTTCCTTGTTTAAACCCATGACATCATTTAGTGATAAAAATACCCGTTTGTTTTCAGAAATGTCGAGTGTGTAAAGTTGCTCCTGAGCAGCGGAGGAGACCACAACAGGAGGGACAACTGTGGCCGGTGAGACTTTACACTAAACGGTTTCATCAGTCATGTATTTCATATATTCGCCTCTTTGTCTGACTTTCTCTGTTGTTGTATTTTCCAGGACCCCCCTCCACTATGCAGCCGCCAGCCGTCACTATCAGTGTCTGGAGACTCTGGTGTCTTGTGGCACCGCCATCAACGCCACCGACCAGTGGGGGCGCTCTGCCCTGCACTACGCCGCTGCATCGGACCTGGACAGACGGTGAGCAAGATCATAGACAGTAGAGAAAAAAAGTGGACGCCATGATAAGACTCCTCTAAAGACGGGAAGCCAAAGCAGCTCCCCCTGGTGGCTGGAGGCTGCAGTACAGGCCATAAGCTCCGCCCCCCTCTGTGTTAGTGGAATGAGGTAAAAGGTGGTGAGAGGAGGAGGTGTAAATCATGTCTTCGCGCCTCCTCTCTGGGTGTTAGAGTGAAAACCTGGGGTGGCTGTTTTCCACTTCCACATATAGAAACCAGATGATCCACACCTCGTCGTTTCCACGGTAACGTGGAGGCGATGCCGAGGTGGCCTCCAGGTCGCTGTTCACTTGAGTTTTTCTCCTCCTTTCACAGGCGTCGCGTTGCTCTGGAGCCGGAGAGCGAAGGAGTCCAGGCGGAGAGAGAGAAGGAGGCAGCGCTGTGAGTCAACACTGGAATGAAGAAATAATCGTTTCATTCCCAAAAAATCTGCCTCAAATGTCCATAAACACACACGCCTGAAATCTGACAAGAAGCCAACTGAGATGTTTGCGTTGCAGATGTTTAGAGTTCCTGCTTCAGAGCGGAGCGACGGCCTCGCTGAAGGACAAACAGGGATACAGTCCTGTCCACTACGCTGCAGCCTACGGACACAGACACTGTCTAGAGCTGGTGGGTTTACCTTCACACGTTAATTGCTAGTTAAATGTTTTAATAATGAGTTAGACCCACAGACATTCCTCAGGAGCATCGATGAACATGTGGACTCTGATCAGGTTTCATGTTGTTATAACCTGCAGCTCCTGGACAGAGACGACAGCCACCTGGATGATCCCGAGTCTCCCAACGCCAGGAGCCCTCTGCACCTCGCCGTGAGTTCACATATTAGTGTTTTACTTAATTAATTAGTTCCTGCGAATATCTGCTTCCTGTTTGGTCCTGTCCTGAGCAGCAGTAGGTTTACTGTCTTCAGTTCTGAGGTCACAGTTCTCCACCAGGTGGTTTTTGGCCACATCAGGACTCAGGACATGTCGTAAACTTCTGATCCATCGATGTTTAATTTCTAGCACAACATTGTGGCGGTTTGTCTTTTGGTTCAGGTCTCCATTGGAGATGTTTTCTGCATATCGCTCTCAATAAGTAGCCAGCTCTCCGACTGTCTTCTGTTCCACAGCTGGATCTTGGTTTTGAGGCTGTACTGGTTGGATTTCCAGATGTTCTGAAGGCCTCTGAGGTCTATAGTATAGTTGGGTGTTTTTGACTACTTTAGGTTTTACCTTTATATTTCATCTATAACAGTTTACCTTGCCTTGTTTGGTCTCATTTTTTTCAGCACAACCTCACATGTGTGATTCTAAAGTTATCTTTTCATTCTGACATACTGTATTAACACAGTGGACCTAAAACCACACTACAAACATAAAATCAGAGCAGGAAAAACCTAGATTTTTCACTGTGAAAACCACAAACATGTTTAATGAACCATTTTTATAACTTATAAAGTTATTTACAGCTATTTACACTGAAATACAAGAAATGCGTCAGGAGTAACGTCTAATAAGTAATAAAATAAGTTTAAAAACTGGTATCTAGTTTGAAGTTAGCACTTTCTACACAAATTGAAATAGAGTCTCAGTGAGACTTCGTCTTGCTGCTACATCGTCTTAACCTGGTCATGTGATTTAAAGGTCACTCTGTCACGCTAACGTCGTCTCTCTGTGTGCAGGCGTATCACGGCCACGCTCAGGCTCTGGAGGTGCTGCTGCAGGGGGAGAGGGAAGTGGACCAGGGAGACGAGGCGGGGAGGACCCCTCTGGCCCTGGCCGCCCTACGGGGCCACTCTGACTGCGTTCACACCCTCCTCAGCCAGGGGGCGTCGCCGCACACCACGGACAAGCAATACGGACGCACCCCTGTGCACCTGGCAGGTGGGCTCACTGTGTGAATGGAAATCCTGATTCTAGAGAAGGAACATGAAGGAACATGAAGGAACATAGATGTACATAAGTGAAACGACCTTTGGTTCCTCTGTAGCTAGCTTTCATTTTTCTGTATGTTGACATATTTATATCGTCTGGTCCTTACTTCCTGTTCTGTGCCGTACTCATCTTTATGATTAATGAACGTTCCTCTGTCTCTGCAGTCATGAACGGTCACACGACATGTGTGCGCCTCCTGCTGGACGAATCAGACGGTGCAGACCTGGTGGACGTCGCTGACTCTCAGGGACAGTGAGTTGCCGCCTCACTTCCTGTTTGTGGTTTCATGTCTTTGTCTTCCCGCTGTAAACGTCCCCCTTGTCTGTAGGACTCCTCTGATGCTGGCAGTGGCTGGAGGACATGTGGACGCCGTGTCCCTGCTGCTGGAGAGAGAAGCCAACGTCAACATGGCCGATAACCACGGCCTCACGGCGCTGCACCTCGGGGTGAGCAACGAATGAAACGTCCTGCTCGTCGTCACGGCGACACATCCAGACTCTGTTAACACCTTGAAGTCTTTATTTATCACGTCTTTCAGTAATTTATGTGTCACACAGACGAGATGATCACACCTGGTTAAACACATTAACATGTGGTCCAGGTGTGAACGCTGATCTGGTCTCAGTCCACATGTGGAGGTGGTCTGCTCCTCCCTTCCTTCCTTCCCTCCGTCCTTCCTTCCTTCCTTCCTTCCTTCCATCTCTTCCTTCCTTCCTTCCTTCCTTCCTTCCTTCCTTCCTTCCTTCCTTCCTATCTTCCTTCCTTCTCTTCCTTACTTCCTTCCTTCTTCTCTTCCTTCTTTCCTTCATTCTTCTCTTCCTTTATCTTTCCATCTCTTCCTTCCTTCCTTTCTTCCTTCCTTCTTCTCTTCCTTCCTTCCTTCCTTCCTTCTTCTCTTCCTTTATCTTTCCTCTCTTCCTTCCTTCCTTCCTTCCATCTCTTCCTTCCTTCCTTCCTTCTTCTCTTCCTTTATCTTTCCTCTCTTCCTTCTTTCCTTCCCTCTCTTCCTTCTTCCTTCCTTCCTTCCCTCTCTTCCTTCCTTCCTTCCTTCCTTCCTCTTTCTTCCTTCCTTCTTCTCTTCCGTCCTTCCTTCCTTCCTTCCTTTCTTCCTTCCTTCTTCTCTTCCGTCCTTCCTTCCTTCCTTCCTTTCTTCCTTCCTTTCTTCCTTCCTTCTTCTCTTCCGTCCTTCCTTCCTTCCTTCCTTTCTTCCTTCCTTCTTCTCTTCCGTCCTTCCTTCCTTCCTTCCTTTCTTCCTTCCTTCTTCTCTTCCTTCCTTCCTTCCATCATAAATAAATCAGATGTTATCATGTGACAGTGTGACATGTCTTTCATCCGTGTCCTGATCCTAACGTCCTCTGTCTCCAGCTGCTGTGTGGTCAGGAGGAGTGTATCCAGTGTCTGTTGGAGCAGGAGGCTTCGGTTTTGATCGGCGACTCTCGAGGTCGTACGTCCATCCACCTGGCCGCCGCCCGAGGCCACGCCTCCTGGCTGAGCGAGCTGCTGAGCATCGCCTGCTCCGAGCCGCCGTCGCTGCCTCCGCTGAGAGACCAGAGCGGGTACACGCCGCTGCACTGGGCCTGCTACTACGGTCAGGGTCACCACTCATTTATCACAGCACTTTACATCCTGCTTGCTTTCCACAGCGTTCATCTGCTTTAATCACTCACTCAGGTCAAATAAAAATGTCTGTTAATCGTTTGCGTCTGTAGGTCATGAGGGATGCGTTGAGGTTCTGCTGGAGCAGAAAGGCTGCCGCTGTATTGATGGGAACCCCTTCACCCCTCTGCACTGTGCTGTGTGAGTCACACGTTCACCTGGAAACACCTGAAGCTCTGGATTTACACCGAGCAGCAGCTGATACTCCGTCCTTCTGTTTGCTCTCAGGGTGAACGACCACGAGCCGTGTGCCTCGCTGCTGCTGGACGCCATGGGATCGGACATCGCCGGCTGCAAAGACGCCAAGGACAGGTGAGACGAGAGCGCCGAGGCGTTTGACGGTTCAGATCCTGCAGCTCCGTCGTCTGTTTTCACTTCCTTCCTTCCTTCCTTCCTTCCATCCATCCTTCATTCCTTCCTTCCTTCCTTCGATCCCTTCCTTCCTTCCTTCCTTCCTTCATTCCTTCCTTCATTCCTTCCTTCGATCCCTTCTTTCCTTCCTTCTGTCTCTTCCTTCCTTCCTTCCTTCATTCCTTCATTCCTTCCTTCGATTCCTTCCTTCCTTCCTTCCTTCCTTCCTTCCTTCGATTCCTTCCTTCCTTCCTTCCTTCCTTCCTTCCTTCCTTCCTTCCTTCCTTCCTTCCTTCCTTCCTTCCGTCGTCCGTTTTCATTCCTTCGCTCTCTCTCCGCTGCAGGACGCCTCTTCACGCCGCAGCGTTCGCGGGTCACGTCGACTGTGTCCAGCTGCTTCTGTCCCACGATGCACCTGCCGACACCGTGGACCAGTCGGGCCGCACGCCGCTGATGATGGCGGCAGAGAAGGGCCGGGTCGGCGCTCTCGGTACTGACGAGTTTTAAGCGTTGTTTTAAAGATCTCTGGTTTTTGTGCTTTTTATCATTTCTGTGTTTTCTCCTTCGTTCTCTAGAGGTGCTGTTGACCAGCGCCGACCTCAGTCTGACCGACAAAGACGGCAACACCGCCCTGCACCTGGCCTGCAGTAACGTACGTGTCCAGAAGGGGGCTCAGATATCGCTGTTGTATTTATAGAGAAGTAAAAGATGATGATGATGATGTTGCTCTGCAGGGAAAGGAGGACTGTGTGATGTTGATCCTGGAGAAGCTTTCTGACACCGCGCTGATAAACGCCACAAACGCAGCGCTGCAGACGTGAGTATCCAAGACGACAATCTGTTAGTGACCAGAAAGAGTTAAACCGATGCTACTAGCTGCTATCCTAGCCTATTCATGGTTAAACCCGTTCCCTGTCTCCGTCCAGTCCTCTCCACCTGGCGGCTCGTAGCGGTCTGAAGCAGGCCGTCCAGGAGCTGCTGTCCCGAGGAGCCAACGTCCAGACGGTGGACGAGAACGGTAGGATGAAAAGCTTTAAAGTCGCTGCTGCACGCCGTGGTCGCTGGCCTGCACGAGCGTTGTCGTCTGTGGCAGCATGGACTAAACTGGTTCTAATGTTTGTGAAATGTGAAAACGATCTTTAAAAGGGTTCCCACTGGTCAGGATCACCGCTTATTTAAATTTAAATGTACTTTAGATTAGATTTAGTTTTTGCTGAGTGCTGCAAACAAAAAGACTGAACGCCTCTGAAATGATTTATTCATCGAAGCCTTTTAATTTGATTGAAGAGGCAGAGATGCAAAGCAGGCATTCAAAGCCGATGAAACAAAAGCCTCGTTAATATTCAGGGTCACAGGATCTGAAGAGACGAGCGCTGGCCTCGTTTAGAGCTGACGCTGGGAACCCTGGTCAAACCTGAACTGAAGCTTGTGTGCTTTGATTGTGCTGTTACAGATGTTTGTGTTGAATGTGGGGCTGGATATGAGTTAGGATGTAAAGTACACGGATCATGGGAAGAGACAAAAAAACAACGAGGAAACTTCACGTTAAGATAAAACATCATATTTTCTACATTTGTGCCACATGATGACGGATGGAAACAGGTTGACTTTAAAGTGTTTTTAGAGATTTTCTGCTTCAGCTTTTTGATGTTAATTTCCCGCTAACTGACTTAGCTCATGATTTAAAGATGAAAAACACAGAAACGGCTTCAGAAGAAGTTAAAAGCTGCTGAGCTTTAACTTGTTGCTGCGAGTTAATCTGGAGTCTCTCTGTTGAGGAGCTGATTCTGCTCCGGCACAGATCTGCTGGACCAATCAGATGGTTTGGGGGCGGGGCTTCCTGTGTTCGTATCCAGCCCTTTGTGACTCGTCTCGATGCTCCATGTCCCCGTCCCTCCCCCTCTTTGTGGTCGTACAGCTGGCTGAACACTAACAGAATGCTGCTCCGTCTTTGTCCTCTGCTTCGCCTCCCTCGCTTCCTCCATGTCCACGTCTCGCTGTCCTCCTCCTCCTCCTCTCTCTGTCTCTCTACCTCAGGTCTGACCCCTGCTCTGGCTTGTGCTCCTAGCAGAGAGGTGGCTGACTGTCTGGCTCTCATTCTGGCTACCATGATGCCTTTCTGCTCCCCTTGCAGCTCCGGGGCCCCCTCCCCAGGCTCCCTGCTGAGGCTGCTGCCCCACCAGGGGGGTAAAGGCCCGGGCGCCGGCCCTCGGGGGCCACGCAGCCCCAGGAACCCCTCCAGACCCTCCAGCGAGGGAACCACAGAGAACGACTCGGAGGACTCGGAGACCTTCTGACGCCTCCGGAGCGACTCTCTAGCCTCCTCTACCTCGAACTGTGCACCTGAACTCCTCACCTTCCCGCCTCCTCCAGGAGCCATGCAGTGTTTCAGTGCACTCTTGAGGGAGAAGGGTAGAGACGTGGTCATGACAGAGGGTTAGCGTTCGGTCATGGACGTCCACAAGGTTCAATATTTAACAGCAGGAAACAATCAACTTAAAACAATCCTATAAATGATAAATGAAAGCGTCTGATTGGTCGCTGCATCAACAGAGCATCAAAAAGTTTAAATCAGCTCAAACTTCTATTAAAAATGTCTCGTCGCTTATCTGTGCTAATGTCAACGTAGCATAGCATTTAGCAAGCTCAACAACTACTACCAGTATTAGCCAGTTAGCATGTGTTAGCTAAAGTAAGGTCAGTGTTATTCTGAATCTGGTTTAGATGTAAATAAAGGCAGATGAAGGAGCTAATGTCATTTATTTATAACGAGTTCAGACCTTTCATCAACATCTGATGATAAACGTCCAACTTAACGTCCATTAAAATCCCCCAAATGTGGTTTAAGGCGAGTCGTAAAAACTGAAACAGAAAATGATTTCCACTGTTTGTTAGTGTGCAGATAATTATCTCCATTATTTTATCCATTCATCCATTAATAGTTATGTTAAAAATTTAAATAAATGATTAAATTGTGACTAATTGAATATCAGAATTGTCTCCTAATGGGTTAATCACTGCAGCTCTTATTCGAAATAAAGAGACATTAGGAAAATAAAGCAATAAATAAATGAAAATCCAGATATTTTGAAATAAATTTCAACTAAATGACATTAATTCATATTTCTAATGTTGATTACTTGTTAAATATTGAACCTTTGGGCTCCACGGCGCCTGCATCCCGTGGGGAACATGAACTGAATCCCCCGGAGGATCGCCCTCTTGGACGGGCCGCACTGCCCCGGGCCGAGTCGCTCCACCAAGAAGAACTCGATCTGGGCCGGTTCTGGTTTGGGTCTGCATGCTTGTGTTCATTTACACCACGGTTCATTCTTTTTAAACTCACGGGTGCTTAAATCCAAACCGACCTCGGTACTTCAGCCTCCGCTTGGCACAGCAACTCGCCTCGGAGACTCGTTTTGTCTTTAAAAAAAAAAGAAAAAGAAAAGAAGAAGCCATTTTTAACTGTTTGTATAAAATGAAGTAGAATATTAAGAAAGCTAAGTGTAATTTTTATCTTTTTATGACTTTGGCTTGTTGTTGTACCAAATATTTGACTTCCACACGTAAATGATGAACACGTCCTGAAGGGTCACATGAACAGGTACGTTAGCTGGTTTTTAACAACTCAAGCACAAACTCTGATGAACTGTGCAGCCTCCATGAGATGGTTACTAGTTCAAATGTTGACACAGCAATTCAAGAAGGATTAGATTCTGATTATGCATTTCCTCCTGTGTCTCTAGCTGCCGTGCATGCTCGCACACTTTTCTATTCCAGGGTAGTAAAACAATGTTTTTAACTTTTCCAGGCGTCTAATCGCAGAAGCCCAGATTCTCCACAAAGACCAAATTCCCCTAAAATCTCTTTGTGCTATTTATTATTTACTCCTACACGATGGTACAAATACTGCCAGCACTTAAACGTAACACAGGGCCTTGACCACTTTCCTCACCTTTATCTCCCCCGTCCTCCCCCTCTGGTTGTCTACCAGCTATGTGCCATTGTCTCAAACATGTCCAGTGCCTTGATGTCCATTCATGTGTTACCTTTACCTTTTTTTTTTTTTTTTTTTTTTTTTAAATTTAAAGAATTTAAAGAATCAGTTTTCACCACAATCACAGTGTTTGTATTTCTGGCTCGTGGAGGTTTGAGACGGAGGGAGTTGAATATATTTTATGTTTTAGACTAAGAGTTAATGAATAAAACTCCAAGAGAGGAACTAAATTAACCCACAAGTGTCAGAGCTCACTATGAAGGCCACAATGATTAATTAATTAGACAACTGTCAAACAAAACTTTTACAAAAATTTTAACTTTTTGAACCATTTGTCTGAAAACACATAATGTGTTAGCTTGATGTTATTTTGCTATTTTTATTTATTAATCAACAGGGAAAATCATTAAAACGCTAACTAGTAAACAAGCTAGTGTTAGCATGAACAAGCTAACATATGTATGTAGCTACTGTTTTAGCCCAAACGAGCCGACGTTAGCCGCTAGGTTAGCATAAAAAACTCCATTAGCTGCTATGTTAGCGTAGACAAGCTAGCCGCTATGTTAGCTTGTAGATAACGTTAGCTGTGATTTTTGCCTCAACAAGCTAACGTTAGCTACAATATTAGAAGACGATAGAATTAGCTGCTGTGTAAGCAAGTGTCTAATGTTTTTACTTAATTTTATTTGTTCTGCGGCCAAAATGATTAGTTTATACCTTACTGTATTTATCATTTGATTAATAGGGGAAATAAAACGTTACAAAGACAATATTAACTTAAGCAAGCTAACGTTAGCCGCTTCGTCATCAAAAAAGCAAACGTTAGCCAGTCCATCAGCCTGTTCAGTTAGCAGCTATTTTAGCTTAAACAAGCTACAGTTAGCATCGTTGTTAGCGTTGACAAGATAACACTGTCGACTTTGTTAGCCAATGGATAATATTAATATTTGTACAGTTTTTTTCCCACATGGTTCTAAAATATAATTTTGTTCTTACTTGAAAACTAAAAACAAAACACTTTTTTTCCTCTCTCTCTCTCTCAGACAAATGGTCCTAAAAGTTATTTGACAGGGTAGTCCAACTTAACAGCTGACAATAAAGCTGTCAAGAAAGCAATAATAATATGATTTTACATTTTAAATAAATAAAACAGAACATGTGATCCACCTCCTCTGCATCGCACCAGAAACCAGACATTTGTTTTGTGATTGTCTAAACTTTTTCTTAATAATAATGTGAGACGTTGTGTTGCTCCCAGTGAAGAAGTCTGAGGCCTTCCAGTCGCCTGTTTTCCTCCTAACAGGCTGGTCACTGTTTAATTTCACTGTCAACAAAAATAACATCTGACAGAAACATTTCAGCAGCAGCCCACAAACATGTCCACCACAGACACTATTTTGGCACAAAAATATTTTATTTTAAATGTATTAAACAGTTATTTAGCCGGTACGTCTCACAGAGGTCAGCAAAACCCAAATAAACCAACAAAAACAATCAAGATTTAACTTCTGCATCTTCATAGTTGTCTGAAATCCTTGCTGCACGGCCTTCTCCTTTTATATCTTTATGTTTAAAAGCACAAAACCTCACAATCCATGTCTTCTTTTGTTAATAAAGTGTTGAATTGGTTGGAGTTGGTTTATCAGATCATTTCTCCTGCTTACAGCTGCAGGTTTTAGCACAATTTGTTCGGCGGAAACACAAGTAGATGAAAAATTTCTAGCAGACAAAACTTCTCCTTTTCTAAAATAACGCAGAGCATCTGTTAAAGTACGGAGCTTATTCTCTTTGTAAGTCTGATTTGTTGACAGTGATTAAATGTCTCCAGCCTGCTCCTGTCTGTGTGTGTGTCTGTGTGTGTGTGTGTGTGTGTGTGTGTGTGTGTGTGTGTGAGTGTGTCTGTGTGTGTCTGTGTGTGTGTTAGCGTTAGCTTAGGTACTGATATGAAATCACCTGCGTTTGTACATAACGTCGACATGAATCAAGACTTTGTATGAAGAAAATATTCATATTGATGTTTTTAAATCAAAAACCCTGATAAGCACAGATATTGACAAGAATTAGGTTTATTTGCCAGTATTATTATTATTATTATTATTATTATTATTATTATTATTATTATTGTTAACATTGATCGAGCAGAAGATGAGCTTCACCAGACAATCGCTATGGTTACGTGTCTGATGATTTTCATACCAGTTCCTGATGCAGTACGACATGCTGGGTGCTGTTTGTCAGCTTGTTTTATAGAAACTGTACAATTATAAAGATCAGTTTGGACTCACTGTCTGCTTCCTTTCTTCTTTTTATTCATTGGATTTATTTTACTGAAGCTTTTAAGACGATGTTTAAACATGTGGAGCGTATAAGTTCAGCTCATTATTCAGATTTAATCTCTTTTACGTGATTAGTTCATTGTTTTTATTAAAGCTACAGATTATCATTATCGTTCATTTGGAGTTTGGAGCGTTAGCGTTCACCTGAAGAAGCTACGTCTAACCGTTACCATCTATTAGCTTCACTCCTGAGGTAAATATCTGGTTCTTTACGTCCTAAAAATTTTCTTAACGTTGACAGTCTGTGTTAGATTATTAGATCTTTAAAGATGTTTTTTTTTTTGTCTTGCACTAGTTTGAAATTTCACATTTTTGCAGCTGAAGCTAAAGACGATTCTGTTTAATCTGTTCATTTATTATTAACGTTGAAAACATCTGGAGTGTATACATTTATCTAATTAAGCAGCGTTAATCTCTTAATGATTGTATCCATCGTCTTTAATTGATTTTAATTATACAGTAACAGTAATTAGAGCGTCTCTGTCCACCTGAAGAAGCTACGTCCAACCGTCCTTTAGCTTCATCTTTGGTCTCCACCATTCTCTATCTTGGCTTTTTAGATTTTCTTTCCCCTGAAAACAGATTCCTGCTGAAAACGCTGTGAAACCAAAACAAGAAACCGAAAGAAGCTAAAAGAGCTGAGGTGAGATTCAGGTGAGGACAGTGGGAAATAAATAATGGAAAGTATGAGAGTATTCCTCAGTTCAAAGCTTTCCCTTGTTTGTGATCGGGCAGATTAAGCAGCTTTAGAGGCCAAACTCTAAGAAACATCTTAGAATCATGATGTTTCCTCAGAGTAGGTCCTGGTGAAGATAAAAGGTGTTCCTAAAGAATCTTCAGAGAGCAAGAGAGGTCAGATCTGTTCACTTTTAAGAGGTTTCTGAGTCTCTGAAGCAGAAAGGAGTCATTTATCTATTGTGTTATATTTCCTCATGTCTCTTCTTGTCTTATAGTGAGACACTGGAGACAAATCTATGTCTCTAAACACTTTTCTTCTCATTGACCAGTTGATCCAGAACAAACTCTGTTCCTCTATCCAGTTCCTTCTTCATTTCTGTTCAGTTTGTGTTAGATCTGAACATCAACCATCTCTGCTTCTTCTAGCATCACAGACACTTTATCCTGGTTAATAGCAGATCAAGGATTTATTGAGTTAGGAGCTCTCTGAGAGGACTCTAGGACTCTTTAGGAATACAGGCTCTGATTATTAAGCTGATGTAAAAACAAAAACAAGAAGCTGATATGCTAATATGCTAATTGTACATTTTTGCTTATACTATTTTATTTTATCTTACTAGATTTTTATTCTACTTATTTTTTTATTTCTGTTTTATTAATCTTTTCTTTTGAGGGTTCTTAATTGTGTTTTTAAGAGTGTGGATCAATAAAGTTCATCTGTCTAAAGATGCTAATTGCTCCACAGCACCAACGTAGTAATGACTCATAACACAGTCTGAGTTAGCGTTGACCTGATATGCTCCAGACTTTACTTTCTTCTTCTTTTACACGTCCTGAGAAAATATTCATTCATTTGCTGAATGTTTTGTATTTACACAGAGTCTGATGTTATTTATTTTCCAGATTCCTGATCCGTCCCTAAAACAACAACCGAACCAAAAGACGTAAAAACCAAAACAAGAAGCTGAAAGATGCTAAAACAGCTCTGAGGTAAGACAACAACAAAAACGTGAATGAATGAATTAAAGGAACGTCTAGAAAACTAAAAGTATTTTCTGCAGCTTTAATCTACTGAGACCATTGTGTTGTTTGTCACTGGTTTCATTAAACAGAAGAACCAACAGGCTGTTAGTGTTAATAACCTTTTAATAGTTACATAATCTCTGTACAAACTTTAAATTACATGAGTTAGTTTGTTTACCAAACTAAATCCATCTGCTCCGCTCATGGCACTGATTATAAAAGGACAGAGTTATGACGTCATAACGCCGCCGTAAAAACGTCTCAACGCTGCTGCAGCTTCTTCTTCTATGGAATGATAGTGTCAGGAATTAGTCTGCACCGCGGCCCAGCGTCTCTCCAGGGAACAGGTTTGTGCGTAGAACAGTGTTCAGACTCAGCAGTTGGTTCCGAGGCCGGTCCAGTGGTCGGGAACCATCAGGAAGTATTTATCCATGGCCTCGCAGAACCGAGCTCGGTACAGCTCTGGAGAAACCACCGTGGGCATCTTCCCTGGAGACAAACAGGGACATGGTCAGGACTAGGACTAGGGTCAGGATTAGTCAGGACTAGTTAGGACTAGTTAGGACTACAGTCAGGACTCGACTCGGGACTAGAGTCGGGACCAGTCAGGACTACGGTCGGGACTAGTCAAGAGTCAAGACTACAGTCAGGACTAGGGTCGGGACTAGGACTAGGGTTGGGATCAGTCAGGACTAGGGTCGGGCCTAGGACTAGGGTCGGGACTAGGGTCGAGACTGGGACTAGAGTCGGGACTAGGACTAGAGTCGGGACTGGGACTAGAGTCAGGACTGGGACTAGAGTCGGGACTAGAGTCAGGACTAGGGTCGGGATCAATCAGGACTAGGGTCAGAGAAGAAGAAGCTGATAAACACAGTTAAAGTCTGCTCCTTCCTCATCCTCTTTCTTCTTCTACTGAATCAATTCAAGGTTGGAGAGAAAGATGGAGGGAAACTTGTCCTCCTCCTTCTTCTCCTTCTCCCCCTCTTTTCATCTACTTCTTCCTTCTCTGCGTCTTCCTCCCTTTTCCTTTTCTTTCCTTTCTTGTCATCTTCTCCTCCTCCTAGTATTTTCTGCTTCTCTCTCTCCTTCTCCTTCTCCATCATCTTTTTGCCGTTTTCACTCCCACCTCCTCTCCTCTCCTCCCCTCCTCCTCTCCTCCTCCTCCTCCTCCTCCTCCTCCTCCTCCTCCTCCTCCTCCTCCTCTTGTCCATGACAGACTGTGTCTTTATATTTATTTACCTTGACCTCCCAGGATTCCAGTGGATTTGACGACCATCTCCAGTCTCTTGTCCCAAGTGAACGTCCTGATGTAATCTGGAGAAACAGAAGAAGAGCAAATGAAACAACGTCAACCACCTCCCACCTTCTTCCCTCCTCCTCCTCTCTCCTCCTCCCCTCTCCCTCTCTCCCTCTCTCCCTCTCTCCCTCTCTTCTCCCTCTCTCCCTCTCTCCCTCTCTCCCTCTCTCCCTCTCTCCCTCTCTCCCTCTCTCCCTCTCCTCCTCCCTCTCTCCTCCCTCCTCACCTATAATCCCGACCACCAGCTGGTCTGTGGCGTCGTCGCGTCCCACCAGCAGTGAGTAGTCTATGATGAGGTGGCTGGACAGGAAGTAGGCGTCGCTGTGGATGGCGGCCCTCAGGATGGCCTTGCAGTGGGAGCGGATGTAGAGCGGGTTGTCGTGGATCAGCTTCAGCAGGTTCTCGTCCAGCAGAACCACCTCACAGCTCTCCTTCCCCGAGTCCGTCTTCACGTTCCGGTTCCTCAGCGAGCCCTTCAGGTCGAACACCTGAGAGGAGAGCAGGTCAAAGGTCAAAGGAGACTCAGTGATGAGTCTGTTATCAGTCTGATGATGATCTGACCTGAGCCATCTTGCGTCCGTAGAACAGGTTCTCCATCACCAGCAGGTCCAGTTTCTTCTCCGTGTTGTTCTGAGAGTTCTTGTATCCGATCCGGTAAACGCCGAGGATCTTAGCCAGAGCCGTGGGACGCTGAGACACGGAGACATGGAGAGGACGAGAGAAGCTTTTAGAGAAAAATACCTGGACTCCTTTATCAACTTTAACAAATATCATTATTCTCCATCTCTCTCTTCCTCTCCTCCTCCCTCTCTCTCCCTCTTTTCTCAAGTTCAAGTTCAAGTTCAAAGTGGGCTTTATTGGCATGAAAGTTTCTTAACAAAACAATATTGCCAAGCAATCGAAAACTACCAAAGCAAATCAAACTACACTACAATGACTTAAAATTATACATTCTGAACATTCTATTAATTATATACAGTGTGTGTGTGTGTGGTGGTGGTGGTGGTCCTGGTATTCTCTTTCTTACTTTCTGCTGCACGGCTCCAGTGATGTAGGTGAAGTAATGAGGAGCAAAGTCCAGGAAGGACTGGACCTCTAGTCTGGGCATCTGCTTCAGGATGAACCTGTCGTCTGAGGAAGAGGAGAGAGAAGATGTGATTAAGTGATTAAGTGAAGGCCTCCTTCTCCTAAAGCTACATCAGGTGTCAGACGTTGATGTCAGACCTTCGGTGGCGTAGAACACGGCTCCTGACTTCCCTCCTCTCGCCTGCCAGTTGACGCAGTGAGACAGTGAACGGATGAAGTCGTCCTCGCTGCTCTCCATGATGTCCTCCCTCATCTTGTGGAAGTCCTCGGCGTAGTAGACGCGACAGTAGAACTTGGCGTTGGCGTCGGAGAACTCTGAGAGAACGGAGGGAGAACGGAGGAGATTTATAAATAAATAAATAAGAGAATGAAACAGAAATGTTTTCATTGGGCCCTTCAAAATAAAAGACTCTTCTTATTCAACTCATCCGTCTTCTTTCTTCTGCCTCTGACAGGTTCATAGGTCAGGTTTGATTCTGTCCATGCAGGACGTTAGAGGACATGAGAGGAAGTTAGAAGACATCAAAGGACACCAGAGGACATTAGAGGACGTCAGACTCACGTAGCTCAATGTGTGGATTCAGAGTCTGTTTCTTCTGTCTGTCCGCCGCGTCTCCGTCCTCTGAAGACAAACAGAGGACACACGTGTCTTTAGCTGATCATCACTTCCTGTTTGTGATCAGAGACTTTGATCAAACATGAGACCTACTGAGAGGATCCGTCTCTGAGCTGCTGCGACTCTGCTGTGAAGACAACGGCGTCTCGCTGGGACGGGCCGGACTGCTCCTCACGCGGCTGTCTCCTCCGCTGAGGACGAGGACGATGGAGACGGTCACTGATCAGCTGATTGGTTATTAATTAATGAAGACAGTGTGGACCACGTACCTGGTGACCTGTGGAGTCTCGTCTCCTGAGTTTGACACCTTGGACAGATTGTCCAGAGCCGTCTTATACTCCTTACAGCTGGAGGACGACGGAGACGATAATTAATAACCGATTAATAATAATACTAATAATAGACATCCCATAATAACCTGAGAGCGAAGGCGATGATGGAGCTGGGTTCTCTCTCACAGACGGCGATGGGAACTCGTTCATGTTCGTACATCAGGTAATGTTTGTCTGGATCACTGAGGACGAGAGAGACGTCAGAGACACGTCTATACGTTACAGATCTGTCCGTCCACCCGTCCACCCGTCCATCTGTCCGTCCATACTTACAAGGGGAAGGGGATGGGGTTGTAGCTGTTTCCAGGCAGGAAGTTGGCGAGGATGGCCTTCATGGTGGACTTCTCTTTGACCTGACTGTCGGTGGAGCCCAGGAGATGTCCATCAAACACGTCTGAAAGCAAACGGACGGGCTGTAGCGAGACGCTGAGGGACACATCAGAGAGAGACAGAGAGAGGACAAACCTTCAGGGAGGCTGGACGAGTCCTGCTCGCTGAAGGACGGCCCGACTGAGGCCAGTTCTGCTCCGGCTTCTCCTGGAGACGGCAGCGAGGACGAGGAGGCGGCGGCCGAGGGCAGCGTGCTGAGGTGACGGTCCTCTGTCACGGGACATTTTAATTCATGGTTAATAAACGAGGAGCAGCTGAAGGAGAGAGACTCAGCTCAGATCAACTCACCTTTCTCTCCGTTCTGAACCACAGGTGAAGGGTTACGAGGAGACGAGTCCAGACCGCTCTGTTAAAGACAGGTTAGGACAGGTTAGGACGTCCCACCTGTCCATCTCTAAGTCCCTGTGTCAGGTCTGCTGTCTCTGATGATCTCTATCTACCACTGGATCAGAACCATCGTCATGTTTACGTTACAGACCTTGATGTCGTCCGCCGTCGTCGTTGCTGCTGCAGGTCTGTGTCTGCCTGGACTCGGAGGGACGGACAAACGCTTCCTGCCTTTCTCCTGCTGGAATAAGTCCTGAAGCCTGGAAGAGAAACACATACAGATGATGAACTGTGTAGACTTTATTATTTTAGTTTTAGTAGGTAGGTTTAGTTCTTTTTGTTCAGCACCTATAATCCTTTTAGTGTTTGTTTGCTTTTTGCTTTCAGTTTATAATAAAACACTGAAACCTCCACCTGGTGTCTCTGGTGTCTGTCATGTGTCTAGACGTTTTAGAAAAGAGACGGTAACAGGATTAATGGTCAACTTCTGGAAGATTACAGCTATTAAAACATGTTTTATGATGTAGAAGAAGAAGAAGAAGTTCCTACAAACTGTGGCTGACATTAAAACAGTAAACTCTGAGCCCTGGATTCAGTCTGTTGAGCTACTGATATTTTAATCGTCTCAACCTTAAACAACGCTGTGGTGAAATTAAACTTCAAAGCTGCTAACACATCCAGATATCGTTCTGTCAGGTAATAACTGAAGGATCATGGACGGACGAGGAGATCTTGTGAGATCCTGTGAGATCTTGTGAGATCCTGTGAGATCTTGAGAGATCCTGTGAGATCCTGTGAGATCCTGTGAGATCCTGTGAGATCCTGTGAGATCCTGTGAGATCCTGTGAGATCCTGTGAGATCCTGTGAGATCCTGTGAGATCTTGTGAGATCCTGTGAGATCCTGTGAGATCTTGTGAGATCCTGAGATGCTAACCTGCCGTTCCAGGACTGTAGCATCTCACACAGACTCTGCTTCTTCATCACCAGCGACTCCAGAACGGCCTGAAGCTGCAGAGGAGAGTCCTGACAGCAGACCAGCAGTCGACCCTGCAGCTTATCGATCCAGGTCCGCAGCTCGGCCTCTTCCATCTACGAACCAACAAACGAGAACGTCAGATCACGTCTTAAACTGCGACTGGAGACTCTGACGGAGGGAAACACCTACGTCCTTCTGGGCGAACAGGTCCTCCATCTTCTCCTCTCGCGTCTTACTGAAGGTGTCCGTCTTCAGGGAGGTGAGGCGGTCGTCGATGGCCGAGTACACCTGAGCCACGCTGAAAGGAAAACATGCACCGGTCAGCCGTAACATTATGACCCATTGAGGCCTGGACTCCTCTAGACCTGTGGAGGTGTGGAGCTCCAAGGTGTTACCACAGAGCACCTTCAGAGGTCCAGAGGAGTCCTTCACTCGTTGGGTCAGGGCTGTTTTGGCAGAAAAAGGTGGATCTACAGAATATGAGGTATAGATGTTAAGCCTCATCGTTGAATCTACCACAAACAAAGAAGTTTTCTTTTTGAGTTTCAACCTGAAACAAGGAAAACTGGACTTGTAGAGTTTCTTGAAGATGAACTTTCAGTTCTAGGAAGACTGGTGGATCATGGTGGATCATCTATAGATGTTAGCTATCAGAACTTCAGGTGAGTATCTAGTGGTCAACAAACCCTGGCTATGAGAGTTTCTGATGGGTAACGCTCCCAGATGTTCCTATTTAGACCTCAATCAGTGTAAAAACTTGGATGAAACGTCTTCAAGAAACTCTACAAGTCCAGTTGTCTTTGGTTCAGTCCTCACAAACCGTTCTTCATGCGTTTAGAGTCAGATTTAACAGATTAATTGATAGATCAGCTGAATCTACACGAAACAAACCCTTCTGACGTCTACATCTCTTTTAACTGATCATTTACTTCAGAGAGAAGTCCTTCAGGTCCTGCTGCAGGTTGGCTTTTGAAGGCCCCAGGTTCCTGATGAAGATCTTAGGACGAGGAAGACAAATCTCTAACAGCCTCACAGACGTGTAGCTGGTGAGACAGAGGTGGATTCATTAAGTGATTTGTATAAATCTCAAAGACACTGGAGCTGAATGTCTTGAATGAAGATCAAAGAGGAACCTGAAGGACGCCACCATCTGGTTGTAGGAGAAGTACTGGTGGTAGTCTTTGTGGATGAAGTGGCCGCAGGGCTCGGCGTTGGCCCGTCTGGTGTACTGGTGGCCGTAGAAGCGAAGCTCCAGGTATTTGGCAAAAGACATGGACCAGGAGTCGTTGGACAGAGGCACCACAGGGGTCACCTACAGACAGAAGAGGTACAGACGTATGAGTGAAAGACACTTATTTAGAAACATCACCAAATGACGCCAACGTTTTACTGATCTCACTTTGCTCATAGAGACACAGCAGCTAAAGCTCCGCCCACATAAGATCAAGTCACTTGTTGCCGATAGTTGGGCCGTTTATTGATAAGTCTGGACATGTGTACTATGAGGACTCTTGAGGACAACTAGAAGAGAACATTCTGGGAAACTTTACCTCCCAACCTCGATAAAACGGGCACATCCAGGTACCTGGAACATCTGGAACGTCCACTAGAGACGGTGAACGTGTCCCTGTACCAAGTATGTGAATTTAGAACTCGTTTACTTGGTTGTTGACAAGTTCGCTCTGAAGTTCAGACTCTAGAGGACATGAAGACACTTGATGACACCCGCAAAATGCATTCTGGGACACCTGGCTGTACCAAGTCCACACAAGTTACCACATGATGAACTCTTGATAAAATGGGCGGGGCTAGAAGACATCCTGGTTCTTGGACTGTACTTGGTCAGACACTGAGGACGTTTCACAAGAATAGAAATGTCTTTGGTAGCGATGCTCGATATTGGCTTTTCTGCCGATATCTGATATTGTCCAACTCTTAATCTCTGATATATTCAGTCTTTTTACACCAAAATTATTAGGTAACAACATAACATATCACTTATTATGGAATTAACACATTATACCTAATTTTATTGCGATGTCCCACTGGATGCAAATATAAATGCAATATGGCTTTTTTTAGAGAGAAAGTTTTGCCTCAAACAAACTACAGACAATATCAAAACAAGGAAGACAAATGTAGCGTATAACTCTGCATGATTCTTCTTGAGGTGGGTGATCAGATTTGATGTATTAAAGGAAGACGCCTTGTTTCACTTGGAAATACTTCCAAACCACGGACATCTCATACACCAGGCGAGCTAGCTTGTTAGCCACGGTTAGCAACCTACGAGACTAGCGTGTTGTTGTTGTTATACGTCATCAAGCACGCGCCTGTTAACGTCCCATGCTGCATTCATGCAGACTCGGAAATGATGAAGCTACAGAACAAACATCGGTTATAAAAACCTGATACTGATAATTCACGATATTACATTTTTAACTCAATATCGGGCTGATATTATCTTTGGTCTTTGGTAGACGTTCCAGTCTCTGGTTGTGCAGGTAATCTGTAACCTGGAGACTGTTCCACCGACCTGTTTGCAGATGCGACACCAGGAGTAGTTGAGGATCGTGTGCTGATAACCAGGAACGGGAGAGTCCAGCTCCTTCAGCACGATCTGGACACAACCGCTGCCGTGGACGAACCGCCGGACGTGGTGCACCATGGGAGTCTCACAGAAGACGCTGGGACACTGGTACGACGGCCTGGAGAACATTCATCCACATTTATCCACCAACAAACAAGAACCAGAGCAGGACGTAGAGCTAAATGAAATGTAAACGTGATGTTTGTTACCGGAAACAGTATCGCTCCAGGAACACGCCCAGAGAGAGGTCGTTCTTCCCGTAAAACTCCATGGTGACGATCCTGTAGAGGACAAACCGTCTCATTATGAACTGTTTGTTAAATTTACCTGTTGACTGATTCTCTCTGGATGAGGGGTTTACCACGGGCTGACGCAGGGGTTGGGGGCGTTGTTGGACTGAACTGATGAGCTGCTGAAGAGGACACAAAGCCTCTGGTGGTTGGACGGGTTCAGACAGTCCAGCTGAGGACAAGGGGACAGAAAAGGACAGATGAGGAGAGAAACAACAACAAACCTTCTTCTAAACAAACGTCAAGACTGTGACCAATGTTTAGACAAAGACAGAGAACGACCAAGATGGACAATGTTGGAGACGTGGAGACATCTTGGTCGTCTTCTAAGACTCTACACAGAAGACAGTTATTCTTCTCCTCCTCTTCCTTATCCCTTCTTCTTCTTCCTCTTCTTCTCCTTCTCTTCCTCGCCCCCTTCGTCTTCGTCTCCTCTTTCTTGTCCCCTTCGTCTTCGTCTCCTCTTTCTTGTCTTTCTTGCTCCTCATGTTGTTTTGATGTAAACACATGTATGTCCTCACATCCTTTGACTCGGTCTCCATGGTAACGGTTCACCTCGGTGTCATTAACATATATTAATATTTAAAGCAGCTCACCTTTGGGGCCCAGTTCATGTCGCTCTGCTTGCTCGGCTTCTCCTCTTCGCTGTCGGCCTTCACCGGCGCTCTGACCGGAGCGTCAGCCGCCCGGCTCGCTCCTGCGCCGACGGAGCCGAAGGGGTCGCCGGCGTCTCTCTGTCGGATCCGACCTCCTTTGGCTCGGTAGTCGGCCAACATCTTGGCCAGGTCCTGGCTGCTGCCCAGCTGGTCCACGATGCGGGTGCTGGTCAGGCTGTGACAGGGCAGGACCTCGATGGGCTTGGGCTGGACGACGCCGTTGGTCTGTCCGCTGACCAGAGAGGAGGGGGCGGAGTCTTTGAGGAGCTGTCGTTTCCTACGCCCGTCCAGTTCCTTCAGGTCTTTGTTGAGAAGAGGAGACAGGTAAACCTAAGGAGCAGAGAGACAAACAAAATGAAGCGTCTAGGATCAAATCTGACATTTAAACGGACTCAGAGAGGAGCTAGAGGGAGGTACCTGCTCAGGGAAGTAGTCTCTGCTGGGACAGTGGATGCCGTCCCGTGTGAGGAGGAACGGTTCTTTGAACGTGATGAAGGGCGAGATGCACAGGATGATGTCTTTGAGCTCCTGCTTGAAAACAGCAGAGATGGAGTTGAGGCGGTCGTCGGACGAGGCCACCTGCTCGGCCACGAACATCCCCGTGTCGTCCTGCAGAGGGTCTCTGAACAGTTTGGGGGTGGGCGTGTCTGGGCCGTCTCCGTCCACCGTCCTCTTCGGCGGGCCGCCCTCCTCCCCCGCCTCCCCCTCGGACGCTCCGACCAGAGTGTCTGAACTCACCTCCAGGTCCTCCTCCATGAGAAACGGAGGGGAGACGGAAAGAGCCGGGCGGATGGACAGCGGCGAGGACGTCCTCGTCTCCGTGTCGGCGGCGGCCTCTGGAGTTTGTGGGTTCGGCTTGTCCTGGAGAACGTCTCCATTCTTGGACTCTGAGGGAAGGCCTTCGTCCTTAGGTTGTGTCTCCAGCGTAGAGTCCTCACTCCCTAAAGTCTTGTCTCCATTAGTCTCCTTCCTCTCTCCGTCTGCCTCCTCCTCCTCCTCCTCCTCAGTCACAGCGCCCTCTAGCAGGCAGGGGAAGGAGGTGCTCTGAGCTAAGCTGGGCGGCATAGCGAACTCATCCATGAGGAAGGAGATCTCCAGCTGGGAGTGGTAGGCCACGCACACCATCAGCATGATGATGTCCTTCACCCGGGCCAGCTCGTACTCTGAAGCTCCACGGAGCTTGATGGAGCATCCCAGGTGAGGAGGACAGCCCTCGAAGAACATCAGCGTCTTCATCTCATCTGGAAGAAAAGAAAGCATGAGTCCTGACATCAGTTCATTAATGATGAAGAGGAGAGGAGGAGGAGGAGGACGTACTGTTGGGCAGCGTGAAGGGCTGCATGTAGAACTTGTGGCAGGTTCCCAGTCGAGGTTTGGTGAGGAGCTGGTCCATGGACATCACCAGGTCTCCCTGCGTCATACGACTCACTCTGTCCAGGACTTGCTGAAATGAAAAAGTCAAAGAGCAGATGGTACGTTAGAGATAATGAACGTTTACCGGAGAGACTTGGTCTAAGAGGATCCACGAACAATCACTGACCGGTTTGACGTTGATCACCAGAGTGATGCCGTGCTCCAGCAGCATGTCCTGAGCGATGCGGGACACCGTCTTCTCCACCAGTACCAGGTTCGGGCGGACGTCCGCGATGCGCTGAACGTAGTTCTTCAAAAACTCTCGTTCCTGAAGGTACGGACAAAGAAACATCAGTGAACCACGACGATCGATCCAGTTCCGTTCGACCTTCAGAGCGGTTTCCTGACCTGAAGCACGATGGGGTCGATGCAGGTGAACTTGGTCTCCTCTCTGTACAGATACTCTATGGAACACTTCAGCAGCAGAATCTTTGGGTTCTTGATGTACGGATTCATCTGGACACAGAGGGAGAGGTAGTCAAATACCAGAGAGGGTGGAGACATCAGGAAACATGTCCTCAGAGCTGGTGACTTTGACAAACTGTGACGTCTAGAAGAGATGGGCCATATGGACTAAAACATATATCCTGATAATTTCTGGTATTTATCACAGTGACGATAAAAATAAATAAACACCAGTTCAGTCTAATCTTTTTGACTCTAATGCATCAAGTTTTCTCTGAGTTGTTGTTTTGTTCCCGGACTCTTTGGATGAAGTCGACGCTGCTTCTGCATCTTTGCTCATTTTCTGTCTTTCTTCATCTTCTGGTTTGTGCTTGTGTTTGAGGTGGTGGAACAAATTAGTGCTGTTACTGTCCTTTTTATTCACTATTTGTTTGCAAACCTTGCATGTTGTAATTTGCTGCTCCGCGTCAGACTTTTAACCCCTTCATGCCTAGTGTCGCTAATTCACGACGCACTGTTTCCGTTCAGACTGCAGCTGAAATAACGCATGTAATACTCCAATGTCGGTTTGTGCACATTCAGAAAAATCCTAGGAACCTTTAGCAAGCACTAGTTTCTGGTAGGACCGGCCGGAGTGGTAACAAAAATACAAATATTTCATTTCTTTCTATAATTGAAGAATCAATTGAGGCGTTAAGGGGTTAAAACCAAACCAGATCATGGAGGTGGAGCCTCGTTTAGGAACGAGCTCCTCTCTGCCGGCGTATCTGCTCCACCTTCCACCATCGTCAGTTTGTTCCACACGTGTTGGGCTGAGAGTGTGTCGCGCACATATATACGTCATCAATGGGAATTTATGGTTTTTATCACGGGATGAGATATTCTTACCGTGGAGAATGTTTTTGATGATAAACGATGAAATATCACACATCACTAACGTCTAGACGACTCAGTTAGGACAAACAGCCACAAAACTGTTTTGTGATTCCTCCTTTATTTTGGTTTATTATATTAAAAATAGGGCTGGGCAAACATAAAAATTCTTAATCGCATTAACTCAATGACTTTCTGTGATTAACTGCGATTAATCGCATAGCGCGCGAAACCCAAAAATGGTATATAAAATACAAAAATGAATGCAAAAGCTGTTTCAAACAAAGTTTTGTTTATGTAACTAAATGAACGTTGCATATATTAGAAAATGTAACATTCAACTGAAACACTCTAATGACATCACATAAAACCACTGGCATATCAAAATGAGAAACTGTACAAAATAAATAACAACAAAAAACGGTACCCAGTACACAAAAGGTATTTTGTCAAATAAAGTCCAAGTCCATTTCCTTTTCAAAATATTGTGTCAAAAATGTCAACTGAAAGAAGCAAATCAAATGTGTAACTCAGATATAGCACTACTGCCAGGTCATTGTCACTTTTCCTTTTCTTCATTTTTGTTCTTGATCTTGTTTTCCTTTCCTGTCTGGACTCTGCTACCAGGAAGAGCAGCGACCAATGAGTGGCCGCGACGATCCCGACTTACGCTTTCAAAATAAAAGTGCGAACACCAGTCATAAAAAATATTCAAAAAAAAAATGCAGCGTTAAGCGTTAACAAAATTGTCGGGCGATACTGACCTCAATAGTTAACGCACCGTTAACGCGTTAACGTTGCCCAGCCCTAATTAAAAACTATAACATTTAATAATTAGTTCATGGATGTGTTGGTGACTTTACCTTCTTGTGGGCGATGTTCTTGGTGCAGATGAACCCGTTCACCACCATCGAGTCAAACTTCCTCCCTCCAGGAATCTGAACCACAAACACAGTTATAACGTCCCCATCAGCTGATCAAATGTCCAAACAATGAGACACGTCAACGGTCCATGGCGTCCTACCTTCTTGATGTGGACCAGCTGCCGGATGTCCATGTCGTCGTCACAGTTGCGGACGTCGGGTCGTACGGTCTGGACGACCTGTCGCACCACGGGGACGATGATGTCCCGCCAGGACAGAGACAGAGACTCGCTGTAGAGCAGCTGCTGCAACAGCGCCATCATGTGGCTGTGGTTGGCCGAGCTGCACGGAGAGGAAGACGCCAAATTACGTACGGTTTATGGATGTTAGCTCACTGCTGTTAGCATTTAGCATTTATAATTATTTACAGTTGTAAATATGTTTATAACTTAGTTTTGTCAGTACATATAGCTCTACAGAAAATATCATAAAATTATAAATACTGACTTAACATGACCTGGTCCCTTGTATGTGATTCTACACAGACATACGGGGACATTGGAAAAAGGGTCCCGGGACTGTTTTAATTCAGATTTCATTTCACTCTATTCAAATATACACATGTTCTTCTACATATATATATATATATTAAAAGACCAAATCTAAACGCATGTGAATGGTAAACATAAATGTCTTTCACTCACAGCAGCCTCTCCATGGCCTTCTTCTCTCCGTTCTCCTCTCGGAGCTGATCCAGAGAGCTGTGGTGCCAACCCAGCGGCGTGAACAGCATCTCTTTGGCCTTTTCCTCCACGCGACGGTTAACAGCGACTCTGCAGCGGGGGGAAGAAGGAGCAGGTTCACCTTCAACAGGTCTGTGCTTTCCATTAAATCAACAAGAAGGTGAAGAACTCCTACCCTTAATGAAGGCATCGCTGATGACAATGTTCTGTCCTCCGTCCTCGGACATGAGAAACTCCGCTACGAGAGACAAATCTACAGTTAATACTCAACGTTGTGGGTCATTAACAAACCGTAGTCAAGCGAGTTTCAGATCTTATTAAAACCTAAACTTCCCACCAGGCTTTTAGAAATTTAATTATACGTCTTCAAGAAGCTCTAAAAGTCCAGTTTCTTCTGTTTCAGCTTCGTTTGAGACCTGGATGACCTTCACTAACAAAGACAGATCTCAGTTTTTCCGTCAGGAGCTGGAGGTGGATTTAAAAAGACGAGGATGTGGATGAATTTATCTAAAACATCTGGAAATCACATGACTAGAGTTGACAACCAGATATTAAACAGACAATTAAAGTTCACAAACTCTAGACTCAAGATCTAAACGAGGGTAAAACTGAGCGGCTGATTAGTGGATAAAATGTTGTTGTTGTCCTCTAGAGGGTGTCCTTTGTCCTCCAGCTGTTCATGCACAATAGCTGCTGTTTCTAATAAAAACACGTCTTCTCTCTAGTTTGTGTCCAGAGCTAAACACGTGTGTCTCCATTTACCTTTCTGCTCAGCGGTCGGAGGCATGTGCGGATATTTGGACTGCTTCTTGATGTGGAAGTTCACGTTGTTTTGCTCCATGTTGAGGTTGATGGAGGCGGCCGAGTCGCTGTCCACCACCGACTGGAAGCTGCTGACGGACGTCCTCTTGCTGGGGCTGGCGGAGTCTGGACACAAACGGGAAGAGGTAGTTGGATTTAAATATGCAGAACTAAAACTAAATTCAGCCACCAGATGTTTTAGCTAAAGATACACACTGGGCATGGTGTAGTCCGTCTCATCCGCCTGCTGCTCCGTGTCGCTGTCATCAAACTTGATGTCCTTGAACCAGGACGGCTCTGAATGTCCCTCCAGGGAGTTGACGCTATCGCTGTCTGGAGACGGCGTTTCTGAGAACTCTGTACTCTGCAGACCAGACAAGGAGACGTCAGCACATTTCACCTCAGTGGAATCAGCCGTTGACCCCGAGCCCCTAAAACTGGGCCGATCAATAGCAGCATGTGACGAGTCCACTGAAGCTGAGTCCTACACTGGGTTTAGTCACCGGTCTCTGCGTTTACTCACCTGCAGGGGGCGGTAGAGGGCGTACTCGTCCCTGAACAGCTGGTCGTGGTGGGTGACACAGTCGAGCCAGCGACCGTCCACCAACGCCTGGCCTATAGCGATAGCCTGAGCTCTGCAACACAGGAACATGACAACATGGACATGAGTTTGACTACTCTAGAGGACACCAAGACACCTTTGACTACTCTAGAGGACACCAAGACACCTTTGACTACTCTAGAGGACACCAAGACACCCACGACTACTCTAAAGGACACCAAGACACCTACGACTACTCTAAAGGACACCAAGACACCCATGACTACTCTAAAGGACACCAAGACACCTACGACTACTCTAAAGGACACCAAGACACCTTTGACTACTCTAAAGGACACCAAGACACCTACGACTACTCTAGAGGACACCAAGACACCTTTGACTACTCTAGAGCTCCTTTGTCCGTTGCCATCTCTTTGTCTAGTTTCAGGACCTGCTTGATCCAGTAGGATGATCATACCTGGTGGAGATGGTTCCATTCCTCAGCAGCCAGTTGACGAGCTCCTTTCCCACAATGCAGTTTGGGTAGGTCCTCAGCCAGTACCTGTGGTCCTGAAACTCCATCCCTGTGTTGTTGTGGCAGATTTTCTTCCAGAGATCTTTCAGCTGGGAGGAATCCTGAACAAAGATCAGAGTTATCAGATGTGACTAGAGCGAAGATGAAGACATCACTGGAGGAGATAAAAAGATAAAAATCAGCACCAGCAGGATCTTCCTCTCCTCCTCGCTGTGGTCCAGCTTGGTGCCGCTCTTGGTCCCTGACATGGCTCGGCTGGTGGGTGGACTGACCGAGCTGTCGTAGGACGGCACCATGGAGGATCCAGAGCGATCCAGAGACAGGTTGGTCACACTGGCAGACCTGAGAGACAGACGGACTCAACTGTTAGCATCTTTGTCTTTCACAGAAGAATCAATGGACTCAATGGACACAACAGACAAGTTTCTACAGAGAGATCACTATCCAACAGATGTGGACATGAATAGGACAACTCTACAGGACACAAAGACACCTACGACTACTCTGGAGGACACCAAGACACCTACAACTACTCTGAAGGACACAAAGACAGCTACGACTACTCTAAAAGACACCAAGACACCAAGACACCTACGACTATTCTGAAGGACACAAAGACAGCTACGACTCCTCTGGAGGACACCAAGACACCTACGACTATTCTGAAGGACACCACGTCACCTACGACTATTCTGGAGGACACCAAGACACCTACGACTATTCTGAAGGACACCACGTCACCTACGACTATTCTGAAGGACACCAGGACACCTACGACTATTCTGAAGGACACCACGTCACCTACGACTATTCTGAAGGACACCAAGACACCTACGACTATTCTGAAGGACACCACGTCACCTACGACTATTCTGAAGGACACCAAGACACCTACGACTACTCTGGAGGACACCAAGACACCTACGACTATTCTGAAGGACACCAAGACACATACGACTATTCTGAAGGACACCAAGACACCTACGACTATTCTGAAGGACACCACGACACCTACGACTACTCTGAAGGACACCAAGACACCTACGACTATTCTGAAGGACACCACGTCACCTACGACTATTCTGAAGGACACCAAGACACCTACGACTATTGTGAAGGACACCACGTCACCTACGACTATTCTGAAGGACACCAAGACACCTACGACTACACTAGAAGACACCAAGACACCTACGACTACTCTGAAGGACACCAAGACACCTACGACTACTCTGAAGGACACCAAGACACCTACGACTACTCTGAAGGACACCAAGACACCTACGACTACTCTGAAGGACACCAAGACACCTACGACTATTCTGAAGGACACCAAGACACCTACGACTATTCTGAAGGACACCAAGACACCTACGACTACTCTGAAGGACACCAAGACACCTACGACTACTCTGAAGGACACCAAGACACATACGACTACTCTGAAGGACACCAAGACACATACGACTACTCTGAAGGACACCAAGACACATACGACTACTCTGAAGGACACCAAGACACATACGACTACTCTGAAGGACACCAAGACACCTACGACTTTCTGAAGGACACCAAGACACCTACGACTATTCTGAAGGACACCAAGACACCTACGACTATTCTGAAGGACACCAAGACACCTACGACTATTCTGAAGGACACCACGTCACCTACGACTATTCTGGAGGACACCAAGACACCTACGACTACTCTGAAGGACACCAAGACACCTACGACTATTCTGAAGGACACCACGTCACCTACGACTATTCTGAAGGACACCAAGACACCTACGACTATTCTGAAGGACACCAAGACACATACGACTATTCTGAAGGACACCAAGACACCTACGACTATTCTGAAGGACACCACGTCACCTACAACTATTCTGAAGGACACCAAGACACCTACGACTACTCTGAAGGACACCAAGACACATACGACTACACTAGAAGACACCAAGACACCTACGACTACTCTGAAGGACACCAAGACACCTACGACTACTCTGAAGGACACCAAGACACCTACGACTACTCTGAAGGACACCAAGACACATACGACTACTCTGAAGGACACCAAGACACATACGACTACTCTGAAGGACACCAAGACACATACGACTACTCTGAAGGACACCAGGACACATACGACTATTCTGAAGGACACCAAGACACATACGACTACTCTGAAGGACACCAAGACACATACGACTACTCTGAAGGACACCAAGACACCTACGACTATTCTGAAGGACACAGAGACAGCTACAACTTCTCTGGAGGACACCAAGACACCTACGACTATTCTGAAGGACACCAAGACACCTACGACTATTCTGAAGGACACCAAGACACCTACGACTATTCTGAAGGACACCAAGACACCTACGACTATCTAAAGGACACCAAGACACCTACGACTATTCTGAAGGACACCAAGACACCTACGACTACTCTAAAGGACACCAAGACACCTACGACTACACTAAAAGACACCAAGACACCTACGACTACTCTAAAGGACACCAAGACACCTACGACTACACTAAAAGACACCAAGACACCTACGACTACACTAAAAGACACCAAGACACCTACGACTACTCTAAAGGACACCAAGACACCTACGACTACTCTAAAGGACACCAAGACACCTACGACTACTCTAAAGGACACCATGACACCGATGTAGAAGACTAACTCTTTTATAAAGAACAGAAGTCACACTAAAGCGATATCGTCTGATGTCTTTAGGAAACTTTATTTTGTGTCTGAGTTGCAGTTGTCGACTGTTTAATTATGAAACTTTTTCTGTTCTTTCTTTCTTTTTTAAATAATAATATTCTTCCATCATAAGACAGGACCAGATTAAATCAAGTTGTACTAATACTAGAGGAGACAGACACAAGAAGTGCAGCAGGACAGGGGAGGTTTTTACGCAACACAGATCCAGATGTCTTTTTATGGACAGTGAAGCTCATATCAGACTTTGGACATGAAGAGAAACTGAATCCCTGTACGTTGTGTGACTCACCTCTTCCTCGCTGGTGATTTTCCAACGTCCTCTTGCAGCGTCGTCAGTCTTGAGTTGAGGCCACTGCTCTGAGGCTCCTGGTGAATCATACTAACCAAGAACCAAGACAAACTTCTGATTATATCCTCTCAGCGGTTTCGTTTCCACTGCCGTTATGTTTTCCAGTCGGTTTAATGATCATGTGAATGTGAGAATGCAGAAGATCACTTCTTTACAGAGCTAGAAAGCATTAGCATTTATTCACAAACGGCTAAAGCTGAAACACGTAGGAGGAAAAAAAAACAAATGAATACAAACAGCAAGACTCACTTCTTTCTCATCCCAATAGGAGTTTTTCTACGCCAGGAGAGAGAGAGGAAACAGATTTTCTTTGAGGAAAGTCGACAGAGAAAACAAAGCAGCGAGGACACTGATTCAAAACAACAGCAGCAAAACAAGCAGGCTGGTATTAAAGCATGTTACTTTAAAAGGAGGTGTCGTTTAAGATCTGTTCAGTGCACGGTTAATGAAATCACAACGTTAAAGGATTTAAGTTCTTTATTAATTAGAGCCATGCTGCAGAGATGAGGATTTAGTTTCATGCACAGAGGAGAGTTCAAACTAAACACTTGCAAAAATCAAGACAGAGGAAGAGCGAGCATGAGTTGGAGGCTGGAAAAACTAACTAGGGTGGTGCATCGTGAGCATAAACAGGGTGGAGAATATTGTAGGTATGTGGTAAACCGTGATGGCTGGAGGCGTCATGCAGAGGGAGACTGTGGTCCGCTTGTATTTGGGCAAAATCAAACCTTTAAGTGTCAGAAACCTGATTCCATCTGGGTTTGAAAGCTAAAATTTCCCTGATTTGATTGAGCCCAAATGATGTGACAAGCGTGTTTACCTCTGCCAGGTGAGGTCCTCCTCCAGGAAGATGTTCCTGCTGGCCTTGCGTCCGCCCACCGGCGTCCTCGGCTCGCTGGGCTCCAGCACACACACCGAGCAGGGCGAGTCGGACAGGGAGCTGATGTCCTCGCTGATGGAGCCCGACTCGGCCGAGTGGGCGTAGTTTAGTGCTAATTTACGGCAGTACGTACAGGCTCGAAGATCTCCTAAACGAAGAGAAAGGAATGTATGTAGAAGGCCTTCATCAGCAGGAACATCCTGTCTCAGTACTAGTTGATGCATTAGTGTCGTCCAGGCTGGAGTACTGCCATTCATCACTGTCTGGATCCAAATACTCTTTAAAAAGCCTCCGATTGATTCAAAATGCTGCAGCAAGAGCATTGACAGGAATTAACCAGAGAGATCAGATTACTCCGGTTTCTCTTCATTGGCTCCATCTTCCCTCCATCCAAGGCCCTCAAAGGCCTAGCTCCATCGTATCTTAAAGACCTCATTGTACCAGATCATCCAAACAGATCACTTCCATCTCAGAGTGCAGGCCTACTTTTCAAAAAGTAAAATGGGAGGCTCCTCTCTTGTGGAACCAGAGGAGGCAGACACTCTCTCTATTTTTAAGGTCAGTGCTAAGACTTTAATTTAGATCACGCTTATAATTAGCGCTGGACTGAGTCATCCCTTAGTTATGCTGCTATAGGCATAGGCTGCTGGGGGATGATGCACCGAGCTCCTGCCTTCTCATTTCTTCTCTTTTACTAGTCATGCAACTCTGTGCTATTACTGTTTAGCATGTTAACTGCTGCGTGTCCCTCTGCAATCAGCAGTTTGGCCGTTAGTCACCAAACAACTCTATTTTGGAAACCAACTGTAAGAAAAACATTCAAACACAAATATAGCTGATTTGTAGACGATGGTACCAAGAATGTTTCCACCAAGTTTGGTGAGTATCAGATGAAACATGTAGAGCAGAAAATAAAACAAAGTTAAATTAGGCTGTTTTCAAAGCTGACTTGGTGATCAAAGTTAAACGTCTTTTATTGGAGTAGTTTTACAAGTATATACGTAGAAGTATATCAATGTATATGATGTACATTATAAAATGGATGCAAATAATTAAATTAAAGTCTCTATATTTAAAGCACGTCACTAACCCGTGTAGCCCATGAACTTTCCAGGGATTTCCTGGTTGCAGCAGCGGCTGCAGAAGATCTGGCCGCACAGTCTGCAATGGTGTCTGCGGCGGAAGGTGGTGAACTTCTCGTTACAGTCGTAGCACTCCTTACACTGGCTGTCCGGCATCCAGTACTGCTTCAGATCGCTGTCCTGCAGAGAGGAGACGACAGGAAACTGAGACACTGCACCGTCAAGAACCATGGTTCTACTTAAAGGACGATGCAAAGCGTCAAGGTTCAGCTCTGAGTCTGTGTCTCTAAAAGAAATCAGATGTTCTCATGTGAGAGTGTTTCCATCTGGTTCCTAAATGTCACCAAGCAGCTGTTGATGGTTCTGATCCTTCCTTCCTTCCTTCCTTCCTTCCTTCCTTCCTTCCTTCCTTCTCTTCCTTCCTTCTCTTCCTCCTTGTTTCCTCCATGTTTCCTCCATGTTTCCTCCTTGTTTCCTCCTTGTTTCCTTCCTTCCTTCCTTCCTCTATGTCCTTCCCTCCTTCCTTCCATCCTTCCATCCTTCCTATCTTCCTTCCTTCCTTCCTTCATTCCTTTCATCCTTTCCTTCCTTCCTTCCTTCCTTCCTTCCTTCATTCCTTCATCCTTTCCTTCCTTGTTTCCTCCTTGCTTTCATCCTTCCTCCTTCTTTCCTCCTTCCTTCCTCCTTTCCTTCCTTCCTTCTCTTCCTTCCTTCTCTCCTTCCTTCCTTTCCTCCTCCTTCCTTCCTTCCTTCCTTCCTTCCATCCTCTCTTCCTTCCATCCTTCCTATCTTCCTTCCTTCCTTCCTTCCTTTCATCCTTTCCTTCCTTGTTTCCTTCCTTCCTTTCATCCTTTCATCCTTTCCTTCCTTCCTTCCTTCCTTCCTTCCTTCTCTTCCTATCTTCCTCCTTCCTTCCTTCCTTTCATCCTTTCCTTCCATCCTTTCCTTCTTTCCTTCCTTCCTTCCTCCTTTCCTTCCTTCCTCCTTTCCTTCCTTCCTTCTCTTCCTTCCTTCTCTTCCTTCCTTCCTTCCTTCCATCCTTCCTTCCTTCTCTTCCTTCCTTCCTTCCTATCTTCCTTCCTTCCTTCCTTCCTTTCATCCTTTCCTTCCTTGTTTCCTTCCTTTCATCCTTTCCTTCCTTGTTTCCTTCCTTCCTTTCATCCTTTCATCCTTTCCTTCCTTCCTCTATGTCCTTCCCTCCTTCCTTCCATCCTTCCATCCTTCCTTCTCTTCCTATCTTCCTCCTTCCTTCCTTCCTTCCTTCCTTCATTCCTTTCATCCTTTCCTTCCTTGTTTCCTTCCTTCCTTCCTTCATTCCTTTCATCCTTTCCTTCCTTCCTTCCTTCCTTCCTTCCTTCATTCCTTTCATCCTTTCCTTCCTTGTTTCCTTCCTTCCTTTCATCCTTTCCTTCCTCCTTTCCTTCCTTCCTTCTCTTCCTTCCTTCTCTTCCTTCCTTCCATCCTTCCTCCTCCTTCTCTCCTTCCATCCTTCCTATCTTCCTTCCTTCCTTCCTTCCATCCTTCCTATCTTCCTTCCTTCCTTCCTTCCTTCCTTCCTATCTTCCTTCCTTCCTTCCTTCCTTCCTTCATCATTCCTTTCATCCTTTCCTTCCTTCCTTTCATCCTTTCCTTCCTTCCTTCCTTCCTCTATGTCCTTCCCTCCTTCCTTCCATCCTTCCATCCTTCCTTCTCTTCCTCTCTTCCTCCTTCCTTCCTTCCTTCATTCCTTTCATCCTTTCCTTCCTTGTTTCCTTCCTTCCTTTCATCCTTCCTTCCTTCCTTCCTTCCTTCCTTCATTCCTTATCTTTCCTTCCTTGTTTCCTTCCTTCCTTTCATCCTTTCCTTCCATCCTTTCCTTCCTTGTTTCCTTCCTTCCTTCCTTCCTTCCTTCCTCTTTCCTTCCTTCCTTCCTCCCTCCCTCCTTCCTTCCTTCCTTCTCCTCCCTCCTTCCTTCCTTCATAAATAAATCAGATGTTCTCATGTGAGAGTGTTTCATCTGGTTCCTAAATGTGGATCATGTCTCCAAGTCACCAAGCAGCTGTTGATGGTTCTGATCCAGTGGTAGGTAGAGATCCATTAATATTCTACTGACCACATGATGGCAATGCTGCTCATTTACAGACACACACACTGAGATCACATCTACAGAGCTGGCTGGGGACGCATGTGGAGACACAGGGACATTAAGACCAGGTGGAGACACATTTACATTAAGACCAGGTGGATGGACAGGTGAGGTTTGATCTCACCTGTTTTCTTAAGAAGACAGCGACATCAGACATTATTACCTGGCTCTTTCCCTCCATGATTTCCTTCAGCCTCTTCAGTGCAGTGCGTAGCTGCACAGCAGTGCGTGGGTCATGACTGCTTAGAGGCGCGTCTGGTTTCCTGCTGCCGTCTACAATCCCGCACACAAACACAAACAACATAAATTAAGACAATGAATGAAAAAGGTTCTGTCCTTTAAATCCATCCGGCTGCATTGTCAAAGATGCCTTTTTAAATATTTTAAGTGACAAATATTTCTCCCTGAAATGTTGTGAATGTGGATTAGATAGAACACGAAATAAAAATAGAAACAGAAACATACTGAGTATAAATGTTAGGTTTCATTCATGACAAACGCCATTCCAGTTATTAGTACCTGAGTGGAAAATATTAGGGCAAAGCAAAGACAAACAGGAAGCGCTTCACTGAAGATGCAAACGCACTCGCATGCACTCGCAGATCAGATCGTCTCAGAACGAGATGTTAAAGTCAAACTAAAAGCATCTTTAGTAAAAACCACACAGTGCAGAGGAGCCCTCACCTGGCCAATCCACTGGAATCAGAAAAGACACGAGAGCGCACGTTACAGCCTGTACACGCATTCATCACCTTTTCAACATCTTTAACTTGTCTCTGTCTCAGCTGTCCACATAAACCAAACACAGACGGGACAACTATTCACCCACTTTTATTGCTTTTATAAATAAATATTTAGGTCAAACTAAACGTGGACGCCAAGACCAACGTCCTCACGTCCACAAATTTATCTGATTCTGCTCCAGCAAAGATCTTCTGGACCAATCAGATCACTGGGGGCGGGGCTTAACATGTTGATGGACAGAACAGTAACAGTCGTCATACACGTCATCTGATAACACAGTTTAAAATGTCTCTGATTGGTTGGAGGACTATCTAGATGACACAGGGGTGGACACTATGAAGCATGGTGGCTGCAGCATCATACTGTAGGGATGTTGCTAAGCTACGGGCCATTGGCAATGTATAAAGGTATAAAATTAATGCAGCAACATACGAGGAAAACCTGGAAGACAAGTGGATTCAATCTGTGAGAGAAATGAGAGAAACTCTACATACGTAGCACAGGTTCTTCTAAATCTAGACTAAAGTTTGTCCAAAGGAGACGCCACGGTCACTGGTAGAAGGTTCTCTGGTCAGGTACACTGCACATCGCCACAGATACACCTGTCTCACTGTGAAGCTTGATACTGTGGGGACGTTACTTAGCATAACTTAGCATAAACGCTAGTCCTCTGAAGAGTCACGGGGGTCTGGAGTCTATCCCAGCTGTCACTGTCCACCCTGGACATGTCTCCAGTCTATCACAGGACTAACACAGAGAGACACTCACACCTACGGCCAATTTAGAATCACCAATGAACCTAAGCAGCATGTCTTTGGACTGGTGGGAGGAAGCTGGAGAACCTGGAGAACCCTAATCCTAACGATGGATTAGAACCTAGAACCTTCTGGCTGTGAAGCATCATCAGTACTAACCACCTCACCACTGCGCCGTCTCACCCTGGACGGGTTTTATACATGAAATGAACGCAGCACAACCAAGAGAAATTCAGGAGGAACATCTGATTCCTGATTTATTTTCCTGGAGGACGAGGCTCCACATCAAACACCTGGTTCAGTCACTGTGACTCATCCAGACTCAAAGGTGCAGCTACTGAATAATGACCTGAAACACGTGAATAACGATGATTAAGTCTGTTAACTCGTGTTAAATTACATCGACCATGATTCCTTTCATAAAAGCAATAAAAGGGGAAACATCCAAAACAGTGAACACGTTTAACAGTGACTGTAAAATAAAGTAAAAAACTACATATTCCAGGTTTTGATTCTTTTGTTTTGATGCCATTTATGAAAATAAAATAAATCCTCACAGATTTCTGAACCTTTCAGAGTAAAGGTTGATTACTGGGGCATGTTTGCTGCTCTACAACAATAAATAAATGTTTAAAACAGAAAAGAAAAGTTTGTCAGAAGCTTCAGGAATGAACCGAGGTGACATTTAGACGTGTCACAGTGTTATCAGTGACGTGTGATCGGTTTACTCATCAGAGAACAGAGGCTGGAATCAAACAGCAGATAAAACAATCAGAACAAAGAGTCAGTCATGAAACGTCCTACAGCTAAACGACATGACTGAACCTCACCACGCTGCTGAACAGATGTTCACCTCTAACCAACGTCTACTCCATGAAGGCTGAGGTCTGGCGTGGCGTCTTACCTGAGGTGGAGGAGGTGCGTCGGAGGTGGTCGGGATGCTGCTTGCGGTGCGTCCTGGAGTTGTAGACGGAGTGGGAAGGACTGGAGGACCAGCTCCTCCTCTCTGACTGAGGGGAAGGGGACGGCACATCTGTCTTCTCTGACGCTGCAGAGGAAGGACGTCCCTCCTCTTCACACCGACGACAAAACAGAGACAACTGCTGTCACTCAAAGTTCATTCATGTGTCCTCTGAGGACGTTAGGAGTCTAACCAGGAATGATTTAGTGTCTGGGTCACATTAAAGACCACCTAGTGATCTGAGGAAGAGGAGGAGAACTCATTCATTCATCCACTGGTAGAAATGATCACATGAATCAGTGACGTCTGTTCATTAGTGATGAGAGACTTTAACAGATTCTGAGAAACAAACTAAAGGAGAAAATAATCTGGTAGTTCTCTCCCAAAGTGATCCTTCCTTCCCTCCCTTTCATCTTCCTTCCATTCTCTTTCCCTTCCTATTTCCTTCCGTCATTCCTTCCTTCATTCTTTCCTTCCTTCCCTTCCGTCATCCCTCACTCCTTCCATCCCTTCATTCCAGTGGCGGCTGCTGGTCTTTCAAATAGGGGAAGCCCAGTTTTGTAAAATTGGCCAATTATTACATCATTAAATTTATGTCTGTGAAGGTTCTCAGTCATCCAGGTCATGGTAGTCCAAAAAGTTTCAAAAAAGGCAACTGGACTTGTAGATTTTTGGAGAAGACCTTTCGTCACTCATCCGAGCTTGTCACGTGCCGATCTGGGTTGATTTGGACGGGGTCTGAGCCGGTCGGCCACGATGATAGGAGACGCTATCGGTTGCCAGGGGCAACGCCCTCAGAATTTAACGGAGGAGCGGCGAAACATTAATTTTTGCGCGTTTATTATTTCGGCGGGACAGACACAAGAAAAGTAAGAAAGTAAAGCAATGGAGAAAGTTAAGGGGAAAGAAAATGGACCTTACAGGGACAAGCTTACATAAAACAGCAAAACAGCGGTATTTGGAGAAGCTGTAGCATGACGACAACTCCTCACTCTCTATAGTCTTAAAGCGCTGTCAATCACGACGAGCTCCAGCCACGTTAACAGTTCATCCAATCATCATAGAGAAGCTCGGCGTCCAGGTACATCCCACTGCCCATTGACTCCCAGAGACGCCCGGCTTCCCTGGAAGTGAGATCGGCCCATTCTGAAGCTCCATTGAAAGTCCATTGAAGCCGAGCCTCAGTGGGTTTTTAAACGGACCGTACCATTACAGCAATATGAGAAAAACATCACGATAGACGAACGGCTAAAACTTATTAATGATTGTGTTATTATAAGAAGTAGCCATGAAGTCGATCATGTTCTAGCACATTTTAGTTTGAGTAGTAATGTAAATTTGTAGTATTTGGTGATATTTTAGGGGAGGCTGAGCTTCCTGTAGTCTTAGAGCAATCGCCCTGCTTATCTTCCCAACTTTTCCTCCTTCCCAACTTTCTTCCCTCCCTCCCTATTTCCTCCTCTCATTCCTTCTTTCCTTCCTCTCCATGCTCCTCTTCTTACTTCCCGTCCTTCCTTCCTGTATCCCTCCCTCCCTATTTCCTTCCATCATTCCTTCCTTCTTCCCCTCCTTCCTTCCCTTCCCTCACTCCCTCCCTATTTCCTTATCCTTCCTTCCTTCCTTTTCCCCTTACTTCCCTCTTTCGTTCCTTCCTTCCCTCCTTTCCATCTTCCTTCCATCCTCTCTACCTCCATATTTCCTTCCGTCATTCCTTCCTTCTTCCCTTTTCTTCCATCCCTTCTTTCCTTCCTTCCTCCTATTTCCTTCTTCCTTCCCTCCACCTCTCCTTCTTTCCTTTCTTCTTTCCATCCTCCCTCTCTCCTTCCTTCCTTGCTTTTAATAACACACAGCGAATAACTTAATAGCTCAGCAGGTTAAACTAACTGAGCCCAAATGATTTAACTGGAGATTTAAATGAGCTTAGTTCTGAGGCACAGATTTAAGCTGAAGAATTTCTTGTAAAAATAATCTCAGACACGTTCTGACTCAAAGAGGTGCAGAGAGTTCAGTATTACTTCTGTCAGAACATCAGAGTGAAGTTTATACTTTACTCAGGTCTTTACTCGGCTGCACAGTTTAAAACGTGTGAGTGCGTCATGTGATTCACTTGTTCAACACAATCACTATCACAAGACAAAAGCTAAACCCCCGGCTTCTATTAACCTCTGCCAAATAGTGCTCCGGCTGGATTTTAACACACAGGGAGAGTTTTACACAGATTTATTAGGCTGCAGAAAATGAAATAAATATTTACTAATCACTCATGTTTCCTTTTCAGTAAAAGCTTTTTCACTGCTCCGTCCACTTCCTGTTTATACCGCTACAGGATACAAAAAAATAGACGCGTGGATGTGGACTAAACCCCTTGTTTTGATCTAAAACCTCTGAGTCAGGACGTCCTCTCTGCCTCCACCGCTGCGTGTCTCTGTGTCTTTGTGTCTCTGTGTCTTTGTGTCTCTGTGTCCTGACCTTTGTTGTTGAATCGAAACAGGTTGACGAAGGAGCTGTAGGCCGAGCGCAGAGGAGGCTCATCCTGCTCCGGAGTCAGAGGTTTGAAGTGGGTGAGGTGGGAGGGGCTGCTGGGGGAGACGACAGGCGGCTCGGCGCTCCAGTCGGTCGAAGACGAGGACGAGGACTTGTCGTCGGCCGCCATGTCCCTGCTAAAGGTCCTGCTGCAGAGACGAAGAGAGAGAGAGACATTTAATCAAACCGTGTCTCATCAAGGAGACCGTTTCATGTCAGCGTGTACAAGAGAGCAGCCATAACATTATGACCAGCCGCACAGGCCTGGACTCCTCTAGGAGCTGTGGTATCTGTTAAGAGGTGGAGCCTCCGTGGATCTGGACCTGAGATCTGGTTTGAATGATTTCCCCACGGAGATGAATAGTTTTATCTTATCATTCCTGAAGCAGAGAGGACATAGTCTGCAGCGATGCTGAGGGAGGACATGTCCAAGGAATGTCCACATGAACAGAAGGACCCAGAACATGGACCAAACATCACACTACCAGGTCTCCGTGGTCCAGAGGTCATGATAAAAACACCCTGACCGGTCTGTGATCCATCCTCTCACTGCTTTCTATCAGAACCAGACTCAGTGATCCTTGGTCCAGGACCCTGACTGACTCTGGTTCTCCTCCTTCATTGGACGACTGCTGATCGGTACTGATCCACAGCGGACCGGGAGCATGGAGATGTTCTCACCCAGTCCTCTAAAAATCCTTCCATTTCAACATGTCTCTGCTTTTAACATCTGAGGACAAAATGTTCAACTTGCTGCCACTGTGGTCATAATGTTATGGCTGCCTTGTGTGTATATAAACACATATAAACACAATCAGTGGGTGGCCTCTGAACTGAAACAACACTGTTAAAAAAAAAATACCAGAGTCCATGAGTAAAGTGGTTTTAGCGTAATCTGCTGAACAAACTTTTCATGTTTCAAACATTAACGACTTAAAACTAAAATTAGATTTTGCTTCTGGCTTCTAAATCAGTCATGAGATTCGCTTCCGTCTATCCTGAACAGGAAACAGGTTTCAGTCAAACAGCTTTTCTAGTTTTTCTTTAACTGCATCGCTCAGCTTCAGTCTGATGAAGCTGAAGTCAGATTTCACGGCTGATTCTTCCTCTGATCAACTCGTGACAGGTCATTAGTAGCTGATTAATGAGGAGCCTGCTGGAAACATTAAACCGACTCTCAAACACACATTTATACTTCTTGTATAAACCAGGAAAACCTTTAAACCCGCTCTTACCTTTTGAAGAAGGCTACAGACTTTGAGTTTGCGACGCATGCCATTGTAGACACAGAGATAAAGAGAAAGCAGAAGTAGCGACATCACATCCTCCAGCTCATCATGTGATTAAAACAGGCCGAGGCAGGACCACAGGGTCCCGGGACCGAGCCCCGAGCCTTATCTCACCCCATCACCGACCTAATGTTTACACGATAAGCTTAACTGTCACTTAAAGTCGATGACAGTCTGCAGACACGATCACTAAACAAACACTTCCCAGAGTTGTAGCAGCAGTTAGCCGACAGCTAGCTACTGTAGCTAGCTAATTCAATTACATCTTTTATACACTTACATGTCAGCGCATTTTCTACAAACCGTTAAACACTAACAACTAAATTATCACATACTTCTATTAAACCGTCGTTTTATTGTGGTCGGAAACACAAAATAAATCGTCTAAGCTAGTTACCCAACGTTAGCCAGCTAGCTTAAGTGTATGTACAGTAGTAAGTGTTTTTAGCCAAGCCCGCTAATGTTAGCCTCCTATGCTAACTAGCAGTCTGCGCTGCAGCGACCTTGTTCCAGGAAGAATTGAGTTATCACAGAAATACAAAGACAGCACGGATAATTACCAGTTCACTTTATGAGCTCGACATCTCTGAATGAAGCCTCCGACATGTGAGACGTCTGTAAAACACCTGTAAAAAAGCCGACTGCCATAAAAAACAACAGGCAGCCCTGACGAATCGAGACCCGCGCTGCTGAGACCCGGAGAGCAGGCAGCACAGGTCGAACGCAGAGTCATCGATCTAACCGCTCATCGAACCGCAGTGTGTGAGTAGTTCTTCTTTTATTCCACAACCTTTTATACGTGGACTCCACTACACATGCTGTCATTTCTGATTACTATAATAATAATAATAATAATAATAATAATAATAATAATAATAATACATGTCCCCAGTTGTAAGATCGTCCCCATTTCACGTTAAAATAAGATTAAAATAATTATAGTGTAAGACAAGAACAATACATCTTTAAGATAAGATAAGACATTTCTTAAATATGTACAAAACTATGTGGAACGTAAACTAAAGGAAATATTTTCTCAAAAAGTAAGGTTAAAATTAAAAAACATGTTTCTGATCTGTGGAGCTATATGTTGACGATGAGCTCCAAATTTAATCTTAGACTTAGATAATTGATAATTGATTTATTGATCCACAGGGGAAATTGCTTGGTCACAGTAGCTTAGTTGTACATAAAAAACACTTGCAAGAACCTAAGATTAAAATAAAATATTAAATAAAATAGAAATAAAAATAAGTAGAATAAAAATCCAGTAAGATAAAATAAAAATAGTATAAGCAAGCAAACTAGTGAGGGAGTTGACAGCATTAGAGTTTTAGTGGTGCTATATACAGTGTGTGAACAGGCAGGATGTACAGATAAGAGTATGGACAATATGTACGTATGTAAAACGTGGGAGTAAAGTCTAAAAAGATAACACGTTATATAGAGAGAATAATTATGTGATATACTGACAGAAGCATTTGAATAGATTATATATAACATACCGGCTATGATCAGTGTGTTGGTAGAGAGCAGAGTATGTACATAACCTAAAGGCTCATTAATATTTTTCTTTACATCAAACTTTGTTCAACAAAGGGTAGAATAATTATAAAGGTCCTATAATGTACAAAACACAGAGCTATAGATTATAAAAGTAAATCTCAGTCCAACCGAACAATGACTCACCTTCCTGTAACAGATAACTCCATGTTATTAATGTTAATGGATATTATTACACTTTACTGTCATTCAGTCTCTATTTCTTTTACATTTGTTCATAAGACAATTAAGTAAATTTTTGCTTATACTATTTTTATTTTATTTTACTAGATTTTACTTATATTTTATTTCATTTAATCTTTGTTTTACTTGTTTTTCTTAAGAGTGTTTCTTTATGTGAGACTAAGCTACTGGGACCCAGTAATTCCACTTGTGAATCAATAAAGTTTATTTAAGCATATAACGTAAAAAAAAAAGCACCTGCTCTTTTTATTTTTTATTTTTACATTTGAATAATGAAACTGTCTTGTTTTTATAAAGTAAAATCTATAAAACTTGTTTGTATGTTTGTATCTCAGTCTGGACTATAAGGCTGCAAACTGCAATTTTGCCTGAAAAGACAAGGTCTGGATATAAAAGCCCACAAATCCCTCGTCTCTGATTGGTCCACAGTTTTGTGGACGCGCCTCCAAGGCGCATGCGCGGATGCACGGCGGACTTTATGTTTATTTTTAAAACTGAATTAGTTTTCCACGATGTTCACTTAACCCGTAAAGCGACTCGCGGCATTTAATCATCAGTTGAGGACGTATTTTAGGGAATTAACTTCCCAGAAAAACACTCCGGCGTTTAAAGACGGTAGGTTTTTGTCTAAGTTGCGGGTTTTATGTTCGGTTGTAGCAGTTAGCATAGCTGCGTTAGCTTAACTGCTATTCAGTTAAGTTAGCTAGTGTTAAATTCAGTCAGCTAAAGACTTTTCATCATGATAAAAGATGATTTGACCTGTCATCTAATCTCAAATCCAATTTGTATGGATCTTCACTGATGCTTCATGAAATAAGATAAAATATTATTTAGAAAAAGATGTTTTCAGAATCAAAGTGCTAGAAATAACATAGAACCTTTCAAGGAAACTCTCCCAGAAAGAAAAACTGATAACAATATGCACATGATAAGGATGAAGATAAAAATCCAGTTGATATTTGGAACGTTTCAAACATTTCTGTTGGTTTTCTGATTTCTTTCAGGCTGTGTCTCAGGTTATTCATTTATATTTATTATTTTTCCTCTGCAGTTCTTCATGTTCGTCTGATGAAGATGTTCCCGGTGAAGATGATGACACCGTCCAAAGCTGCCAAGCAGACGTCAGCTGCAGCATCAAAGATCAAGAATAAGCTTCTCAGTGAGTCGTTGAGGCAGTTTTACTGAAGGAAGAGAAAACGTTTGGATGTTAACACAGATCTGCCTCTTCTCTACCAGACACCTCCTCCTTCTTCAAGATCTCCTTGAAGACCAACAACAAGGCCTTAGCTCTGGCCCTGGAGGCCCAGAGGGAGAGGAGCAGGCAGCTGGAGATGGAGGTGGTGTACCTGCACAAACAGATGGAGGCGCTCTGCTTCGAGCTGGCCACCAGGAAGTACAAGCACAGGAAGCTGGTGCGTTCGAGGTCGTCACAGGCTCCAGAACGTTTTATTGAACTGAATCGTATTAACAACAGATACGTTTTGTTTTCATCTTGCAGCTCCTCATCTTAAAAAACCTGCACAGCAACACTCTGCAGCACCTGGACATGGTGGCAGACCTCTTCTCTGACAGTGTAAGGATGCTCTCAGAGGTTCTCGTCAAGAAAATAAGTAAGCTACGACTATCAAACCACTCCACTGTTTACTTCCCACAGGATTCACTCAAACTGTCGGAGGACTGCAAGACCTTATCTGGAGACATCGACCAGGAAGTTCAAGCAGCATCGAGGTCAGCAATGAAAATGGTTTTGTAGTTTCTGCTGCTTTGGATGAGATTTTGTCATCTTTACTGTCTTGCCTTTTCATTCTTGTGTTTTAGTGTCACAGCTCAGGTTCCACCTCAGCCAGAAACTTCAAGGAGTTCATGTGTCATTCAGAAGATGTCAACAGACCTGAATGAAACAAACCAGGAGAGACGCAGGACGTCAGCTGATGTTTGCAAAGGTAAAAAAAGAAAAAGTAGATGCTCCAGCTGTGAGAGCACCGTCGGCCCTGAAAGCTGATGCATGAAAGAAAAGATGCTTGAAAGATGAGAAACTAGAAGGAAAAGATTGAGGAGAAACAACGAATCTCTGCATCAAATGACAACAGCAGTTTTAATAAAATCATTTTCAGTCGTCCAACCAGTCAGAGCCATTTAGTTGATCTTGTCCTGGAAGATCTTTGCTGGAGCTTAATCAGCTTTCAGCCACAGATAATTTCCTGCCCTTTGACACTGACGTATTACCTCCTTTCTCCTCAGAAAACACTGATCCGGTGAAAAGACTTTCAAACCAGCTTCCACAAGCCGCCCAGATGCCAACGTCTCGTCCGTCCAGCGGCCTGAGGGACGAAGTGGAGAGGCTGTCCATGATGTTCTCTCAGTCGGGCTTCGATATAAAGTCGGTCCTCTGCGCCAGGAACAGTCAGACGTGTGGAAAGTCCACGGGAGACGCCGCCGCCGTCGCCGTGGAAACGGAGACGCCGCTCAGCAGCACCCAGGAGAAGACTGTGCTCCTGGACACAACCATGGACATGACGCTGAGCGATGCTGCTGAGATAGTCACCGTGGAAACCAAAGCCCACAGAACGAGCCGCTCGGGAAATCGGAGAGGAAAGAACAAGGACGTGAGTGCAGAGCGGATGGACTCCGGTGTAGCGTCTGAACCGGAGCTTCAGACGTCCAGAACAAATTGTGGTACCAACGTTGTCACCTCTCGCATTCCCAAACTGGGCAAATCTCAGAAAAAGGACAAGTTCAAGTCCTGCGACCGCACCAAGCCGTCTGACTCCGTCTCACTGGATCTGTTCGATTGTTTCACTGATCCCAAAATGAAGCTGTTAAAAGCCGGAGGAGATGAAGAGACAGAAGACGGCGCCGAGGAGATGAGCTCCAAAATCACATCAAGGAGGTTTCGCTCTAAAGGAAAGAAGAAGTCTTCAGTCTCCAGAAAGACTTTCGTGACGCTACCCTCTGATGAGAGCGAGAGCGTTCAGCCCGTACCGGAGCAGGTTGATGCTGAAGGTGAAGGACAAAAACTCCCTGAAGAGACGCTGCTCAGCGCTCATCCAGACCCGAGCACGACTCCCAGAAAACGATGCAGGAGCACGTTCGTCCTCTCCTACGACCCGGACAGCACCTCATGGGACCAAGCGTCCGTCCAGGAGGCGGAGACGCCAGCGGAGCGCGAGTCAAACCCGCACACGGAGACTCGGAGCTCCTGGAAGCGTCCTTGGGTCGCCACCCGGGAGTCCAGGAGCGACGATGACTGCCACCCTGCCCCGGGCTCTGAGGTCCAGGAACGGAAAAAGGTCCGGAGAGAGGAAACGGGACGGTCCGGCAAGAAGAAAGCCGTGCAGACGGAGGAGCCGGGCGGTGGTGTAAGTGAGATGAAGAAGAAGAAGAAGGGTAGCCGTAGCAACAGAGAGTTTAGGTCAGAGAGGGAATCGTACCGTCCTGATCCTGTCTGCGACGCTGACGGTCCTGACGTTGATGCAGAGACGTTAAATGACGTCCACATGTCGGACTCTGACTTCAGTGACATCTTTGAACCTCTGTCTGATTCCAACAAGTCAAAGTCCAGGACGAAACGTCCCAGAAACCCCCGAGAGACGTTTTCCCTCTGCAGACGGAAAACCAGAGACAAAAGCGTCTCCCTGAACAGCACGAGGACGTCCAACGCATCGGACGTCAGCGTCCTGCATCAGAATCTGGGAGACCTGCTGAGCAACGAGCTGCCGCCGTGGCTGTCCAACGACGTCAGCACAGCGGACACCGAGGCCGAGTCTCTGCTCGGGACTCCCAGCAGGGACACGTTGGGCAGGGGGACGGAGACGGGGACAGAGGAGTCTGAGGCCGTCACGACTGAAGCCTCTCCAGGTGTGTTACAACAACATCAGACCAAAGAAACTTCTTCTGTTTGACTTTTGAATCATTTCATTATTAGATGCTCCAGATGTCCAAATGTCCGTCCCTTTAATAAAACGAGACGGACTGCATTAAATGTCTCCGGTGTTCCTAATAAATTGCTCCGTGTCTCTGCGTTTCTTTGACGGGTCGCTCTGGTTCCTTGCAGCCGGCCGTGTCCTGACGACGGTGACCAACACGATGCCGACGCCGGACTGTCAGAGCCGAGGACGAACCAGGAGACGTGACGGCGGCGTGGTCAGCTACAAGGAGCCGCCGCTGAACAGGTGAGGACGCCTCGTCTCTGAGACCCCGGAGACGCAGAAACATAAACCAGAGCTGACTCCTTTTATCTGTGTCCTCTAACAGCAAAATGAGACGTGGAGACCAGTTCACAGACTGCATGTTCCTCAGCTCGCCCGTCTTTAAGGACGGGAAGAAGAAGAAGAAGAGGCTGAAGAAAAGTGAGAAGACGAAGCTGGAGCAAACTGTTTTAGTGGAGTGATTTTTATTTGACTTGTTTCTGAACTTTATTTTAACTCAAAGCTTAATAAAGATGTTTGCTGCTAAACGTGTTGTACAGGTTTAACATGTGTCTGTATTTATGCTCCTCTACATTTATTTGACTGAAGAAGATGAAGAACAGCTTCTAACAATCATTCAACAGGAAATAAACGGTTCAAATGTTCCTGCTTCTCAAACAGATAATAATTGTTTGTAGCTCTGTTGTTTCCAATAAAAACCACTTCAACCATCTACTAGAGTCCAGCTTTTCTTTTCTTAATGTGTCAGTTATAATCTAAAGCATGTGAACATTTAACGATGTGGAGCCTCCTAATTTTCACATTGTTTAACTTTAATATGTATTTTCTTGAAAGTCCTCCACGTTTACATTCACTTGCCACTTCATTAGGTACACCTGATGACTGATCTGTTGGATTGACTTGATATTTGCTGAATAATGTTCAACTGATGTTAAAATGAGAGACAGACTTTAGAGTCCCCAAGTCATGACAACGGCCTCAGAGTTTAGACTTTAGAGCAGGACTGTGATATTAGAATACGTTCACTAGATAGATAGATAGATCTTTATTGTCACTGTAACATGTACAACGAAATTTAAAAGTGCCAACCAAACAATGCAACAATCATACAGACTAAAAATGCTAAAAGAACTAAAAACATAAGAACATAAAAAACATAAAAGCTAAAGGAGCTAAAAGGACTAGTGTACCTAATAAACTGGCCAGTGTGTGTATGATCAGGTTTGAGGTTGACTCTGCTCAGAAACTCTGACATTTGATGCTCTAAAGAAATTTAAGTTGTTCAGACGTTAACTTTGTCTCCAGAAGTTGATGTTTCTCAACATTTTCTGAAGATTTATGGATCGAATAGTTGTCACTGGCCACTTCATTAGGTACACCTCATGACTGCTCTAATGTTAAGTTGCTGTAGAAGCAGAGTCAGGAAGGAGGTGATGATCATGGTGGAGGATGGAGTCTGTGGAGATGTTAAACTGGACTGAACTAAACAGATTAAAATGCCAAAACATTAGGAACACCTGTCAGTTCATTTGTCAGTTCATTAGTACTATCAATCAACATCTCTGAGAAACACCAGAAACTTCACAAAGACTAGATTTAGATCAGGACTGTTAGAATCCATTCACTAGTGTACCTAATGAAGTGGCCAGTGTGTGTCCAGTGAGCATCTAAACGTCCTTAGATCAAGACCGGATGTTTATCTCCAAACATTCCTCCACATCTCCGTCCTGGTCACAGTGACCTGAGGTCCTTATAAATTATTCAGGATGAGCCGTTCACCTGAGACGTCGGCTCCATGATGGAGGATCGTGTTACACCGGACAGGTTTAGAGACCTCGTCCACGTCGGGGGCTTAGAGACGGGTCTTTGAGGATTCAGATTAGGAGCTGTGGTGAGTACTGGTGAGTTTGTTTGGTCACATTCATTGTGGTCACCTCAGAAGATGTTCAGACCTCGTTGCTCTCAGCAGAGACGAAGATGTGTTGTTGTTGATTGTGTAGGAAAATGGAGGCAAAGCAGCTGAAAAGAGAAGTGGAAGCTCTGATGTGAGTTGATGTTAAAACCTCAGAGGTGATGTAAGAACCTAAAGCAGCAGCTGATTGATTGGTGGCTTCATCTTCTTTCTAACAGTTGTAACTACATCGGACAGAAGCTCAGAGAAAACTCCTTCGATCCTAAAGGGAAGGGCTCCTCCACGCTGCTGGACGACCTGGTACTACAACACAAAGTCAACGCCATGCTGGACACTAAGACGTCCTCTGATGATGACCTGCTCTGTTTCAGGCTCACTACGATCTGGCCATCAGCGTGGCTCTGTGGTGGCTGGAGAAGGAAGAAGGCCTGGATGTGTTTGACAGAGACGTCATGTAAGACATCTGGACTCAGAGGTTACAGATGTTCCTCCACATCTGGTCACGTCTGTTTTACTTTCTTCATCACAGAGGAGCAACGTGCAGCTCAGGAAGCTCCAGGTATCCTGATCGCTTAGAGCGGGAGGCCATGATCCTGTCGTCCTTCGCTGGCATGATTATGGTGAGTTTAGGTACAGGGTCTTCATCATCATCTTCTTCTTCATTGTCTTCTTTGTCTTCTTCTTCATCGTTATCTTCGTCTTCCTCATCTTCTTCCTCATCATCTTCTTCTTCATTGTCTTCTTTGTCTTCTTAGTCATCTTAATCATCATCTTCATCTTCATTGTCTTCTTTGTCTTCTTCATCTTCTTCTCCATCTTCTTCATCATCTTCATCTTGTCCTTCGTCTTCTCTGAGTGTCTGAACTCGTTCTCTTGCTGCAGCATGAGTCCTTCTCCTCACAGATGAAACCAGACTGAGGACCATGTCTCTGAAGGATGGAGTTGTTGGAGTTTCTTCACTTCATACTTCCTGTGGTCTCCTCACATCCAGCCCTCTGTTTCATCCACTAGTCTCTAACATCGATTGTTGATCTGGATTCTCTCCTTTGGGAACCGATTCTGCTCCAGCAAAGATCTACCAGTGCAATCAGATCATTTACTACTAGACAAACATCAGAGAGATCTCCGTCCAAACAAACCTTCCAGACTCTCCTGACTATTTTCTAAACTTGATTAAAGGTTGTTTTTCTTGTGTTTCTGCTCCAGGACAGCCTGCCTCTGGAGGAAATCTTGGCTCTGTACAGATGTAAACCAGCTGCTTCTTACCCCAGCCACCAGTCCAAGGTATTAAAAGTGTCCTGACTCACGTTTGCATCCAAACAGATTCACTCTGTGCACAAAGTGTCTCCTGCTATATTTGTTTTTGTTTCCAGGGCTCCATCGTCTACCCCTTCACTCTGTCCTACCATCCGTTCGCCATGCTTGGGTCCTACAAGGCCGTGCACCACTCCAGGAAGCACAGTATGTGTTTGTTCAGTCGCTTTTATCTGAGGTTTTGATGCAAGAATAAGGACGTAGTAGTTTCTCATTGTAGAATCTACTAAAACTGGGTTAAGAACTGTCCAAGGCATTATTAGAAACTGGAAGGAGAGTGGAGAAGCATCGTCTTTGAGGAAGAAATGTGGAAATCAAATGGAAGAAAAGCAACAGTAGAACTCAGGTCTATGTTTAATAGTGAAAGTAAGAACATTTCCACACGTACAATGTGAAGGGAACTCAAGGGATTGGGACTGAACAGCTGTGTAGCCTTAAGAAAACCACTAATCAGTGAGGCTAACTGGAAATAAAGGCTTCAGTTTGCTAGGGAGCATAAAGATTGGACTCTGGAGCAATGGAAGAAGGTCATGTGGTCTGATGAGTCTAGATTGACCCTGTTCCAGAGTGATGGGGGCATCAGGGTAAGAAGAGAGGCAGATGAAGTGATGCAGCCATCATGCCTAGTGTCTACTGTACAAGCCTGTGCTATGGGGCAGTGCTATGATCTGGGTCTAGGTTCATTAGCTGACTACCTGAATATACTGAATGATAAATAAAAACCTCCCTCAGATCAGAAGTTGAAGAGGTGGCTGTCTGAGCGGACGAAGGTGAGCGAAGCGCCCGGACGAGCCTCATCTTCCTCTTCCTCCTCGTCTCAGTCCTTCCTCAGTGTGAGTCCAGTCGTCAGAATCATCCCAGAGGAGAGGGGTTGGTTGAAGTGAAAGTCCTCTGCTGCCTCCCTGTGGATCTGAACAGACCTTGTCTCTCATTTTCAGGACAGCAGCGATGGTCGCCAGGAGACAGCCGAGCACTACGAGGGTTCACAGGAGTCCGTGCAGGACTGAAGCTTGTTTCTGTCCTCAGTCCTTCACTGTGTGTCCGAGTGCTGTACTTCATCCTGTCTTTACCTTCAGTGTTCACTCTGAAACCAGTTTAATCTTTATTCTTTAAACAGGAGAGAAGAATTCACTATTCATTTACTTGAGCTGCAGAATGTACGTAATGAATGAAAAGTAAAAGTGTTCAATGCAGAAAAATGTCTCAAAGTGACTGTTATACATTTTACACTACTGGCCCAGGGTCCCAACCAGCTGTCCCTGAATGTTGACCAGCTGCTTGTCTCATGAAGAAAGAAGAAATTCAACCATTTATTTTTCTGATGAGTCTTTGCTTTGTTTCTAAATGTGGTTTCAGTGAACGGTTAAAGGCTGAGTTGTTTTGATGACCTCTGACTTTCAAAATTGAATCTCGATGACGGATTAGTGGATAAAACACTGGTCTCTGATGTCCATATCAATAAAGAGGGCCCGGCGGCTCAGTAATTTGCCTGCTGGGACTTTTTTGTGCTGATGATTCAGGGTTTTTCGCTCTATGCCGAGGATCAAGACTCTTGGCAGCGGTGCCAGCGCGTTAAATCCCCGCTCTTTGAAAGAACAGCTGAAGTGGGATCTGCTAACCCTTTGATTGAGGTTTATATAGCGGGGCCGCGCCGCTGCTTTGTGAGACCACTATTTTCAGCAGGTGACCGGCTCCAGCGCTCTTTGCAGGATGAGTAGTAAGGTAAGAGTGTTTCATGATTCAAACGATTGAGCTGGCAGACGCACACATCCGTGATGATCTTTACTCTGAGCATAGAACTCTACCTCCCCTTCCTCCTCCTCCTCCTCCTCCTCCTTCTGGACTCAGATCATATTCTACGAGGACAGAAACTTCCAGGGCCGCTCCTATGAGTGCGACACCGACTGCCCTGACATGCACCCTCACTTCAGCCGGTGCAACTCCATCAAGGTGGAGAGCGGCTGCTGGGTCCTGTACGAGAAGCCCAACTACACCGGCTACCAGTACGTCCTGACCAGAGGAGAGTACCCGGACTACCAGCGCTGGATGGGCTACAACGACACCATCCGGTCCTGTCGCACCTTCTCCTATGTGAGTACACAACGCCCGCCGCTGTCCTGAACTCTGAGGACTCTGGTAGGATCTGGTCAGGCAACAAGGAGACGATGAATATGGTTCTCAGGCGTCCAGGTCATGGTATATTCAAAAAAGTAGCTTTATCCCTCATTGCCCTTGTTTGAGCAACTTTTTGTGGCAACATTTCCCTTTGATTTAACATGTTTTTAAGGTAACTATTGCCTGTTTTGCTGAGAGAGCTTCGTCCCTGTCAAACAAGTCAAACAAAGCCCCAGCACAGCTTGTGTTTTGTTCCTCCAGACCAGCGAGGGGCCCTACCGCATGCGCATCTACGAGCGGCCCAACTTCCAGGGCCAGATGATGGAGTTCAGCGAGGACTGCGAGTCGCTGCAGGATCACTTCCGCAGCCGTGACATCTACTCTTGTAACGTCATGGACGGCTACTGGACCCTCTACGAGCACCCCAGCTACCGCGGCCGCCAGTACTTCCTGAGGCCCGGGGAGTACCGCAAGTTCAGCGACTGGGGGGCCACCTGCGCCACCGCCGGGTCTTTCCGCAGGATCACAGAGTTTTAACCAATTTAACCCTCAAACAGCAGCAAATGGATAATTAATGTGACGTATCAGTATGATGTTATTATAAATAACTGAATAAAGAGAGATGTTGTAAACTATTTTCTCTGCTTGTGAATAAATGTTTTGCTTTTACCGGCTCATAAAAAGGAGTTTCTGCAAAAACCTTCCGCATTTAATTTGTTATTAAAATGCAGGGAAGTGAACCCTGGAAGAAAGAAACATCTGTGAAAATAAAAGGAAATAAAGAGGAAATAATCAACATGATCACATCAGTAATGAACCACATGATGAATCACACTCATCCTCCTCATACTGAATCGTCTCCTGAGTTGGTTCTAGTTCAGATTAGTCTCTAGTTTAGTTTGGTTTGGTCTACTAGTGGATGAATGAATGAGTTCTCCTCCTCTTCCTCAGATCAGCCATGTTGAGTATGTGGTCTTTAATGTGACCCAGGACTCATTGGAAGGAGGTCACATGTGTCCCAGACCACCTCCACATGTGGACTGACACCAGCTCAGATCTAATGCGTCTCAAACCTGGACACACCCAGGACAGATGTTGACGTGAGGGTCTGAACGGGGTCAGAGGTCAAACAGCTCAGCAGTGACTGTTCCAGCTGCCGTCCACGCTGTGGCCGTTGCTGGAAGCTGTTAACCCAAACAGAGGAAGACTCCTCTAGAGTCTCTGCTGACACCAGTCCTCATTTGAATGACAACACACAAAGCAGCACTGACTCCCGCGGGCTATTGTATATAAAGGTGACGTTTAAAAACACAGGAGGAGCTTTGACCGTCAGCGGCAGCAGCAGCAGCAGCAGCAGCAGCCATTATGGGGAAGGTTTGTGTTCAGAGTCACATTCCTGGCTCTCTGCAGGTCAGTATGGGTGAATGTGAGGAGCTGACAGGATCTCACTCTGCTCCCACAGATCATCTTCTACGAGGACAAGAACTTCGGAGGCCGTTACTATGAGTGCATGAGCGACTGCTCCGACCTGCACTCCATGTTCGACCGCTGCCGCTCCATCCGTGTGGAGAGCGGCATGTTCATGATCTACGACCGTCCGGGCTTCATGGGGAACCAGTACTTCATGAGGAGGGGGGAGTACGCCGACTACATGAGCATGACCAGCATGAACGACTGCGTCAGATCCTGCCGTATGATCCCCATGGTAAGGCCATCATCGTACGTTAGCAGCGTCGAATACTTGAGCGACTCGTCCCCAACAAATGCAGATTAAATGAGTTTATGAAGTTAAAACTTTTGAGTCTGGAGACCAATTTCCCGCGCCCAAGTTGTTCTGGAATCTGGGAACTGATTTGTGCAAAGATCTGCCGGGCCAATCAGATCGCTTGGGGCGGGGCTTAATGTGGTGATGGACAGAAGGGTAAACAGTAGTCGTACTCGTCATCTGAGGAACCCACACATCTGCATGTTACATATAGCAACTACAGCTAGCAACGGAGTTAGCATAGCTTAGCATAAATACAGGCAATGACTGTATGTAAAGATGGATGATGGAGCGGTTGTGAAGCTCAGAGAGGCGTCTCTGGTCGTCGCCATTATTGTCTGACTCTACCTAAGTCTCGACTAATTCAATAATGGTCAATGACCTTTCAATCAAATCAGCCACACCCCTTAATTCGTAATTATTTTGATATAATCTAAACTGGTGAGTTCCAGAAAAAATGATCATGAAAGGAGAAATTAGCTTAAACGATGGACGTCTATATGGATTGACTCACAGTTGGAGCCTCTAGTGGACGTTGGTGGAACTAACACTTCCTTGTTAGCATTTTATTTTCCAGTTAGTGTGAATCTGTCCAAAGGCAATAAAATCCGCCAGCTATGAGCCGAGCTCATCGATTGTTTTAGTTGCCTTTGGAGTGAGCTGTCCTCCTGTCTTGTTTACAGTATTTATGCTACGCTAGGCTAATCGCTTTCATATCTGCTTTACCACTGGCCCTCTCCAGCACAGTGGCAGCTTCAGGATGAGGCTCTACGAGCATTTCGACATGGGAGGTGAGATGATGGAACTGACAGACGACTGCCCCAACCTCATGGACCGCTTCCGTCTCTCCAACTTCAACTCCTGCAACGTGATGGACGGCCACTGGCTGCTGTATGAGCATCCCAACTACAGAGGGCGCCACTACTACCTGAGGCCCGGCCGGTACAGGAGCTTCAGCGACTGGAGCGGCAACAGCTCCAGGATCGGCTCCCTGCGACGCCTCATGGACCTCTAACCACAGAGACACGGTTCTAGTCAAATGTCTTCTCTTTGCCTTGTTCCACACGCTGAATAAAATGGCGTCAGTGATCAAGTGTTTCCAGTTTTGTTCTTGCTCTCTGCGTCTGGAGGGCATGTTTTCCCAGGAGGACATGACGGGGTCGTGGCCCGACGTCCTGACTCTGATCAGAGGATTGAATAAAATACTGCAAGCACTGACATGTCTCACACCCAGACTCAAGATTAATCTCTCACAGAGCTGCTTCCACACCTTTCAGACACACCTACGAATGATTCAGAGAATGAAACTCATCAAAAAAGACATTAATAAGTTTATCTTTAACCTAGAAAACAATATTTTAGTCCATATAGAAAATGAAGAGCCGCCACACAAAACATTTTTCATTTGTTGTTTAAGAAGAACTTGAAGCATTAATATATATATTTTATTCATGTTTATATCATAGAAATGAGCCTCTCCTGCAGAGGGCAGCGGTAGAAATGGATTTGACATAACGCAAAGTCAAACGAACATTTGTTGATATTAAAAAAAGACTCATATTTATATATAATACGCTGTAGAATAGAGAGTTTTGTTGTCAACAAAGCAACGGGAGGTCTGGTTTCTGTTAAACTTCACATTTATCATCCAGGACTAAGAATATATAATTTTACATTTCTGAAAAAGACAGAGTGGGATCTGGAATCGTCCTCATTCTCTTTGTCTTTGTCTTAGAGAGCACACGCCCGAAGTTTAAACCAGTTTTGGGATTAAAACAGAAAACAGCGGCGGTAGTTCAGTTCTCACCTGAACATCTCTCACACAGCGACACAAACGCCAAAGATTCCTGGCTATTTCAATATGAATGACACATGCAGAGTCTGCACTTTGCATTCACTATATATGTGACAGGTGGGAGTCTTCAGAGAGCTGGACGGATCACACAGGACAAGGCTCAGGGCAGGCCAACATGGGGAAGGTAAACAGCTCTGGAAATTAACTATTATTAGCTTTTCTAAAATAAAACTGGGTTTAAAACCATGAAGACGTCATTTAATCAGACAAACTAGGATTTATTTGTTTGCTTTGACTAGTTTTGGGACCATGTTGGGTGAAAAATGTTTGATTTCCACATTTAGATCATCTTCTACGAGAACCCGAACTTCTCCGGGCGCCATTTTGAGTGCAGCAATGATTGTGCGGACCTAATGTGCCGGCTGAGCTGCTGCAGCTCCATCCGGGTGGAGAGCGGCTGCTTCATGATCTACGAGAAGCCCAACTACACCGGGAACCAGTACTACCTGAAGAGAGGGGACTACGCCAACTTCCGTCACTGGATGGGCATCAACGACTCCATCTGCTCCTGCCGCCACATCCCCAAGGTGAGCTAACAACGGTGGGCCAAGCCGAGACTTATACTGGTGCATCTGTTTGATGATATATTGAAAAAATGATTGGATGTCTCTAGATTCTTCTATCTGGATGTTAACATCTGTCAACTTTTGTTTCAACTGGATTCCTTTTGACGAAGCCAGGTAGTAGCCAAACAAAGATGGCTGCCATCTGAACTTAGAAACATCATACTTTTCATCTAGACTGGTAAAATATGTACGTTAAACTAAAAACTTTTGAACAAAACAGTTGTTTACTAGCATGGTTAGCCTATGTTTCACCTTTAAAGAAGCTAACGCAGAGCTTCAGTTGGTCTTTCAACGGAACACGTTGAGTTCTTATTATATTACGTGTAAAAAAAAGTCAGAAGACATAATATGGACTACTATTTTAGTCGACAAAGTCCACGGACAGTTCAAGTAAGGGCATTCCAGAGGTAGATGCCACACCTCCACTCCTGGTCACTAGTACACACGCTAAAACAAGATGGCAGCTCCCAGTCCAGCCATATTTTGGATTCATTTTTGCGAAGTAGGAAGACGTAGTGACGCAGATTCCTTCTTTATTTACAGTTTGTCACCTTGATCAAACAGTGAACCAACTGTCCAAGATCTCCAGTGATTTATAAAAGTGTTTTGGTCTATTTCTGATGCATCGTTTACCAAATAACTCCCATCGTCTGTTGCAATCCAGGAATTTGGGTCGTTCAGCGTGCGCCTCTATGAGCGGATCGAGTTCGGCGGTCGGATGATGGACCTGTTGGACGACTGCCCCAGCGTCATGGACCGCTTCCACGTAAAAGACATCTTCTCCTGCAACGTGAGGGACGGCCACTGGCTCTTCTACGAGCACCCCAACTACCAGGGCCGGGTTTACCTGATCAGACCCGGGGAGTACAAGAGGTTCAGCGAGTGGGGCGGCAGGAGCGCCAGAGTCGGCTCCATCAGACGCATCGTGGACTATTGACCCGCTCTGGATGGTCCTGCATGGAGATGCTCCAGATTACGACCTTTAGACCCGTTTAGACGAAATCTTTTGATTCCCTGATGTTTGGACGGACTCACTGCAGAACACCGCACATCAACAACAACACACGGCTGGACGCCATCGTAATAAAGCACTTCATAGTCCATTGAGTTGTGAGGAGGATCTGTAACCACAGTTGTGCATCCTGTAATCTGATCTGAAAGTTTTATGTAAACATCAACATCTTCTGCTACCTCAGGAATAATGTTAAAACCCTAAGTGAATTCTTTAGCTTCTGTATTGGTGATCATGTGTCGACTTGATTAAATATCTCTTTAATCTTGCTGATGCCGTGCAGGATGTTCTATGTCGGTCTATTGTACGGTGGCATTTTCGGGAGGAAATTGTGATGATGAGGAAAGAACTCATCACACACCATGAATCATCGACACATAAACAGCCCACATCCCCACCCCTGATCCATCATCACTGTGAGGAACATATTTGAATGACAATACTTTATGCTGTGCAATCACGCAGCTGCCCTTTCTGTCTTTTTTTTATAAAGCACGGTGGCTTTGCTCTGGGACAGCACTGAGTCCTAATACAAGCTGAAGCTAACCATGGGGAAGGTAAATTAGACTAAATGTCTCCTGCACGTTTCTGTTTGTGTTCAGTGAATTTTAAAGGTTTGTCTGGTTGCTTTTGTAGATTATATTCTACGAAGACAGAAACTTCCAGGGGCGCTCTCATGAGTGCAGCAGCGACTGTGCCGACCTTCACAGCTTCTTCAACCGATGCAACTCCATCAAGGTGGAGAGCGGTTGCTTTATGGTTTACGAGAGGCCCAACTATATGGGCAACCAGTACTACCTGAAGAGAGGGGAGTACTCTGATAACCAGAGTATGATCGGCATCAACGACTGTGTCAGATCTTGCCGTATGATCCCACAGGTAGGTCAAACCATTCCCATGTGAAATACTTGATATTCCAAAATGAGGAGGCAGTAAGAGAGTTTTTGTTTCCATGGCAGCACCGAGGCGCCTACAGGATGAGGCTCTACGAACGCTACGACATGTCCGGCCAGATGCACGAGCTGGTGGACGACTGCCCCAACATCCAAGAGCGGCTCAGCACGTCCGACTTCCACTCCTGCAACGTGATGGACGGCCACTGGCTGCTGTACGATCAGCCCAACTACAAGGGCCGGGTGTACTACCTGAGGCCCGGAGAGTACCGCAGGTACAGCGACTGGGGAGGCGTCAGCCCGAGGATCGGCTCCGTCAGAAGAATCGTCGACCTCAACTGAACCAGGCTTCGTTTAAATGAGTTCTGTTTACACAATAAACTGCTTCATAAACATTTATCTGTTATTCTGTCTTTCTTACAAAGCTACGCGCAGGAACATATAGGAACATATCTACCAAAGGTTAGAGTGTGGTCTGTAATTTAATCTTCTCCATGTTAGACATATACATGATCAGGTTTGATCTGGAGAAACTAGGTCACGTGTAACAAACACATCTTTGTAGAAGCCAGTTAAGGGAATCTTTAAAGCGCCTTAAAAGACACTTAGATATAAATAAAGCCTGTTCAAGTCTGTTCTTAATATTCTCAAAACAACAAAACAAATCTAAAATGACAATATATGTATATTATTTAGAAACATAATTTAAAATTCCTTGGAAACTGCTCATAAAACTAATAATTATTTTACGTAGATAAATTATATTGAACACTGAAATCAAACACAGGTGAAACATTTAAATAATAAATGTAATATTACTGGTGTATGTTCTTATACATAACAGAAGCTGTAATCTAGCCTCTATAGTCCCTATAATTATTATTATTATTAAACTATTTTATACATAAAAAATCATGAACAATACATTCAAGGAAAAATCTAAATATAATCATACGTGGTTATGTTGGATGTGGCCGGCCTCAAGCCGACTGGTCCCTCCCATATGAGCTTAAGGATCTGCTCAAGGTTTCTGTATTGTCTCTGAAGCTATATGAATAAAATTTAACCGAATAGTCCTGAAATTTGGACTTTTGTCATAAGATAATAAATAACAGTCACTTCTCTTATAATATTTGAAGGTGTTTTTTAGAAAAGTCAAACACGGCTGGCAGCGAAGGTGAAACGTAATCCATCAAGTCTAAACAGTCTAAACAGTCACACATCACCTGAAACACCAGAATCTGGAGCTAAATGTGTTTTTCTTTCTAATAAAAACCATCACACAGGTTAACACCAGTGTCCCGCTGGAACTCAAATCCTGATCAAATCTAGGTGTCCAGTGTAAACAGCCAGTGATTAGCACAGAGTGGAGCTGCTCAGGAAGAGCTGGAGGCCGAGTGAAAGGCTTCCTGCTCTGTTACGCAACAGATTTAATGCGAAAGGGCTGTTTCCATATTGTTCTGCAGCCATTGTCCACTGGACGTGTGGACACCATACTAGTCTTTTCCTTTGTCCATGCGTGTCAAAACACCAAACCAGTTAATTATTTATCCTCCTTTTTTTTCAAATACAAATCCATATTTCTGGCCCAATGTTGTTCCCCAGCACAAAGGTAAACATGTGCTAGTAGCCTTCAATTATAACTACCAGAGGATTTGAATAACAATGCTTTGTTTGTGAAGAGGTAGTATAAAAAGCCCTGAAAACATGGGGAATCTCTCCAACGGAGACCATGGGCAAGGTGAGTGCTGTTTCTCTGCTCGTATTACATGTCACTGACCTGGGTTTGTTTTATTTTCGGCTCATAGGTGAGAACTGTTGATTAATAGATGGATAGATGCTTTAATAATCCAAAACTAGGACATTTATCCTTTACCTTTAACTCTTTTTCCACCAGATTATCTTTTACGAGGACAAAAACTTCCAGGGTCGGAGCTATGAGTGCAGCAACGACTGCACGGACCTTCACTCGTACTTCAGCCGCTGCAACTCCATCCGGGTGGAGAGCGGCTGCTTCATGATCTACGAGCGACCCAACTTCATGGGCCACCAGTACTTCATGAGGAGGGGGGAGTACCCTGATTACCAGAGGTGGATGGGCTTCAGCAGCTGTATCCGTTCATGCCGGATGATCCCAGTGGTGAGATAAAGAACGCACCGATTTCACCACAGCTGTATTTGTCTCACTAACGTCGTGACTTTCCTCCTGTCCCACAGTATCGAGGCTCCTACAGATTGCGTATCTACGAGAAGCCCGACTTCAGCGGCCACATGATGGAGTTCATGGATGATTGTCCCTGTGTGTCTGACCGTTTCCACCACCGCCACGTCTACTCCTGTAATGTTATGAACGGCTACTGGATCTTCTACGAGTACCCCAACTACCGAGGCCGCCAGTACTTCCTGAGGTCCGGGGAGTACAGGAGGTACCGCGACTGGTGCGCCACCTGCGCCATCGTCGGCTCCTTCAGGAGGGTCACCGAATTTTAGCCATCAAGCAACACCTTGCTGTAAATATCAAAAGCTTTGTTTATTAAAGATGTTGAATTTTTAACCTGCTTTGTGAACGTGTTTTTATTTGTTTGAAAGTCGTGATTCTGTCCTCTAGTACCTCGAGTTAAAAGCGAGAGACAACTGTTTTTTCTTTTAATATATTGTGAGCAACAGATTACTTTCATTGTGATTACTTATAATTATAAGACACTGCACATTGTAATCAGGTCAAAAGCTAATCAACGATCCATTAAAAAGGCTTCTGGCTCACTAATGTTCACTTTGGTACTCTGTAGAATATTGATAATAAAGCAGAGATGATAATAATACACTTATTACACTTACTTTATAGTTAAATTATTAAGACTAATGTTTTATTTGCAAGCTGTTAAATAAATTTATATGAAAATCAGTGTTTTCATTCATATACAGCTTCTTCTACACGTTTCCTTTAGGAGTTTTATTCTTTTACATCTTATGGTGAAAAGTTAATGTGGAGTCTCTCCGTTGGGAACTGACTCTGCTCCAGTAAAGATCTGCAGGGCCAATCAGATCGCTTGGGGGCGGGGCTTAGAGTCGTACATGGAGCTAGTTATCTGGTTGGTTTGTTGGAGGACTTTCCAGGTGATGCAGATGTATGTTTTGGTCTGCATTGGTTGAAACAGACCTCATAAAGAAATCCAGATGTTATCAGACTCTACCAGATACCTGATACCTGATAACATGGTTTTCACCCTCAATCTAAAGAAAAACATCAAATACATTTCAAATACTTTGAGTTGATGCATGGACAGAAACAGCTGGTCACACTGATTCTCCTTTTAGTTTTCCATTAATGCATTACGGTGTCAATGGGCACCATGGTCTATGATGGAATTAGAAGAAACCTTTGTTTTGTGTAGCGTTGAGCGTTACAGCTAAACCTCATTGTCTCATCAGAATCAGAGTCTGGTAACATCTGGATTTGATTCTGATGTGTGTTTGAACCGTTACAAAGATCAGCTGATTGTCCTCCAACTAATCAGAGACATTAAATTGTGAGACAAAGTCTTCTTAGTAAATGTCTTAATTAGAATAATCTCTTCGTTCATTGAAGTTATTTTGTTGTCAGTGTCTTTTATAGCAGACAGCGCCTCGCTTCTCAGGTGGCAGCCATTTTGGCTCCAAATTCCACAGCCCAAACGATTTGATTGGTCTGGAGCTTAACGAAATTTTGTGGGCGGGGTAACTTCAGGCTCACCTGCTGTTAGGTGCTCTAAATCATTTTTATTCACCAAGTCTCTAAGTCTCGTGTTGATGTGCATTTTTGCAGCTTTAGTTTTTTTATTAACTTTATATACTTTCACTTAATTTCTGAACATGTATTTTCTCAACTGAGGCCCACAAAAGGTGGAAGTTACTCAATCTGTAGACCTGGATCTTTTCTACTCCACAAAAATGACAACACTGTTTATTAAATCAATCAAGTTCCTACATTTTCAATCCCCCCTGCAAATAAATTAGACAAACTGTCTGTCACTGATACATACAGCTGAGTAAGTAAACTTATTTTAAGAAAGTCATAATATTACTTTCAGAATGCTTTGCTGGCTGCACTTAAATCACCAAAATGGATTTATTGTGTGGCTGTCGTGTCAGCCCTTCTTTGTCTTGTTCGGTTGTATCTTGTCACTTGGTGCTCAATCAGTTCTATTAAAATTAACAATATTTCAACATCAGGAAACAATGATTTGTGTAAGATTTCATGAAACATCGCTCATACTTAACAAAGAGATTGTGGCCTGATGTCACGTTCTTTCCATCACTGATGATCTGATTGTATGCGGAGAACCTTCTGTCTGAGAATGGAACATGCACAAAGCTAATGCTTATAATAGACAATGCTGATGAGTGCTGCCAGAAATGTATGGATGGAGAAGCATTGTTACACATTTATAGGCCCCATTCAGCAAAAGTCATACTGCTAATTCATCAGCTTTGCACATTTGAATAACAACACATCACGACCAGTGGGATTTTGTATAAAAAGGCTCTGGAATCATGGAGCTGGCAGAGCAAGTCGGACCATCCTCTCCGAACAAACCAAAACCATCATCATGGGCAAGGTAAGGGATATTCACTGACATATTTATAATATTTTATCACCATAAATCTACATTTTAAGCATTGATGGGAATGCTAACTCGTTCCTAAACCAAGATCTCGTGTCTGTTCTGCAATTTAGATCGTCTTCTACGAGGACAGGAACTTCCAGGGTCGCTCCTATGAGTGCATGAGCGACTGTGCCGACATGACCTCCTACCTGAGCAGGTGCCAGTCCTGCAGGGTGGAGAGCGGCTGCTTCATGGTCTACGAGCGTCCCAACTACATGGGCAGCCAGTACTTCATGAGGAGGGGCGAGTACTCCGACATGCAGCGCATGATGAGCATGGGAATGATCGACTCCATCAGATCCTGCAGAATGATCCCCTATGTAAGCCTTGCAGCACATCCATATTGATTGATAAACGTTTCCTTATTGTTTTAAAATGCATACTCACGTTATTTTTGCATTTGTTTACAGCACAGAGGTCAGTTCAGGATGAGGATCTATGAGAGGGAAAACTTCGGAGGTCAGATGTACGAGCTGATGGACGACTGTGACTCCATCATGGACCGCTACCGCATGTCCGACTGCATGTCCTGCCACGTGATGGACGGCCACTGGCTGATGTACGAGCAGCCCCACTACAGAGGCAGGATGATGTACCTGAGGCCCGGCGAGTACAGGAGCTTCAGGGACATGGGATACAGCGGCATGAGGTGGATGAGCATGAGGCGCATCACTGACATGTGCTAGAGTATTTGACTAAATAAAAGTGATGTGTAAAACATGTTTGTCAAGAATGTGTTCCCTCTATGTGTTTTAATCTTATTAGAGAATAATCTTAGATACATAAATAATAGAGTAGCCCTGTAACTAAAACTTAAAAACAGAGGTTTTTTGTTTGTTTTTTTAACAGCATTTTAGGAGTCAAGTTCTGAAGCAACATAAGACAACAGGTCTGTTTGAGATCTGTGGTTAGCTAAGGGTTACTTCCTGTTACCTCAAGAAGTATCATTTTAGGACATATCAATGTACATGAAAATAAAATGGACTGTATATGAACATGTCCAACAATTTATGAATTAAAATTGAGCTGTTAAAACAGCACAATTAAGCATAAATAAAAACATCCTGTCAACTGCCTACATAATCCTACAAAGACAAATTGCAGTATATTTGGCTAATAAGACACTACAGCTAATTTTCAGCATGCTAGATTTTGGTTCAAACACTTAACAGAGCAGCTCTGTTTGGGTGCTAATATTAGAAAGCGGCTAACCGCTAGCAAACCGTTAGCTAGCGGTTAGCCGCTCCTAAAGGATACTTCTGAAGTTAAGTAACAGTTAACGGTTAGCTGCTAACCGTTGCTAACCGTCAACTGTTACTTACCGTTAACTAGCAGCTAACCGTTAACTAGCGGTTAGCTAACGGTTAGCTACTTTACAGTTTAAGTAAAGTTTGGGTGAGGAAGCGGCTAAACGGTTAGCTAATCGCTAGCTAACGATTAGCTGTTACGTAACTTCAGAAGTATCCTTTTAGGACTGACATCCACGCTAATTACAATAAAATGGAGTATATTGTTATATTCTACTAGATCCTACATATATGCTACATGTATAATTTAAGCTGTTTAAACAGCTCAGATGAAATAAACATCCTGTCAACTACTACTCAGTTCCATCTAGACAGATTGCAGTATATTTGGCTAATAAGGACATGGATAAATTCTTTGTTATAGCTACAATACACACTACAGCTAATATATATATAAATATTTAGTTTCATGGTTTTAGTAAAAAACCTTAGTTACCATGCTAGTAGCTTTATGCAGTCAGTGGTTCAACCACTTACAATAGCAGGTCTGTTTGTGAGATAAAGGTTAGCTAACAGTTAGCTAGCTAGCTAAAAGTTTTTAGGACCTTTTAGGACTTTTGTTCATATCGAAACAGATTCTTTAACATGTTTACAAGTTTTAGATAATAGTAAAAGTTTGAGCTTAAAACAACACAATTAGATGTCAAGACAAAGGACAGTAGTGTATGGCAACTGGTATTTTTATATGGTTTCATTTATTTGAAACAATGAAATCTAGATGAAGTTATATGAGACTTTGATAAGAACTGAATCAGGCTAAGCTAGGGTAACATTTGACGCTATCCACAATTAAGCTGACAAATAAATTATTTAAGCAAATTATTTTAACACAGCATTTATGTTGATAGTTTGGATAAATAACATCACTTTAATTGCACGTAAATTACATTCCATGAGACATGAACTTAGTCCAGAGTACCATACATTTTAAAAATGAAATTAATTTTCAACAGGATTTTTAAGGCAACAGCAGAGTTATTTTAAAGTTCAATATTTTAATATGATAAGAGTAACAGGAAAATGGTTATTATATTCATAAAAACGCCTAAAATTTGGTTTAGTTTATGGCGCAATTCAAATTAAAATAAATAAAATTAAATGTGCATATACTACAATAAAAATAAACCAATAGTGCAGTTTGAATATCAACTGTAAAGGCTGACTATGAAATAACTAAATAAGTTTATGTCAAACAACAAATCATAAGTACATTCTGTTGTCAACAGATATTATTTTCCATATTTAAAGACGATATTTTTATTAAAGTTTAAATTAACAGTAGTTAAAACTCCTCTGACTTCTATTTAATGGCTTTTGGGCTATTCACCGACCTCTGGGGAACAAAGGACGACCAGCAAAACAAAATACTGTAGCCTCCTGCTTTGTGTCTCACAAAAGACTCTCACTGTACGCACTGTAATGGTGATCAATTGTTTCAGAAAGTCAGCTTTTTCTTAACATACTGTACAGATTCTAAATTAAAAATAAAATAATCATATATACTAATAAATAATATACAATAGTCTTCCTCTGTATAACTCTGACTGTACAATAAACATCTTTAATATGATTTGAAATAAATCCTAACCAGAGTTAAATATATATGATAAAGGTTTTACTTTGTGTGTGTATGTTGCTCCTTCATTTTTACACTTTCTAATAATTATATATGGTTGTAAGTAGGAAATCAAACGTAACCTGGAGGTTGACAATGAATATGTTGCTCTGGTTGAAGGTCCATGAAATCCTGAAGTACAGTAGTTTAATTATTCGCATAATAAATGAATTCCTACTAAATTAATCATATTTATTCAATTAAACCCGTTACTGTTATTGATTGCACAGAAAAAAGATCATATGTGCTTAAATCACCTTTATGATTAGTAGTGTTAAGAGCTTAATGTTTGAGATTTTGCTTGTGTGTGTGTTTTAGTCATATGTTGTTGTGTGAGTTTCAAATCATCAGTAATAAGGATGGAAGGATTCATTTAAAAGAGCATGACTAGATTTTATTCAGACTCTTGCTTGTATACAGCGATGCTCTAATAACAGGAATCCATGATGCGCCTCATGCTCATCCACCTCATGCCGCTGTATCCCATGTCCCTGAAGCTCCTGTACTCGCCGGGCCTCATGTACATCATCCTGCCTCTGTAGTGGGGCTGCTCGTACATCAGCCAGTGGCCGTCCATCACGTTGCAGGACTGGCAGTCGGACATGCGGTAGCGGTCCATCATGTTGTCACAGTCGTCCATCAGCTCGTGCATCTGGCCACCGAAGTTCTCCCTCTCATAGATCCTCATCCTGAACTGACCTCTGTGCTGTAAATTGAAATTTGAGAAAGTGAGTCAAGGAGATCTGTCACAGGGTTCGACATCTTTAAAGGAGATAATGAAACACGTGGCAGTACCATGGGGATCATACGGCAAGACCTGATGCAGTCACTCATGCCCATACGCTGGTAGTCGGAGTACTCGCCCCTCCTGACGAAGTACTGGTTACCCATGTAGTTGGGGCGGTCGTAGACCATGAAGCAGCCGCTCTCCACCCTGCAGGAGTGACACCTGCTCAGGTAGGAGGACATGTCAGCACAGTCGCTGCTGGTCTCATAGGAACGACCCTGGAAGTTCCTGTCCTCGTAGAAGATGATCTGAAAAAACAAAACAATAAACCATTATGATCAAACCTCTGATTGATTTTAATCCATAAATATATATATAAACATTCAATCAGGCTATAAACGTTAGAAGTGAGGAGTTGGTGCTGCACACCTTGCCCATGGTCATGACTACAGTTAGAACTGTTTTGGCTCGAAAGGACTGCACGATTTCCTCGATGTGCTCCCTGTTGCTTTTATACCTGACCTTGCGCCCAAAGGATGCATGACCCCCATTGTTCAAACTCCTGACAGAGCAACATGGAGCTGAGGCCCCCGTGCACGCCTCAATTTCAAAGAGACCTTCAACGAATCATCATTTGCGGTGGTTGCATTTGTGAGGCCACGCTTTGTATTGCTGCAGAACAACAGAGAGCGTGTTTTCCACTGACGCACCTTTCACTAAACGCTTTTATTTAATATACGCTAAGAAGTCACATGCTAGAAAAACAGGATCAGTGCAGGACTGAAAGCAGCAAATAAATATATTTAACAAGAAACATTTACCTGCATTAATTAATGAATCTGAGTTTGATTAATTTACATTATTACAAGACATTTATTTCATTTCTGTGATTTGATAGATGAGATAGAAGCTGTGTTATAATATCTCACATATCTCCACAATAACAACGTGTTTATAGTCGCCAGGTATTTTTAATCCAGTTTGATCCGACCACTGTTGACATTTAATGGATTTCAAGGCGATAAAGCTGCTTGTTTATAGTGTGTGTGTGAATGTTCTCCTTCATCCAGGTCAAAGTTTATCCAAAAAACAAAGCAGAAACAAAGACAGCTGGACTTGTAGAGTTTCTTGAAGATGTTTCATCCAAGTCTTCACTTCTAAATGACTAGTGAGGAGTTTTATCAGGTGCATATGTTAACAGATACACAGATTTTAGACTTTCGTTCCTGGTAGTGGCAATAAACGGAGTCATTTCTGCAAAATGCATTCTGGGATACTTTACTGCCCCAAGTCCACACAAGTTACCTACAGATGATAAAATGGACGGGACAAGAACTAAATGCAGGTACTTGACCCGTACTTCATATTAATTTCCAGAGAGCGCAGACTGTGAAGGTGTGAACAGGTAGTTTTTATTGATTTGGGGAAATCCACTGTGTCACTTGTGCCATTATTTATTAATAATGAATGATCATAAATCAATGAGCGTACAGCTGACCACACACATCTGTTGGAAGACATTTCATTTAAGAGCATTTAACTGTGATTATTTGTTGCTGCTCATGACATAAATGGAAGTGATTGGACATGAAACTACAACCAGTGTAATCGTATCTGCAGCTGAAGGGAGTTCAGCTCATTAAAAGAGTATTATTACTATTATGACTCACACTGGGACAAAGTTTATGGTACTTATACAACAATTACCAGTGAATTATACATGTCTGTATAGTATGAGAATCCAGATGAGGCTTTTTTACTCTCTCTATATATAGTATGATGTAATACGTAAGATATACAAATTATGAAAAATGTAAAAAAAAAATGTATGTATTGATATTTTATACTGTGATTATATATCTTGTATAGTTTCATATATATATTCTCAAATACTGTCTTTAAACAGTATTAACTTACATATTTATACATTTATTGCATTATACTGCATATATATATTAATATTTATTGTACATCTTTGTTATATATATACATATAAACATATTTTATATACATAACTTTACATATTATATTTATCTCTCTATTGAATTTTTGTTTGAGTATATTTAAGTGATTTTTAAAGGGAAAACCGTCTTCAAACATCCCTAACACCACCACAGACTTATAGATATATTCTTGGCAGAGACTATAAATAAACATGACTTTTAAAGACTCAAACAGTCTAAAAACTCAATCTCTAAAGCAGAATAGCTGCACTTTAATCTCCTTTAAGTGACTTTATAACATAATTGAATCCATTCATGTTTAAATCCCAGAGTAATAACTAATCCAGGGAGTTAAATCTGAGAAACAATGGACGACCAATGATACAATAAACTCTTCAGTAATAAATCTTTTTGCAGAAGCATCCAGCTGTGATCCTGTTGGTTTTCTCTGCTAATAATAATAATTTCATACTAAGTGTCCAGGCCTCGTGGCTGCAGCATTCAGACACTAATCCCTATCTGAATCCAGCTCCATGTGCTCTCTGATGTGGTGGTGGAATATGTGCTGCTCACCGCTCATGGATTGTTCCTCTAAAGACTGAATCAGCCAAAAGCTCTTCACTCCACCCTGACTACTACTACTGAAACTACGTCACACCATTAAAGAATTACACATTTATAACTGAATGTCTGAAGAGAAATAAACGTAACCTGAGTATTTACTGTGTGTTACTGGTTTGGTCATGATAACATTTAAAGTCTTTCATCCCAACAATCAAAGAGCGACACTTTATCCAGATCTCAGTTTTCATTGTGTATTTAGATTTTGCATTCAGTCACATTACATCACAATTCAATCAGATGGATTATTGTTACCAACACTGAAAGTCGTGTATGAGATTGGTTGTAAATTGAAGCTGCTCTTTATTCGTGAGGTTAGATCAGTTGTAGCAGGAGTCGGTTATGCGTCGGATGGAGCTGAACCTCATGCCGCTGTATCCCATGTCCCTGAAGCTCCTGTACTCCCCGGGCCTCAGGTACATCATCCTGCCTCTGTAGTGGGGCTGCTCGTACATCAGCCAGTGGCCGTCCATCACGTTGCAGGACTGGCAGTCGGACATGCGGTAGCGGTCCATGATGTTGTCGCAGTCGTCGTTCAGCTCGTGCATCTGACCTCCGAAGTTCTCCCTCTCGTAGATCCTCATCCTGTACGAGCCTTTGTGCTGTGAGGAGACAACATACGGTTACTCATCTTATTTGATATCATGTGCTCTGTGTGCTGCGTCCTGAGTGCCGTACCATGGGGATCATACGGCATGACCGGATGCAGTCGCCGAAGCCCATCAGCTGCTGGTAGTCGGAGTACTCGCCCCTCCTCAGGAAGTGCTGCTGGCCCATGTAGTTGGGCCGGTCGTAGACCATGAAGCAGCCGCTCTCCACCCTGCAGGAGCTGCACCTGCTCAGGTGAGAGGAGGTGTCGGCGCAGTCGCTGCTGGTCTCATAGCTGCGACCCTGGAAGTTCTTGTCCTCGTAGAAGATGATCTAGACTCCAGCAGAGCACAGGGAGATCAGTGACCTACTCAACCCTGACGCAGTGAACAGTTCTTGAATCTTAGCCACAAAAGAACTCATCATTCATTCAGTTTAAATAAATATAATAAAGCAAAGATCTAAACTCTCTGCATGGACTCACCTTGCCGTACATGGTGCTGGCTGATAGATTGAGCGATGCTATAGCATTCCTATTCTGGATTTAAGCCTTTTTTATAGCTAACGACACATCCAGTGGATCAGTGCCACTATTGTATGGAAGCCCAGAGTCAGCAACATTAACCCCCCCTCCATCCCCTACCCTCCCTGTTGGTGAATGCTGATGGGAAAGTTATTATGCACCCTCTCACCGGCTTCACTGTTCTAGATCAAACGGCTTCTCTGTCTGTTATTTACATTTAATATCAATTTAAACGTCAAAAAGATGTTTTCCTGTTTCTAGTTTTGTTGCCGTTGATTGAAAAAATAAGATACGAATCATGTCTGAGTCATCTTTATGTAATTTAAAAAGAAAATACATTTTATTTTAAACTAATCAGCATCTTGTCTCAGATGACGTGACCTGTCCATCGGCACAAAAATGAAGCCCCGCCCCCAAACGATCCGATTGGCCCGACAGATCTTTACAGGAGCAGAATCAGTTCCCAACAGAGAGACCAGCAGAAGATTATTTGTGGGCGGGGCGAGTCGTGGTCATGTGTGTTGGTGGACAAACATCGGAAAACGCTGACCCCCAGTGGCTGAGTTGTCTTATTGCACTTCATGAACGCTGCAGCCAGTAAACTAATCTATAATAATAATAATAATTAGTGATATTGGCCAAGTATACTTGTGTATACATGGAATGTGTTCTCTGCATTTATCCCATCCGTGTGAACACACAGTGAGGTGAAGCACACACTAACCCGGAGCAGTGAGCTGCCATGCTACAGCGGCGCTCGGGGAGCAGTGAGGGGTTAGGTGCCTTGCTCAAGGGCACTTCAGCCGCTTTCTACTGGTCGGGGGTTCGAACCAGCAACCCTTCAGCCACAAGCCCAAAGCGCTAACCAGTAGGCCACGGCTGCCCGGTAAAGGCAAGTTCCCATACCGGGAGTTGAACCCGGGCCGCCTGGGTGAAAACCAGGAATCCTAACCGCTAGACCATATGGGAAACACAATTCTGTCAATCATTGTTTTAGCTTAATATTAACAGCTGTTAGCATTACACTAGCTAACGCAGCTAAGTCCAGTCCTTTAGATTGATTACAATTTGAATTCAGTTTACTTCTGCATTTCATTCTGGACTAATTTAAGGGCACAGCTGACTGTCTATCTAAATGTGTGACGTTGACCTTATTTCATACTACACCAGACCTTATCTCATGGATTGTTCCATTGAATCGGTCTTTTTACGGCTCTAAATGAACATTATCTCAGTGGCTGGTTACTGGTGTTAGAAGCCCATTGGACGATAATGATCGTTCCAGGTATTAGTCGAACTCTGAGGCTCCTGACAAACAAAATGTTTTGCCCTAAGTCTTGTAAACCATGGTATAAGTTGGGTATCGCCATTTTAACGATGTGCATTGGTTCCTCATAGCAGACACCGTCTCTTTCATGTTTACACCCTTTAGATCAAGTGTTTCTGTTTTTCTGATTCTGTTTTATGATGCTTTCTTGGCTTTACCTGCTTTATAGTTTACTCTGGTGAAATAAAAACAGTAGGATTGACTGCCAACACCTACAGTCACCTTTGTAACCAATGACACACAATGAGTAATTAACATTTGTCTCTTTTTTTAGTTAATGAACTGATTATAACCTTATTTTAATTGGAACCATACCATGGGCTGGGATTCAAACCTGTGACCCTTCCATCCCAAGCTCCACAGCTCCACCAATTTACTTGTTAGACTTGGATTGGTGTAACTATGAACATTATTGGTCATATTAATAATTGTTCCTTTGGTGTGTAACAGAAAATGTGAAATAACTGAAAAAATCCACAAGCTTTAGTTATTGCTTCATCTCAGTTGTTTTATTTCAGATTGTGAAAGTGTCTAGCACATGTCGGTGATGCGCCTCATGCTCATCCACCTCATGCCGCTGTATCCCATGTCCCTGAAGCTCCTGTACTCGCCGGGCCTCAGGTACATCATCCTGCCTCTGTAGTGGGGCTGCTCGTACATCAGCCAGTGGCCGTCCATCACGTTGCAGGACATGCAGTCGGACATGCGGTAGCGGTCCATGATGGAGTCACAGTCGTCCATCAGCTCGTACATCTGACCTCCGAAGTTCTCCTTCTCATAGATCCTCATCCTGAACTGACCTCTGTGCTGTTTGGAGAAGATGAACATGATTAACGTCCAGAGCTGTAGAGGTCACAGGTGCATCAGGTCATGATGCTGCTTTGTAACCTACCATGGGGATCATACGGCAAGACCTGATGCCACCGCTCCATCCGAACATGCTCATGTAGTCGGCGTACTCGCCCCTCCTCATGAAGTACTGGTTACCCATGTAGTTGGTGCGGTCGTAGACCATGAAGCAGCCGCTCTCCACCCTGCAGGAGTGGCACCTGCTCAGGTAGGAGGACATGTCGGCGCAGTCGCTCATGCACTCATAGGAGCGACCCTGGAAGTTCCTGTCCTCGTAGAAGATGATCTGAAACACAAGAGTTCAGATTTAGACTTGATTTAGCGTCCACGTTACAGCCGCGGTGACTGACGTAACATCTGCTTTAAAGCGCTGTGAAGCTTACCTTGCCCATGCTCATGTCAGTGGTGGACATATTTCAAATTGAGCTGCTGCTGCTGTTGCTACTGCTGCACTGCTGTCCTGTTGGGTTTAACCCTTGCTTTTATACCTGACCACAGCCTAAAGAGTCAGAGGGCCCCCTTTGTTAAAACCCCTGACCCAGCAGCATGGTATAGAGCAGTAGTGCCTTTGGTGAGGTGACATACAGTCACATGGTGGGCTTCGAAGACTTTAGAAACGCTACCGTTTTCACGAGGTAACACAAAGCCTGTTTTCTCATTTGTGAGGCTGCTATTGTTTCACTGTTTCAACTGCGTTAACTTAAAGCTGTGTAATTATAGTTACATTTAGTTAATAACTGGTAATACTAGTTCATGACACAATCAAAAATATATACTAAGAGATAATGATTGACCTCAGATTATTTTGTTTAAGTGGTATAAATCTGCTTCAATGCCTGGATCCGTACCAGATAACAAACAAAAACTGATCTTGTCATTGAGGATGTTTTACTTTCTAAATGTACCAACAAATGAAACCATAGTCAAAAAGACGTTAAATAAGGAAAATCTCCTTGTTTCTATTAATAAATTCAAATTTAAATGATTTTAATTTTGTATTTTGGGGAAAAAAAAACACCAGATGAATGTTTGCTGAACGTTTAATCTGACATGACTTAAAGAATATGAGAATGAAAGGGAACCAAATTTATTTGATGAGTGAAATGTTGCTGTCAGTTTTTAACAGATTTCACTCAACACAACTTTGCCACTTTATTAGGTACACTAGTGAATGCATTCTAATGGTGAGTTGATGTAGAATCAGAGTCATGAAGGAGGTGATGATCATTGTGGAGGATGGAGTCTGTGGAGCTGTTAAACTGGACTAAACTAAACACTGAAGAGTTTCTGTTATTTAGATTAAAATGTCAAAATATTAGGAACAACTGTCAGTTCATTAGTACTAGAGAAAAAAAGCACAGTAGAATCAACATCTAGAAACTAAAGCTGAACCAGAACCTTCATGAAGACTAGATTTAGATCAGGACTGTTATATTAGATGTATTCACTAGTGTACCTAATGATGATGGCCAGTGTGTGAGTAAAGCTGTAACAGGAATCATTTTATTACCTAGGTGACAGTTTACTTTGGGAGGTTGAGCGTCCGTACGTTGTTTCCCGTCTGTTCTTATTAATGTGACGCCTCATGAACGCTTCCAGAGAATTTCTTCTAATTTGCCTCAAACGTTCAGTTAGACTCAAGGATTGATTGGTTTAATTTGGTGATGAAATATCACAGTGGCCTCACTAAACAAATCATGAATCAATGTGCTAGTTAACGCAATTTCACAAATATATCTGAGTGATGATGTTTTATATGAAGGGAGTCAGTGGTAGACGGGAAAAACACTTTAATTAATTACATCCCTTTAATGTTTATTCTCTTGATAACTCTCATGGTGACTGATCAAATGTGTCATATCCAAAATAATCCACTGTCCACACATCAATGTCTGTAAGAGGCAGCAGTATTTATTTAAAGTGATAAAAGAATACAACACATTAAACGCAGTACGCAGTATATCATATTACTGTTAAGTCATAATTACTGCCGTTTTCTACAACAACCATCAACTACAGTTATTAACGAGCATTAGCCAATAGAGGTTGCATGACTTTTAAGCTGATGGTTATGTGATGAAAGTTAACACCAACTCATCTCTGATGACGTCACTAATAAAAACCCAGCTGCTGAGAACAGACAGCAGCAGATATGTATAGCCTGTATAAGAACAGGCAGCACCTCAGCACCATCACTAGCATTTAACCCCTTAATGCAAACTGTCGCGAATTCACGACGCATCACTTCCGCTCATACTACAGCGGAGATAACGCATGTATTCCACCAATGCTGGTTTGTGCTCATTCAGTATTTATCTAGGAACCTTTTGTGACCAACAGTTTCTTGTAGGACCGGTCAGAAAGGGAACTACATCCGGTTAATGGAAGCTAACGAATACGTAGCATAAAGTCTAGAGGTCCTAAGTGAAAAGCTTGAGCTGTTTTTCAAACTAGAATATAATAGTTGGTGTTATAGTGTGTAATCTGAATTTGACAGATTTTGTATTTTCAATAAATGTTTTACCATTTTTTTAATTTGCATCATACCTAAAATTATATCTATACTATGTACTACAGACAAATTAACAATCTCCACTTAATTTAGCAGTGGTTAATGCAATGGTTCACTTACTTTTGCAACTCACAGATATAGCCTGTATAAAAACATGCAGCACCTCAGCACCATCAGTAGCATTTAATAGTCCTCCACAGCGTGTTGTTAGATGGGCTAGCATAGCAGCTAAAGGTCTAATAACTTTATCAAACAGTTGATGTGCAGCCTCCTTCTCTCTGTTACCACAGGACGTTTGTTGTTAACTGACTGCTGTCCAGAGGATTTGGACCGTTCCTCTGCTAGCATTAGCATTAGCCTTTCCAGATGCATTGCAGTAGTACTTTAGTTGTATTTCAGGACTGACGCTATGATGTCACGGTAGTATGGGTTTTATCTTTAGTGAAATATTTCCTCACCTGCCTTCTAGGAGGCGGCCATATTCTTATTGTTATGTGATCAGTGATTAGTTGACGTGATGCTTAAAGCATCATGGTACAGCAGTGAAGTCAACAAACTGACAAATCGAATAGTCTGTGCAACCCCTATTAGAGGTTACTAGCTAACAGTGGTTACTGATGTTAGCTAGTAACCTCTGTTAGCTACCTGATCGTAGCTCTCTGCACCTGTACAGCTCAGAATTATACCACTATTTTACACGGTACACATTTCTAAGAGTTGATCTATGGGTAATGCTTTTGATAAGCTTTTATTTGATGATGAGTTATAGATATAATTAATATGTATATCTTGTAAAAGAAACACAATCAGTCTTTAGCCTTTGATAATCCTGTAGTGTGTAATATTTACACATTAAACAATTCGCTTTGCTAATGTGTTTGCTACCTAAAAGCTAATTTTAGATGTTGGTGCATTACTCTGTAATAATGACAGTTTATGAATGAGCTCGAGAAGAGACAAAATAGTGTAGAATTGTTTTATTCAGTGCCATTGGACAGTGAACATTTAGTAGCAGGAATCCATGATGCGCCTCATGCTCATCCACCTCATGCCGCTGTATCCCATGTCCCTGAAGCTCCTGTACTCGCCGGGCCTCATGTACATCATCCTGCCTCTGTAGTGGGGCTGCTCGTACATCAGCCAGTGGCCGTCCATCACGTTGCAGGACATGCAGTCGGACATGCGGTAGCGGTCCATGATGTTGTCACAGTCGTCCATCAGCTCGTGCATCTGACCTCCGAAGTTCTCCCTCTCATAGATCCTCATCCTGTAGGATCCCTTGTACTGTAAAACGTATTAGAGACGTTAAAATGTTGTTTTTAAACCGTTCACACGTGTTTAACAAAAGAGCAGGATTTGTAACCTACCATGGGGATCATACGGCAAGACCTGATGCAGTCCCTCATTCCCATCATGCTCATGTAGTCGGCGTACTCGCCCCTCCTCATGAAGTACTGGTTACCCATGTAGTTGGGGCGGTCGTAGACCATGAAGCAGCCGCTCTCCACCCTGCAGGAGTGACACCTGCTCAGGTAGGAGGTCATGTCGGAGCAGTCGCTCATGCACTCATAGGAGCGACCCTGGAAGTTCCTCTCCTCGTAGAAGATGATCTGAAAAGGACATTGTGATCAGTTGAATCATAAAAGCAGTGAATGTAATTTACCAGCAGTGATCTTATTAAATGGTTATTAAATAAAAGTACCTTGCCCCTCATGCTCATGCCGGTGTTGGTCATGTTGGCTGTGGATGAGTTGTTGCTGTTGCTCCGATACTGCCTTCCTTCCCGGTTTAACCCTTTCCTTTTATACCCGACCGAACGTAAAGAACCAGAACCCCCCACCCCACCCCGCTACAGAGAAACCCCTTACTCAGCAACTTACCACTGAGGCCCACAAAATGCAGCGGTTACGTCCTTTCCAGCACTGGGTACCTCCCAGTCCTTAGAAAGGCCTTTTCTTCTCAGTACAGAGACCATTTTCATCAGAGGTTGTGATACGTGAATAGACTGGTCCATGTGACGGTGTACATGATGCATATGTTGCATAGTGTTTCAGAAAAGGTATTTAAACTGACTTTTCTTGATTTTAATATGTTAGAAATGATTGAAATGAAACAATATTTCTGTAAGAAAATATCAGTTTAATTCTGCTTATAATCATACACTTCTTATATGTTGTATTTGTTGTGAATTTCATCAAATAATTGACAGTACACATAAATAATCAGTCATTGCTTAGTTTAATTCTGTGGATAGAAAAATGTTGATTGATAAATGTTGCTTTTAACTTATTGTTTTTCTGTGACTTTCATGTACATCAAGTGAGCTAACCAGTTATAATTATTAGGATGATCAGGTTTAGCTGAAAACATGCGGCTTCATTTGGAGTTTTCAGACCATTCCTACACATAGCTTTCATGAAAGATAATGTTAGCTCATCGATGCTAATATAGCGGCTAATGACCTTGTTTAGGCTAAAGAAGCAGATGTTCTTGCTTACGATCTGTTGAGAGGCCAGTCCAGCTGCTAACACTATCTGGTTTACACTAATGTCAGTGTAGTGACCAGTGTTATCTTGTACAATTCAAGATAGTGCCAACATCTTGTTCAGCCAAGAGTAGGGTTATCTTGTTATGGCTAAGGTCTTGGTTAGCATCTTCTATAGGTCAAAATAATAGCGACATCAGCTAATACAGTAATAGTCCAAAATATAGCGACTACGGTTATTGTGTTTAAGCTAACGTGGGTGGCTAAGACTATCTTGTTTAAGCTGTCTAGTGGCTATGGATATCTTGTTTTGGATAATGTAGAAACTAAGGGGCCTGTAACCTTTAGATCAAGATAGTGCCAACATCTTGTTCAAGCTGATAAAGTAATAGTTTATAACATAGTGACTAAGGATATTCTGTTTAGGCTAGTTTACCAGCTAATGCCGTCTTGTGTAGGCTAATGTAGATAGATAGATAGATAGATAGATAGATAGATAGATCGATAGATCGATAGATAGATAGATAGATAGATAGATAGATAGATAGATAGACAACTTTATTGATCCCTTTGGGAGGTTCCCGCAGGGAAATTGACATCTCCATCGCATACAGCACTGTCAGACATACATGTAAGAAAAACAGTACAATAAGCCCAGATACCAAAAAACACCCAATAAAGAATAATAGTAATAAAAAATAAATACTGTGTCTATACATAGATGGTTGTTGCATAAATATAGAAATACCAGGTACATTGTATTGCACATTACTGTTGTAGGTTAAATTCAAAAAGTCATTCAGGCCCTTTTCTTTCTGTCCTCCTCCCCCCAAGTGAGTGTGGTTAAAGATGCCTAAAGTTGTCTTCTTAAGGCTAACATAGGGGCAGCATTATCTTGTGTCTGTCAGCGTAACACAAACATCTTGTTCAGACCAACAAAGTAATAGCTGGCTATGGTTAGTTTAGGTAGAGATAACTTGAACAAAGTAACCTAAACAAACCTAAATAAAATAAAGATTATTTTCTTAGGGCTAATAGAGCAGCTAGCATTATCTGTATAGCTACATGTATGTATAGGTCAGCTTATTAGGTGAGCAGTGCTGCTGATTCGCCTACTGGATTAGCTAAAATGTTACATCATGTTGTGCATACATTGTGTGCAACAAGGTTTGATAAATAAAACATCTTTATGTTTATCTTTTTTTATAGGGCAGTTCTTACAGTATGACTCATTTACAAAGTTTTCTCTGAATGTCATGCTAGAGCAAAATCCACAGTGCCTCTCAAAACGACTGACATCATCTGTAGAAGCGTACACATCTTGAATGCAAAGGGCCATCTGTTGGTGTGGTGAACCTTTCAGCCAATAAGATTCTAATATTTTGAGGGGACCGGTGGGGATGACAGAAAAAGGTCAGGGTCAACAAAAGCGCTTCGATTCATGTTTGGGACAATGTCTACAAAGTGTTGGTGATGTGCATTTTTGAACTGACAATGGCTGTAGGGTCAGAAAGGGTCAAAGAGTCATCAGAGTCAGTGGACTCGTCCGTTGGGAATCCTGAATGTTCCTGATAGATCTCTTTCCTAAAGAAGTAGTGCTGCCGTACCAGAGGGCTGTGAGGGCTGTATTCTTGGTATTTTATGATCATACTACATCAAACTTTAGTGTGTTATATTATTTAGATTATAGTGAAAGTCCTTGAGGAGTGCTTTTATTTGTACTTAATGTTTGTTTTGTTTGTTGTTGTTGACCAATCTGTCCATCGCTCAATGAGCATAGTCTAAAACAGCAGTGATTAGATTTAAAGCCGTGATGTGGAGTTGCTTGATCTTACAAACAGTCTAGATTGTAGAATAATGTAAAATCATAAGTAGAGGTGACCTAGAAACAACGATCTGTGCAGTTTTTATCATAAAATCTAAAACCTCTGTTTGAACTGTTGACAACAATATTCTTTTCTTTATTGTTTTAAATGTGAAATGAAGTCGTATCACATCATGTATTAAATTCAATAAGATCGTCTCAACAAGCAGAAGGATTTTGTCGAAATTTTTTATTTGCTTTTAGTTTATCATCTAGACTTAATGCATGTCAGTGATGCGCCTCATGCTCATCCACCTCATGCCGCTGTATCCCATGTCCCTGAAGCTCCTGTACTCGCCGGGCCTCATGTACATCATCCTGCCTCTGTAGTGGGGCTGCTCGTACATCAGCCAGTGGCCGTCCATCACGTTGCAGGACATGCAGTCGGACATGCGGTAGCGGTCCATGATGTTGTCGCAGTCGTCCATCAGCTCGTGCATCTGACCTCCGAAGTTCTCCCTCTCATAGATCCTCATCCTGTAGGATCCCTTGTACTGTAAAACGTGTTAGAGACGTTAAAATGTTGTTTTTAAACCGTTCACACGTGTTTAACAAAAGAGCAGGATTTGTAACCTACCATGGGGATCATACGGCAAGACCTGATGCAGTCCCTCATTCCCATCATGCTCATGTAGTCGGCGTACTCGCCCCTCCTCATGAAGTACTGGTTGCCCATGTAGTTGGGGCGGTCGTAGACCATGAAGCAGCCGCTCTGCACCCTGCAGGAGTGACACCTGCTCAGGTAGGAGGTCATGTCGGCGCAGTCGCTCATGCACTCATAGGAGCGACCCTGGAAGTTCCTCTCCTCGTAGAAGATGATCTGGAAACCGAACGAAATGTGAGGAATACGCTCAAGAAGAGTAATGGATGAAGAACAGTTGATGTGTTGGCGGGTGTGCTTACCTTGCCCATGTTCATGGTTGTGGTTTGAGGTGTTGCTGCTACTCTGATGCTGCTCCTGTTTTGAAGGTGACTTTTATACCTGAACAAACCCGGAGGATCCCTTTGTCAAAAGCCCTGAGCCAGCGACATGGTATAGAGGCCTATAGAGTGCTGAGGTTTGTCTCATTTCCATGTGACTGGATCCCCTAGAAGACTTTAGAATGTATTTGTCCATAGGGAAGTTAATACAATGAGCATGTGTTAACGTTACAATGCAGAGTAAGACACAATAGTCTCATTTAAATGTTTCATTCCCTCTGATTGGTAAGAGGACAGTTTATAGACACGAGTAACCTTTTGACTTTTGACCGCACTAGTCTGACATGTCGTTATGTAGTCCACATCTGTCCATCAGTTAATACAGATGTGTATCATACATGACAAACAAGAAATAGATGAGAAAAATAGGTTTTCATCCGTGAAGCTGAAGTTCCTACTCTTTTGTTATCACAGTAAAATCTGACATTGTTCAACTTATGCTGTAACGATTAAGTGAGTCTTTATTACAACTGACGGAAGTTTGTAAAATAAATGTCTTGAATGAGATTCAAATTCTATTAATCTCAAAGGAAGCTCTTGCGCTTAAAGATGAAATATCAATTCAATTCAGTTCAATTCAGTTTTATTTATGTATAGCGTCAATAACAATACAAATCGTATCAAGACAGTTTACAAAACCCGTCAATCACAGTTACAATCACAAATATTAGTGACCAGAACAGAACTGTGTCAGCAACATTATCAAAAATAACACAAGTACGACGGTTAAGCTGTTAAATGCAGAGATGTGTTGTTCAGAATAGTCTGAAACTGAAGCTTGTTGATTTACTTGACATCGATTGTCTTCAATGCTGGATGATGAAGCTGGTTACAGTCAAGATGTTGAACACTGAACAACCTTATTCTCCTTAGGAAGCACATACAGCTCTGACCTTTTTTAAAGCACAACATCTGTACTCAGTGTCTATGTGGACTCTACAGTATCAGTGATTCTTATTGGGTGCTGTTATATGACCATTCATTAAATGACTATAGACCTCAACTACGTTTCAAATCCTTCAGTTCATTTTACTTTTTGGCATCACACAAGCCATTGTACAGATGGTTTGTTCATTTGGTCAGTGACCAGTGTGTTATCTGTCTGGTCTGAAGTTAAGGACGTATATCATGGACTAAAAATGTGAGAGTCTGGGATTGGTGAAAGTCTTTGTCTGAAAAAACGAGTCAAACAGACAGATTTTCCGTGTTGGACAGTAAGACTAGAGAGTCAGCAATGTTTTATTGGTTTAAACGAGCATCCACCACCAGGTCTCAAACATTAGGGCAACAGGAGGTTCCAAAAACTTCCTTTCCTCAAACAGCAAGAAGGGTTCTAGGTTTGAACCCGGCAGTCGATCTCCCTTTACCTTCAGTTCTTGATTTCTCTGGGTGGTTCAACGTCCTCCTACAGTCTTAAGATGTACTTGATTGATTATGTACCAATAAGTCTGGGTGTACCCCATCTCGTAAGGCTCTTTCAGAATACTGCAGGACATAGACGGCCTAACCTACGTACGTAGCCTACGATGCTGATCACTCTGTAACAGGTGCACCCAAACACTGTCTTTTTTGACAGTCGGGTTCGCTTGGTTGTTGCGTTTTTCCTCTTTAGTATTTCCTGTTGCCTCTCCATCTCTGCCATTACTGAACTGATTGTTTTGGATCAATAAAGATGGACCACATGGAGGAAAATTTAACTGAGGAGGTTCAGAGACACAAACATTTGTATGACTTGTGTTCGGCGACATTTCGGTGAAAGTTTCATTTAAAGGTGAAGCAGGAAGTAGAAACAAAAGTGAATGTGACGGTTCCACAGTACCTTAAATTTGTCTTAAGTGGTAATAGACAATAAATGTTCTTGGCTTTGTAACCAGAGACACGTTGGTTTGAAATATAAAATCTAAAGTATTGTATGTGCTAATATTTCGACCTGATAACAGGGGTTGGGTTTTACCAAAATGATTAGAGTTTGTTTAGGATAGAGGATCTAACAGCCCAGCCTTTACTCTAGCTTCTGAACAGTTGCAGCTGCATATACTGGAGATTATGTCTTTCTTTTGGTTTTGGACATGTTATATGAAGAAGGTGTGCTGTAATTGGACAGTTTGATATAAAGTATTGTATTGTTGTGTTGGTGGCTGCTGGGTTCAGCTACAATGAAAGACTTGGACAAGAGTTGAGAAGCAGTGCTTTGGTCAAAATGCATCAGTTCATTACAGGACAGTAAATGCAGTGTACATTTGTACATTAGCATGCTAACACTTGCTAATAACAACAATGTTAACTTGAAACTGGGACTACTTTTTAAATTTTTTGAACATATTATAATTATAATAATTAATAATTATAATTTTTACTTGATAACGGGAGTTGGGTTTCACCAAAGTGATGACACTTTTTTTCTGTATTGCTTCTAGACTGGTGTAGCTGTACGTGTGTGTTTACTGAGTTTGACATATGGCATTGTTTTGTTGTGTCTTGTGTAAAGGACCAAATGATCAGAATGACACAGGAATATAACAAGACTGTGTTAGCTCTTCTGGACAAATCTTGCTAAAGATATTAAATACGATGACACCAATTTAGAAAGTTACGTCATTTATTGAAGTCAGAATGTACATTTAGCACATGTCCATGATGCGCCTCATGCTCATCCACCTCATGCCGCTGTATCCCATGTCCCTGAAGCTCCTGTACTCGCCGGGCCTCATGTACATCATCCTGCCTCTGTAGTGGGGCTGCTCGTACATCAGCCAGTGGCCGTCCATCACGTTGCAGGACATGCAGTCGGACATGCGGTAGCGGTCCATGATGTTGTCGCAGTCGTCCATCAGCTCGTGCATCTGACCTCCGAAGTTCTCCCTCTCATAGATCCTCATCCTGTAGGATCCCTTGTGCTGTAAAACGTATTAGAGACGTTAAAATGTTGTTTTTAAACCGTTCACACGTGTTTAACAAAAGAGCAGGATTTGTAACCTACCATGGGGATCATACGGCAGGACCTGATGCAGTCCCTCATTCCCATCATGCTCATGTAGTCGGCGTACTCGCCCCTCCTCATGAAGTACTGGTTACCCATGTAGTTGGGGCGGTCGTAGACCATGAAGCAGCCGCTCTGCACCCTGCAGGAGTGACACCTGCTCAGGTAGGAGGTCATGTCGGCGCAGTCGCTCATGCACTCATAGGAGCGACCCTGGAAGTTCCTCTCCTCGTAGAAGATGATCTGGAAACCGAACGAAATGTGAGGAATACGCTCAAGAAGAGTAATGGATGAAGAACAGTTGATGTGTTGGCGGGTGTGCTTACCTTGCCCATGTTCATGGTTGTGGTTTGAGGTGTTGCTGCTACTCTGATGCTGCTCCTGTTTTGAAGGTGACTTTTATACCTGAACAAACCCGGAGGATCCCTTTGTCAAAAGCCCTGAGCCAGCGACATGGTATAGAGGCCTATAGAGTGCTGAGGTTTGTCTCATTTCCATGTGACTGGATCCCCTAGAAGACTTTAGAATGTATTTGTCCATAGGGAAGTTAATACAATGAGCATGTGTTAACGTTACAATGCAGAGTAAGACACAATAGTCTCATTTAAATGTTTCATTCCCTCTGATTGGTAAGAGGACAGTTTATAGACACGAGTAACCTTTTGACTTTTGACCGCACTAGTCTGACATGTCGTTATGTAGTCCACATCTGTCCATCAGTTAATACAGATGTGTATCATACATGACAAACAAGAAATAGATGAGAAAAATAGGTTTTCATCCGTGAAGCTGAAGTTCCTACTCTTTTGTTATCACAGTAAAATCTGACATTGTTCAACTTATGCTGTAACGATTAAGTGAGTCTTTATTACAACTGACGGAAGTTTGTAAAATAAATGTCTTGAATGAGATTCAAATTCTATTAATCTCAAAGGAAGCTCTTGCGCTTAAAGATGAAATATCAATTCAATTTATTTCAATTCAGTTTTATTTATATAGCGTCAATAACAATACAAATCGTATCAAGACAGTTTACAGAACCCGTCAATCACAGTTACAATCACAAATATCAGTGACCAGAACAGAACTGTAGAACAAAGTGTCAGTAACATTATCAAAAATAACACAAGTACGACAGTTAAGCTGTTAAATGCAAGCGCTAGTTTCTAACGGACGCGTCAACACTGCACCTGATCTTAGCCACAAATTATGAATTAATTAAGATTAGATACAACACTAGTATCATAGTATGTAGCAAAATAAACTTTAATAGCCATTGGTAGGAAAGACCTCCTGTTGCGTCCAGTTGTTGAGATGTGTTGTTCAGAATAGTCTGAAACTGAAGCTTGTTGATTTGCTTGACATCGATTGTCTTCAATGCTGGATGATGAAGCTGGTTACAGTCAAGATGTTGAACACTGAACAACCTTATTCTCCTTAGGAAGCACATACAGCTCTGACCTTTTTTAAACCACAACATCTGTACTCAGTGTCTATGTGGACTCTACAGTATCAGTGATTCTTATTGGGTGCTGTTATATGACCATTCATTAAATGACTATAGACCTCAACTACGTTTCAAATCCTTCAGTTCATTTTACTTTTTGGCATCACACAAGCCATTGTACAGATGGTTTGTTCATTTGGTCAGTGACCAGTGTGTTAGCTGTCTGGTCTGAAGTTAAGGACGTACTGTATATCATGGACTAAAAATGTGAGAGTCTGGGATTGGTGAAAGTCTTTGTCTGAAAAAACGAGTCAAACAGACAGATTTTCCGTGTTGGACAGTAAGACTAGAGAGTCAGCAATGTTTTATTGGTTTCAACGAGCATCCACCACCAGGTCTCAAACATTAGGGCAACAGGAGGTTCCAAAAACTTCCTTTCCTCAAACAGCAAGAAGGGTTCTAGGTTTGAACCCGGCAGTCGATCTCCCTTTACCTTCAGTTCTTGATTTCTCTGGGTGGTTCAACGTCCTCCTACAGTCTTAAGATGTACTTGATTGATTATGTACCAATAAGTCTGGGTGTACCCCATCTCTTAAGGCTCTTTCAGAATACTGCAGGACATAGACGGCCTAACCTACGTACGTAGCCTACGATGCTGATCACTCTGTAACAGGTGCACCCAAACACTGTCTTTTTTACCTTAAATTTGTCTTAAGTGGTAATAGACAATAAATGTTCTTGGCTTTGTAACCAGAGACACGTTGGTTTGAAATATAAAATCTAAAGTATTGTATGTGCTAATATTTCGATCTGATAACAGGGGTTGGGTTTTACCAAAATGATTAGAGTTTGTTTAGGATAGAGGATCTAACAGCCCAGCCTTTACTCTAGCTTCTGAACAGTTGCAGCTGCATATACTGGAGATTATGTCTTTCTTTTGGTTTTGGACATATGAAGAAGGTGTGCTGTAATTGGACAGTTTGATATAAAGTATTGTATTGTTGTGTTGGTGGCTGCTGGGTTCAGCTACAATGAAAGACTTGGACAAGAGTTGAGAAGCAGTGCTTTGGTCAAAATGCATCAGTTCATTACAGGACAGTAAATGCAGTGTACATTTGTACATTAGCATGCTAACACTTGCTAATTACAACAACGTTAACTTGAAACTGGGACTACTTTATAAACTTTTGGACATGTTATAATTATAATAATTAATAATTATAATTTTTACTTGATAACGGGAGTTGGGTTTCACCAAAGTGATGACACTTTTTTTCTGTATTGCTTCTAGACTGGTGTAGCTGTACGTGTGTGTTTACTGAGTTTGACATATGGCATTGTTTTGTTGTGTCTTGTGTAAAGGACCAAATGATCAGAATGACACAGGAATATAACAAGACTGTGTTAGCTCTTCTGGACAAATCTTGCTAAAGATATTAAATACGATGACACCAATTTAGAAAGTTACGTCATTTATTGAAGTCAGAATGTACATTTAGCACATGTCCATGATGCGCCTCATGCTCATCCACCTCATGCCGCTGTATCCCATGTCCCTGAAGCTCCTGTACTCGCCGGGCCTCATGTACATCATCCTGCCTCTGTAGTGGGGCTGCTCGTACATCAGCCAGTGGCCGTCCATCACGTTGCAGGACATGCAGTCGGACATGCGGTAGCGGTCCATGATGGAGTCGCAGTCGTCCATCAGCTCGTGCATCTGGCCTCCGAAGTTCTCCTTCTCATAGATCCTCATCCTGAACTGACCCCTGTACTGTTTGGAGAAGATAAACATGATTAACGTCCAGAGCTGTAGAGGTCACAGGTGTATCAGGTCATGATGCTGCTTTGTAACCTACCATGGGGATCATACGGCAAGACCTGATGCCACCGCTCCATCCGAACATGCTCATGTAGTCGGCGTACTCGCCCCTCCTCATGAAGTACTGGTTACCCATGTAGTTGGTGCGGTCGTAGACCATGAAGCAGCCGCTCTCCACCCTGCAGGAGTGGCACCTGCTCAGGTAGGAGGACATGTCGGCGCAGTCGCTCATGCACTCATAGGAACGACCCTGGAAGTTCCTGTCCTCGTAGAAGATGATCTGGATAAAAGAATTAAACGGTGTTCAACAACCAGAGTCACAATTATACAGATTAGTAGACCAACTAATGTTGGTTCAGTTCCTATGTTTCCTACCTTGCCCATGTTGACTGTGGTGGTTTGTCAGGTCTCTCAGAGAACTGTCGATGAACTGATGCTGTCCCTGTCTGAACATGTCTCATTTATACCTGGACAGAGACAAAGAGCGCTTGCTGCTCCATTGTTCAAAATCCTGAGCCAGCAAGCTACTATAGAAGCCTATAGAGTTTTGAGTTGCTTACCCATATACCAGCAAGGTCACAGGGTCTGAACAGAATATTCCTTTCACATGAACAGAGTATTTCTTTTTTTTTTTTTGTCAGAAAAGGGTTTTAGAGTTGATTTAATGAATGGATGGTGTTAAAATGTTGCTGGAAGCTGCACAATGCAGCAGTGACCAGACAGATGCAGCAATACTTCAATTCAATAGCTTGACCATACTGTTTGGATTCCTCTAAAACCTGCTGGCAATTTAAAAAAAGAAGATAAAAAATAGCTTAAACTAAGTAAAATCATGTGAATTATAATAATAATTTATGCAACAACGAGCTTGAGTTGTTGACTGTGAAAGAAAAGGGAAAAATAAATGTTGGGATTTATTTGCATGTTTTCCTGAGTCACAGGAGCTGCTGCATATAATCCTCATAAAGTCTAGATATAGCATCTATTTCTTTTTTAATAATGTTGCTAATACATCCTGATCCTGACGTTATGTCTGTGAAGCTTCTTCGTCCTCCAGGTCGCTGTTTATCCAAAAACATGACTCTGAAACAAACACAGCTGGACTTGTGGAGTCTCTTGAAGACGTTTCATCTACGTCTTCAGTTCTGAATCAGTAGCGGTGGCGTTGGTGCACTCTTGATCCTCCATCTCTACCCCAAAATGTTTCACTCTTGTTCACACCTTCAGGCGTTGAAAAGAAAACAGCATCAAAACCTGCAGTTAAAGTTTACTCTGCTGACATTCACAGATTCGTTTTATTAAACGTAGCAACTCAGACATCTACAGTTCCAGATTTTAATTAATTTACTTTTTGAATGTGGAAACTCAGTAAAACTCAATGTGCAGTATATAGTAGTATATATATGGACGTATGTGACCACTTTGGGAACTAGTGTTGACAGACTGAGTGGATCTGGAGGATATACATTTTATTTTGAGGATAAAAATAGTTTAGGCTGATTTAGAATCCTCATGATGGTTTTCTTATGGATTTCTTGGGATTATTAGCCACAAGTAACCCGTGGGGCTAACCCTAGCTGTGGCGGGTAACCCAGAGGCTAGTGTGGCTAGCGAGCTAACGAAGCTAGCTGCTGTGCTACCATAGAGCTTGCTTGCTAGCTCAACTGTCTTTTTCTAGTCATCGTTCCATGAATAGATCCTTGGATATTTTTAGTTTTAAATAGATAATTTTACAGATCTGCTTGTAAAGTAAATGATGTGATACAGCTTATTTTTTTCTTGTCTCATTCTTCACTGGAGATAGATTTTAATGTTTATTGTACAGTAACATTAAGTGTAAAGTTGTAAACAGACCCAGAAAAATGTGAGTAATATTTAAAAATTAGTAGTGTTCCTGTGAAAAAAGTGTTTTATTTATCCATAAGTAAAACGTGTGAATATTTTCTATAATAAAAATAATTTCGTTGGATTTAACTATAAATTAATTTCACAATTTAAAAGGCTATATCAGACGTAAGACGACAAGCCCCGCCCACCTGCAGTAACGGTACAACAAGCCCGGGAAAATACGTCACTCTGTGCTGTGAGCATAAGGACAAAAAAAAAAAAAAAAAATGAATTCACCCACTTCATGTAAGTAAATTTGTTCAAAGTTGGATTTTGTCTCCTACATTATGTGTTTGTGTTTCCTACATTATGCTAGCTACTTTAGCGGCGCCAACCGCCATATCCAATATGCTCTAATCTCAAACAGCTCGTGACCTTCAACCAGTTAGCTAGCATGTTAGCTAGTTAGCCAGTTAGCTCGCTACCGACTGTACCGGTGCTGTGTGCGTTTTATGATTAGCAAATTATGTCTTTGCGTAGTGGTTTATTTCATACAGATAAAGTCTGAAACAACCTTGTACGTTAGCAAATTATATCTTTGCGCGGTGGTTTATTTATTACAGATTAACGTCTAAAACAGCCGCTTGGATGTCCTCACTTCGTCGTCGTGTCTGGCACACACACACACACACGCACACACACACGCACACGCACGCACACAAACACACACTGCCGCTAAGGGTCTAAGCATTACACACTTGGTTTAATTTTGTCTTATAGACTGAAAATACTTTAGGACAGAGTTTTAATTGAGTTCTGTTTACACGAGCTGTTGACAATTAAATAGATGTTTTTAAAATCAGAAGTAGAATTAAGGCTTACAGTAGAAATAATGAGTGTCAGTAACTCCACACTCAGTGGAAACAATAAATGACATTTGTATATGTGGAAATGAAAATAATTCAAATAAAAGTGTACTGAATAAAATAAATCAAATTAATTTAATAAGTTAACACTGATTACAATTAACCAGCTATCTGGTCTGTTTGTGGGCAAGTCATGTGATCTGTGGGTGGAGTATATGACATGGGGATGGGGGTCATTCGTATTGATTCTACACAGGTATGAATAGTGAAAGACAAGCTACAAATCCACATTCTACTCAGACCAAACTAAATAAACATTTACCACTACATTTTCATCAGTGACATTGTTTGCTAATCCAATGGCCGAAACCAACAACCAAGCACCCACGGCAATCATGCCCAGTAGACCCAAAGGCCATTTAAGCCTGATGATCAGCAATTAAGCAGTTCTGCACAATTACAGAAGATTAAAAAGCTCTCAGAAGTGTCCCACAACGACAAGCACGAGGAGTTAAACCATCCACTGTACCAGAGATTTCATGAAGTCATTGTACTCAGAAAGGAAAATGAATATCTCACTGCACAACTCAAGGCCATTCAGAAAAATGAGGCCTCAAAATACAGTGAACCTGGAGGAGAAGTTGAGATATGAGGTGAAAGAGGAGAAAAGGGCACTTGAGGAGGAGAGAAGGGAACTGGAGAAGGAGAAGCAAGCACTGGAGGAGGCCAAGCAGGAAGTAAAAGAGGCAATGAGAAGTTTAAACTTTTCAGGAAACATATGCAGGAGGCTAAGAGTGCTCTGGAGAAGGAGAAATTGGCATATTGAAAGATGAGAGATAAGGTTTGGGAACTGACAGTACAACAGGAGCGAATGAAAGAAGAAAAGAGGCAGATGAAAGAAGAAATGAAGCAGAAGAATGACAGACTGGAGGAGAAGATGAAACATCTGAAACACCTGGAAAAAGAGAAGAAATGGCTGTCGGAGGAAAAGAGCGAATTGAGAGAGGACAGAAAGGCATTTGAGAGGAAAGCTCTGGTGGAAGCCAAGTAACAGCCGGCAGATGAGAAGAAACACCTGTTAGATAAAAAGCGAAAACACACTGACCCAACAATGCAAACACTCCCCTTCCACTCTAACCCTGCCGTGACCCTATCGTCTCCCAGGCCCAGGATGTTTCTGTGGTACGTATATGTGGTAACTCCGGTTTCTCCCTCAATTAAAACCAAATAAAACAAAAAATGTCAGCATCTCTGGTTATTCAGAACAAAACACATCTGCAGCACATTATGGAGGCTGGTTAGGATTTACAAATGACTGAAGCTCTGCTTTGTCATTTTGTTTAGATTAATATTATTATTAATAATATATGTATAAAGTCACTTCACTAAATGTTCAGAACTGAAATCTGTATTTCTGGAAGCGTTCAGAGCTTTTGCTTTAGCATTCTACATTGTGATCTACTTTGTCCCTCTGTGCACTTCCTGTCTATCTGCGTGAGGATGCTTCAGCGTTCTTCCAGACATGCAGCGTAAGCACTGTAAATATCCATCCAGTCTTCAGGTATCTTTCATCTAGTTGACATGATCTCCTGTATGTTCTTTGTGGGGTTTGTTTCTGTATTTTTTCTCACTAGAGGTTGGTCTGGAGCTGGGGCCACTTACCTGCACACCTGCAAGCAATGGAGCCTCATCAGCCTCACAACCTGCAGCCGGCTAATGCTACTTGCTCCTGGTATGATGCTACTAGTACCACGTCATGTTACTTAGGCTAAGTTAACCTAAACTACACCACACTCTATATGATGATTTGTTTGACTGAAATTATATTACACATTAAAAAAAATGGCTTTAATTAAAATAGTGAAACTAAGTTCAGATCTTTGGTTGAACAGTTTATTTGTTTCACTTGATTAAACTATTATTTTAAGTGATTCTTAATAATCTTTGTTGCATTCAATGGTTCCTGCTATAAACCAGTTATTGATACTGGTTCACTTACATAACTGCTCCTCTTAAAGACACTAAAGCAAACAGAACACATACTTATGATTTGGACTCTAAACCTGCCGGGGAATGAAACTGCTGTCAGCTACGTTGACACTTTATTATTTTGGACATGAGTGAAGGATGCATTTATGTTTATTACAAAATGATTTTCTCTCTCAGTAACTTTTCAGCTCATACCCTGGATCACTTTACACAAACACACGTCAGAGCTCGGCTAACGGCTACTATAATGGAAGAATCAGATGAAAGCACGTTGCTAGAACTGAGGGAAGGCAAATGTTATTTAAAAAAAATACCTGATGGAAGCCTTGATAAAAGCGGATGCATACCACTGAGGCACTTCAACCCTACGGTGCTTCCGTCAGAACTGTTAGTGCTAGCAGTCCCGGTCCGAGTACGGACAAGACGTGTCACCAGCCCAAACATTTACTGACATTACTGTTCTTAAAGTAGCACTTTAACTGTTCAGTTTTGGTCAGGGATGGTTTCTTTTTCTGCTGTTTTGAACTGAAATGCAATTAAATGCATTTTACCAGACGTTAAAAGAGCTTGAGTTTACAGTATGTCTGAATACGGTAGCCATGTCTGTGTCTGTTATTTGGTTCAGTCATCCACTGAAATCCAGCCACCAGGGGGAGCTAGCATGCTTTGACGTTTCCCACAGTCTTTGGCCAGAAACTGCACATTTTCACACAGATTTCTTTCCCCAAGAAAGTCTGGATGATACTCTGCAGCTCTGCAGCCATATTCACGTGTCTCATTTCCTCTAGTTGTCTTTACCCTGTTTGATTTGCCGACCTCCATTTGAAGAACCAAAAAGAAAAACCCTGGAAACAAATCGTACCGTTTATAGTCTTTATTTAATCTTATTATCCAGTTCTTAAATGCACGTACAGGGATTTATCCCAGTGATGCGCATCCTCATTGACGTCTACTCCAGGTATAGAAATAACTGGTGAAACAGAATCAAAGAGTGACGGGTTTCTTTATTTGGTAGAGTTTAGTAGTAGGAATCCATGATGCGCCTCATGCTCATCCACCTCATGCCGCTGTATCCCATGTCCCTGAAGCTCCTGTACTCGCCGGGCCTCATGTACATCATCCTGCCTCTGTAGTGGGGCTGCTCGTACATCAGCCAGTGGCCGTCCATCACGTTGCAGGACATGCAGTCGGACATGCGGTAGCGGTCCATGATGTTGTCGCAGTCGTCCATCAGCTCGTGCATCTGACCTCCGAAGTTCTCCCTCTCGTAGATCCTCATCCTGAACTGACCTCTGTGCTGTAAAACGTATTAGAGACGTTAAAATGTTGGTTTGAAACCGTTCACACGTGTTTAACAGAAGAGCAGGATTTGTAACCTACCATGGGGATCATACGGCAGGACCTGATGCAGTCGGACATTCCCATCATGCTCATGTAGTCGGAGTACTCGCCCCTCCTCATGAAGTACTGGTTGCCCATGTAGTTGGCGCGGTCGTAGACCATGAAGCAGCCGCTCTGCACCCTGCAGGAGTGACACTTGCTCAGGTAGGAGGTCAGCTCAGCACAGTCGGCGCTGGTCTCATAGTGGCGACCCTGGAAATTCCTTTCCTCGTAGAAGATGATCTGAAAGGACAACGTCGTTAAAACCGATTATGAAGAACTTTTAAACAAACTCCAGTGAATTTATTTATCTCCTAAACTACTCTCGTTGTTCACCTACCTTGCCCATGGTCATGGTCTTGCGGTTGTTCTTCAGGACGAGCTGTGACTGCTGTGTATTCCCGTCGTCCTGTCGGTTACTTTTATACCGCCTCAGAGTGAAAAAACCCCCGCTGGGCTTTTATTTTGCAAACGCCTGAGTCAGCAACATGTCATAGAAGCCTACTGAGCAGTCGGGGCACTAAAGGGTTATTATCTGACACCACGCCACTCTGGGGGAAATGCATGTACAGTACACATGTGCTGCATTGTTGCTGAACATAAAGAACAAAAAGAGAAGCTTCCACCTGTAGTATGATGGCTGGCTACGTGGTACGTCACACTAAATGTTGGAAATAAAATGCTTCTGTTTTCAGGTTACATTTATGTAAAAATATATAATCGTCTAAACTAATGAGGATAAAATTACTTCATTTTATTTATGAGACACACAAAGTTACACAAAGTGCTTCACATGAAATACTCAGAAAACGTAATAAACTTGTACCGGCTTCATTGGATTTCTTTAAAATTTTATAATATGAGCATCTAAGAAAAGGCTTGTCTATAAATAAATATGCATTCTTATATTATTAGGAAGTTTATTCCATGGGGTTTGAGTCATCACAGTTTAGTTTTATTATTAGAATTAGAGGCGTTAAACCATCAGAGACTCTCAAAGTTGATCAGAAGGATTTTAAATGTGATGCTTCATTTCTAATAGAAGCTGGTGAAGAGATAAAGGACCTGAGGTGGAGCTGCAATCAGATGTTTCATGATTCAAATATGCAGCGAAAGTATTTGTTTTGACTGATTGAGCCAAGCTGAAGTGTTGCCACTACTCAAATCTTATCTTCTGATAAATATAAAATATAGTTAAGGGCCTTGAGTTTGACATGTGTGGTTTATGAATGATCATTTATTTAATATATAGTATTAGACAATATAAATATTATATATGGTCATTTAAAAAAAAACTAATCATACTAATAGATTAACAGTTAATAAATTAAGAGAGAGACTCCAGAAAAACTTCCAAGTTGGCGTTACAGTGGTGTGGTGTTTGTCTGCGTGGGTTCTCTCCAGGTTCTCCAGCTTCCTCCCACCATCCAAAGACATGCTGGTTAGGTTCATTGGTTATTCTGAATTGGCTGTAGGTGTGAGTGTCTCTCTGTGTTAGCCCTGTGATAGACTGGAGACCCCCCTTCACGGGACAAGCAGTTACAGAAGATGAATGAATGAATGTTAGTTCCAGGCTAACTGGGTGTTGATGTGTTGAGGTTTTAAAGTCATTTACGACCAGAGTCTGTGTGGTCGTGACTAAGTGGGCTAGCTTACTAGCTAGCTACGAGCTGCACTTGTTAATTAATTCACATGAAAAAGTTTGTTTTACAGATTTAAATATTAGCTCTGTTTATACTGATCATTAATCCTCAAAGCTCTGGGTTATTTTTTGGAAACTTTCATCTTCGCCTTCTCCCACTTATCCTTCCTCTGCCTAATTAAAACTTTAAATACATTAACGCTAAATTCATACTGAAATTTACTTTTATATTCTAAATTATTTAATTAAATTATTTAATCTAAATTATTTAATTTTTAGCCTCATCTTTGACCTTACAGTTCCACTTCCTGCTGCTTTTACAGTTCTTCAAAAAGTTCTTTATTGCTGTAAGTGTTTCTGGACTTTTTAAACTATTATATCAGAAATGCATAGCAGTGCATTCTGGTCCCACTGCTTTGATTTTATCCCTTGAAATTCACTTTTAATGTCACAGGCATCACAGCACAGAACACATTTCATAAATAGAAGAAGTAGAAGAAGAAACGTGGCATTAAAATAGCAGCAGATGAGTTAGATGCTGATACTAACTCTGCAAAATGTCAGAAATGATAAATAAATAAAATCTTTGTAGATATGAACCATTTATTAATATTTATTGATCGCATTTTCAAGTGATGCAGCTCCTCCCGTCTAACAGGACTCCACGATACGCCGGATGGATCCGATCCTCATGTCCATGGGACCTATTCCCATGTCCCTTGGGCTCCTGTACTCGCCGGGCCTCAGATAGAGCATCCTGCCTCTGTAGTGGGGCTGCTCGTACATCAGCCAGTGGCCGTCCATCACGTTGCAGGACTGGCAGTCAGACATGCGGTAGCGATCCTGGATGGAGTCGCAGTCGTCCATCAGCTCGTGCATCTGACCTCCGAAGTTCTCCCTCTCATAGATCCTCATCCTGAACTGACCTCTGTGCTGTAGAATGACAGAAGAGTTGGTTTTACTCACAATTTTTCTTAAAATCTTGTTTAAATATTTTGCTGAGAATCCAGCTTCTGTTTGTATCGTCAACCCGACACAACGAAGCCTCGTACCATTGGGATCATACGGCAGGAGCGGATGCAGTCACTCATGCTCATTCCCATCAGACGCTGGTTGTCGGGATACTCTCCCCTTTTCGCCAGCATCTGTTGGCCCATGTAGTTTGGACGCTCGTAGACCATGAAGCAGCCGCTCTCCACCCGGCAGGAGTTGCAGCGGCTCAGGTAGGAGGTCAGCTCGGCGCAGTCGCTGCTGGTCTCATAGGAGCGACCCTGGAAGTTCCTGTCCTCGTAGAAGATGATCTGGAAATGAAAAAACAATTTAACATGTGATGGAGTGTTTACCAGCCTTAAATGATGGAGAACAAACTCAAATCCTCTCTTACTCTGCCCATTTTAATGTTCAGCCCAATCTGTGATGGCACCGGTGCTATGCCCAGCCACACTCACTGTCACTTTTATACCCATCATGATGACTAAATGATCTACGGAGCCATTGTTTTGAATATCTTACTCAGCAGCGTAGCATACAGGACCATAATGTTTGTTAAATCGCTCTGTAAATGGTTATTATTCCAGACTGTATGCATCTGGTGCAGTGCCAGCCACATTGGCTTTCCTATGAGCTACAGTTCACAGCTAGGGCTCTTTGTGCTATTGCTGCTGTGTCTCTGTCATATTCTCATATCTATATCTATAAACACTACCTGACCAAAGAAAAGTCCACCTGGATGTTTGGTGGAGGTTCAATAGGTATTCACCTCCTGGATAATGATGCAATGAGTAGCTTCTCATTTCTTCAACAACCTAAAGACACCTGATCCTGTGGTCGTCTGTTTGAGAAGGGTCAAATCATTGGCATCAAGCAGAGAAAACATCTAAGGAGATTGAAGAAACTACTAAAACTGGGTTAAGAACTGTCCAAGGCATTATTAGAAACTGGAAGGAGAGTGGAGAACCATCGTCCATCATGATCACTTAAAGGTTTGGTGAAATCAAATGGGAGAAAACCACCAGTAGAACTCAGGGCTATGTTTAATAGTGAAAGTAAGAACATTTCCACACGTACAATGTGAAGGGAACTCAAGGGATTGGGACTGAACAGCTGTGTAGCCTTAAGAAAACCACTAATCAGTGAGGATAACTGGAAATAAAGGCTTCAGTTTGCAATTTCCCCAACTTTAACCCCAATGAGAATCTTTGGGATGTGGTCAGACTCATCAATACAAGACCTTGGTGAGAAATTAATGCGACACTGGATGGAAATAAATCTAATGACATTGGAGAAGATTATAGAAACAACGCCACAAAGAATGTGTGGTGTAATTAAAGATAAATGAAGACTGCATAAAAGTTAGCTTCTGTAGAAAATGGAAGACCATTAAACGTGTGACACAGGAGTTGCTAAATTTGCGATAAAGAGAGACAAAGTTGATAATGACAGAAAACAGTGACATACATTATGTAGATGAGGAGGCAGAGTGAATGAAATATGTTCAAAACAAAAACAGTGAAAGCCAGCATAGAAACGAACTGAACGTTGTCTTTGTTCTGTTTGTTTTTGCAAGAAGAGAGACGAGACTTATAACTCGTCTTATAACGTAACATCTCAGATTTACAGAAAACAGACTGGACTAGATCATGAGACTGGAGCTAATATGTTAGAGTTCATCAGGAAAAGTAACCTCTACAGATGTCCTGGATCCAGACTGATGTGAAGAGTCTGTATGAACGGTGTCGAATCAACAACCTTGTGGGTGGAAATACTGTATTTTCTGTAAGTTGTGTCATGTTAGCTGATGTTTTCTGAGGAATGTTTGAGGTGGACGTTGAGTTCATGAATTGTACTATGTCTCAGGTGAGATAAGTAAGAATCAGCTGCTAGACTGATGTTATCAGTGCACCTATCTTAACTTCAATGGACGTATCACTTGGATAATTACCAGATCAACTCATCAGATGATGTTTACTTACAATAAAGTCTAGTAGTATGTAAATGCCTTCCTCTGTTTTTAGAGCTTAATGCACAATATGGGAATACGTTTTTATTTAAGTCATCTATTTAAATGATGTCATGGTTTTAACGTGGACTTCTTGCAAATAAATCACAAAATCTGGTTTAAATTGATCTTGAGGGGACATTTTCAAATTTGTATTGTTAAATACAAGTGGGAGTGGATAAATATTCTATTATTATTACTGTAACACACTGATGATGTTTTATCTCACTTTCAAGACTAAAAGAGAATCAATTCTTTTTCGCGTGAGATGACGAGACGACAAGCTGCTCTTTGATTCGTGTTTCATTTTATTCAACAGAACATTTCTTTGCTTCAGCAGGAATCCATGATGCGCCTGGCGGAGCTGAACCTCATGCCGCTGTATCCCATGTCCCTGAAGCTCCTGTACTCGCCGGGCCTCAGGTACATCATCCTGCCTCTGTAGTGGGGCTGCTCGTACATCAGCCAGTGGCCGTCCATCACGTTGCAGGACTGGCAGTCGGACATGCGGTAGCGGTCCATGATGTTGTCGCAGTCGTCCATCAGCTCGTGCATCTGACCCTGGAAGTTCTCCCTCTCGTAGATCCTCATCCTGTACGAACCTCGGTGCTGTGGACCGAAGCAGGAGAGGACTGAAGTGTAATGCTGCTGCTGCCTCTCAAAGAAAACATCTCCCAAGTTTCATATCTTAGTCAGACTTTAAAAGGCACACAGATGAAGTAACGTTCATCCTTTCATACCTGAGGGATTAAGCGGCATGATCGGATGGAGTCACTCATTCCCAGAGACATGTAGTCGGAGTACTCGCCCCTTCTTAGGAAAAACTGGTTACCCATGTAGTTGGGACGCTCGTAGACCATGAAGCAGCCGCTCTCCACCCTGCAGGAGCTACACCTGCTCAGGTAGGAGGTCATGTCGGCGCAGTCGCTCATGCACTCATAGGAGCGACCCTGGAAGTTCCTGTCCTCGTAGAAGATGATCTGAAACACAAAGAAGGAGCTCTCAGTTCGTTTAGAGTTCTTCCCAAAGTGAAAGCAGATTGTTTTCACGTCTACATACCTTGCCCATGACTGATGTGTCTGTGTTTGTGGGAATCTGTCCAACGACCTGTGGCTGCCAGGCGGCTTTTATACTTTATACGCGCTGTAACAGGGTTTTGTTATTCAAATTACCAGGAAGCTGATGAATAAGCAGCTCTGCTATGGCTGTTAATTTCATCTGTGCCATCATGATCCAGAACAAAAGGAAGGGGAAATGGGTGGAAGACACAAGGCAGGACAGGAGGGAGAAGAACTGGGCTGCAGGTTTTAGTATTTATGTCTCTAATTTGAAAGCCACCAGAGTACGCTGACAACAACTGTTAAATATGTCCAACACTGCCTTCTTCTGAGTTTTGTCAGTGGATGATGATGGTGACTATCACAGCCTCAGTTCCCATTAGGAGACAGTTAAAGGCTGTGTGTTAAATTAGTCATAATATCCTAAACATAACATACGTTTAAACTCACTGACCTTTCACCAGACTAGGAGAAATGAGCCACTGCATGTCCCACTGTAGTTCTCATTCATTTCATCTTGGTGTTAAATAAAACCTTTAGTGCTCACACTTAAACTGGAAATAGCAAATCTTCACACACACACACACATATATATATAAATATACGAAAACAAGCGTCAAAGCCAAAACTGAAGCCAACATTGAAGTGCCAATAACTGCAGTTTCAATAATGTCCCTCAGAGACTCCAAAAGTGAGTCAATCCTCATTGACCTCCAGGTTTAAATGATGTTAAATTAGGTGACAAATTTCTCTTATTACCACGTTTAATAAGTAGATTAGGGGAGATATAGGCACTGATATGGTTTATGTGTTGAACTGTACGACTAGAGAGACTAACATCCACTAGAGGCTACAACAGTGAGCCAATAGACCCCCATAGACCTCCATGTTAAATAAACATGTTTCCAGTCTGGTTCAATAAACAGTTTTGGTCTCTACAGCTAATGTCTACATTCATAACAACTGTAAAGGCAAAGCTAAGATGGCGATGGATGGAGACGCCACACTCAGCTTCAAAATGTCTCTTTAGGAAACACATGGTTCCTTCATCCTTCTTTATATACAATCAACGTTCTGCATGGAAAACAAAAAGTTAAATTTAAAGAATTAGATATTTTTTTAGTTGTTCTTTGTAATAATCAAGTCATGAGTTTAATCCTCAGTAATGTGAAATTACATTCAAAGAAGAATGAAAAAGTGAAAGATCAAGTAAAATCCACATGTGTTATGCAAATGCATGGATGCACTGCTGGAAAGAACAAGAGGCTTTGGTATTAAAGATGAGATTTAAGTGTCAAGGTTTAATGTAGCCAAGGATTGTCCAAGAGTAAAGGACCGTCCCATAGTGTGGCAATAATCTACCAAATGATTTCTGAAGTAATCCGTTAACAGCGCAGAACCCAATGGAACCAATCGGGATTTAATTAAACATGTGACATTTGGCTCTTCTTTGATCCGAGACCATCACATGGAGACAAAGAGAAATCAAACTTGACCAAACCATTTTGCTGATATGCAAATGGAGCTAATTTAGATGACAGTGGTTCTACCTCGTCTGCACATTCTGCTTTTAGATTTAAACCTTTTTAGAGACAGCTGCAGCTAGATGGAGGAAGGTAAGGAGCAGGTACTGTGCGTTCTGTTTGAAGCTAAGAACCGCCAACATGCTAACGCTGTACTTAATGCGTCTGACTTGTTTCCGTTTCCTCTGGGCCAGATTGTGTTCTTCAAAGACAAGAACTTCCAAGGCTGAAGCCACGAGTGCAGCACTGACAGTCCTGACCTGAGCTCGTATTTGAGCCGCTGTAACTCCATTAAGGTGGAGAGTGACTGCTGGGTGCTGTACGAGCGCCGCAGCTACACCGGGTACCAGTACGTCCTGAGCCCAGGGGAATACCCCAAACACCAGCACCGGATGGGATTCATCGACAGCATCAGGTCATGGCGCTCTATCAGAAATGTAAGCTCAGTCACCTGTAGATGTTTCACGTGCATCATATCATTAGTACTGATTCCTTTATGAACCAGGTTCAGTGGCTTCACGGCGCCAAACTGCAGTTTAGATAAAACATAAAAAGTCCGATTTTGGGTTAATTTTGTGCAGGACAGGTTCCGGCTGCAGCCAAATACCAGAGAGTGCATCAACCAGGCGGTAATCAGTCAAAGGCAACAGACACAAAGGAGAGATAAAGGGCTCATGATCTGGCAGCAGAGCTTTTTGCCGGTGGCCATCAATTACTGAAGGAAACTAGGACAACAGCCAAGAAGCCCATTTGTAGATGTGATCTAAAAGTAAACGAAGAAAACAGAAAGTAGGTCAAGTGATTCAGCGCTGATACAGTTTCAGGACACTTAATCCTCTGATGTGACTCTTTCAAAGGTGTATGGAAGGTCCTGGAAGATCAGGTTCTACGACAAGCAGGACTTTGGAGGTCAGGCGGTGGAGTGCGTTGAGGATTGTCAAGTTAAGGGAGTTCCACTCCTGCGTGGTGATGGACGGCACGTGCGTCCTCTACGATCAGCCTGAGTACCACGGGCACCAGTACCTCCTGGAACGTGGCGAGTACCCAAACTACACCGTCTGCGGCGCCAGTTCTCCAACCATGGGATCCTTCCGCATGGTCAAAGAGTTCTAGGATGGCAAATAAAGTTCCAGACTTTATGAAGCAAAGAAGGTGATCAGCTGATCATTATGACTCGTGGCATTTAAAAGTTTATCTTGTGACACTTCTTCGAGGACACAGTGGAGTCAGACTTGACCAAACCAGTCTACTAATATGAGGACAGTGACTTTCCATCATGTCCAAACCCAAAGTTCTGAAATCTTGACTCAACCAAAGTCAGTTTACACCAAAGTTTCGTAAACCCCTCGATGGGTTCTGGAGGATCTTCCCCCTCTGAACCCCTGCCCTCCCCATCACCACCCTAACCCTGTCATTATTAAAGGCTCCTCTTACTGTAACAGTTCTGTCTCTGTTGTTCCTCATACCCGACTCCTCGTTAGTCTTTCATCTACTCCTTGTGGAGCCTCATTAGTGTTTGACTTCTCATGACACACTCAGTATTTTAAGGTTTATTTGGAATTAAACGAAGCAACAACAGGTAATGAGGTTAAATATTTTGGAGCTTAGACTCTGATGAGAAGCAGCATCTTAGTCCCAGATCACTTCACTTTGGACACCCTGGACAACTAGGACTGCAGGACAGAAACCAATGAATTCAAAGAACAAGGACTAATTGTCTAAGAGGACAAGATTATTGGACAACTAGGGATGAATGTGTCTCTGTAGATCCTGACTGGCACATATGTCCATGATCAGGATCATCATTAAATGTTATTAAAGAGGAATGTGTTTCATCGGAACGACGGAAAACGACCTAGTTACAAAGTTTACAATATTAAGAAACAGTAAATATCATAAATAAAACAGTAAAATAAACAATATTAGATATTTATTTGCTTCTTATATATAATTTGACATGTTTGCAAAGACGGGCATCACATTGGTGGTCAGCCCTGAAGGTTCCAGGTTTGAATCCAGGCTGACCCTGGATGGACTGGAGACCTGTCCAGGGTGGACCCCGCCTCTCGTCCAATGACAGCTGGGATAGACTCCAGAATGAATGGCCCATGAACGTCTGGACAAACTCTAATGTCTGTCCATCTTATAGTTTTTCAGATATTTTGGTGTGGACCGTGGTGGAGGACCAACAGACCAACAGTCCAACCAAACAGAAAATCCTTTCTTTAGCTTACGTCCTGCTTTAGAGGTCACGACCATAAAGGTTAGAAACGTAGACGTCAAACGTGACATTTAATCTTTACTACTTTCAGAATAGAGACACTAACATCGTTTTTAGGGATAAAGTCGTATCATGCATGTTTCTGAATGAATGAATGTTTGCAAAGACACTCTGGACACAAACACTCCTTGTAGAGGTGATTTTATTTTGTATTTGTCATCTAAACGCCACACAGTTCTCACAGTGAACAGATTATTGAGCGATGCATCAGTTCATAGACAACGAACCTGCAGAAATACTCTACAAACCAGGTCAGCCATGTGTCATTGTCTAAAACAGAAGCAAACTTCATAGAGGAAGTAGATTAAGACGTTTTCAGACGGTCATGGTAATTAGCATGACGCTGCTAACAGAGCTAAGCACAAATTAACTGAAAAGCTGTTCCAAACAATAGAAATGATGTCATATGTTTCATGGCGTTCAGGTTCAGTAAATGCTATAAAAATACAAACTGCAGTGAACATGCTCGGAGCTTCTGGTTTATATAAAGACGAGTCACATGTGCTGCAGAGATTCAGACCCGTTTGGACGGAGCTGGTTTCGATTCTTGGCACTGCTAAACAACCATTGTGCGTAAAAAAGCGATTCAGTGAGCAAGAACAATGGGCAGACTCTAGACGAATATTTGAATTGTAATAACTGTTAGATGCTCTGCTAACTATGCATTTGGCCGTATTGTCTCTGCCTCGTATAAAGAGTAGTGCGCAGGTTACCGGCTGTTGTGTTTGAAGCTCTACAGATGGAGATGGAGAAGGTTAGGATTCACTGCAGGAGCTGAGTCTTCTCTAAAGAAACAGATGAAAGTTAATAAAGTTCATGTTTCTGTTGTTTCCAGATTGTGTTTTACGAGGACCGGGACTTCAAAGGAAAGTCCTACGACTGCAAAGGAGACTCGGTGGACCTGCAAAGCTTCATCCGCCGGTGCAACTCGGTCAAAGTAGAAGGCGGCTGGTGGGTCCTGTTTGAGCGCAACAACTTCACGGGCTACCAGTATGTGATCGGCCCGGGGGAGTACAACGACTACGGCCGCTGGATGGGCTTCAATGACTGCGTCCGGTCCTGCAGGATCATCAAGAACGTAAGTCTTCATCACAAAGGACCAATAAAAATCAACGTTTTCTCAAACTCAACACGTTTATTCTCCGTCAGGCCAAAGGCCCGCACAAGCTGAAGCTGTTCGACCGGCCCAACTTCGACGGCCAGTCTCTGGAGCTGACGGAAAACATGAAGTCCGTGCCGGAGAAATGGCTCCGACAAGAAGTCCAGTCCTGCAAGGTCCTGGACGGGTCCTGGGTTTTCTTTGAACATCCCAACTTCAGCGGTCGCCAGTACCTCCTGGAGAAAGGGGAGTACCGCCACCATTCTGAGTGGGGGGCTGCGAGAGCCACCGTGGGCTCCATCAGAAGAATCATGCAGCTGTGAAATGTAGAGCATCGCAATAAAATACTTTAATTCTGACACTTGTTTGTTGAGTTTAATTCTTTTCATGAGATAAAATGACTATATACGGGTACCTGGATAAATCAGCTGAGAACGGACAGCTCATGTGCTACACACTGTGAGCTACAGGTATGTATAGCCTGTATAAAAACATGCAGCACCTCAGCACCATCAGTAGCATTTAATCCACAGCTTAGTGTTGTTAGATGAGATAGTGTAGCAGCTAAATGTGTTGATGTCCAGCCTCCTTCTCTCTGGTACCACAGGACGTTTGGTCAAGTTGACTGCTCCTCTGCTAGCGTTAGCGTTAGCCTTTTCAGATGCATTGCACTAGTACTTCAGTTGTATTTCAGGACTGACATGTCACAGTAGTATAGGCTTCATCTTTAGTGAAGTATTTCCACATACTTCCATGCGTCCATGTTTTTATTTACTTATTGACTTGATAATTAAAGTGCCAGGCACCTGTGGGCCTCGAGGCCTACTTCCTGTTTAGGTTGGCTATAGGATCTGAGGAGGGGCTTGTTTTCTTTGTGTTTCAGAGCTGGTGAAGGAACAGAGCCTCTTATTCTTCAGGAGCGTGTATGACCTGGTTTTGCCCGTGTCTCAGGTGGGATAAAGTAAGCAGGGGTATTTCCTCCAGGATGACCTTTTGCTTTTGCATTCAGTGGTGATCCGGTTGTGCAAATTGTTCTGCCACCAGAGTTTAGGACATCACTTATTCAAGCAGCTCATGATGATGTTGCAGAATTTATGGGTGGAAATAAAATCCATCATCGTGTGCTTCAGGATTGTTTCTGGTCACGTTTAAAGTGTGATATCTCTGGAAACATTAAGACAGATGTCAGGGAACACGCGATGTTCCTTCAAACCACAATCCAGAAAGGAGCGAGAGATTGACGCTGCCTGCCCCAGTATACATAGGTGGGCGCTCACAGGTGTCTGTAATAAGGGAAAACAAGCCCCTCCCCAGATCCCAGTAGCCAACATAAACAGGAAATAGACCTTGAGACCCACAGGATGTCACAATATTCTGCACATATTAGAGTGAAGCTGTTACGGAACCTGGTTGTTCTGCTCTGGATGAGCTAAATGAAATGTGACCTATACCCAGAGTGAGTGATGAACCACGTCCAGATGCAGAATCATTCATAGCAGAACGTGGAGGACGGACGTCTGAATTCACCGTCCCCTCGATCCCAGACCCCGTTAAAGCCACAGCGCCTCTAATTGGATCGATAAACTTGTTTCTGGAATTGACGGATCAAAAGGTCGACCTCTGTGAGTAAACAGAGCGTAGAGCCGATCGTGCAGATATAACCGCTGAGGCAATTAAAATGACAATGATGCCTGTGGCAGCGTGTTGGAGTGTGCTCACATGCTCTGGATATATAAATCTGCACAGGGGCTGAAGGGTTTTATGTATGCAAAAGAAACAGTGATCAAACGTTGGTGTGAGGCCCAAACATGGACCGCGTGGGAAAGGTAGGTCAGCGTAGGAGGTCAACACTCCAGCCACGTCACAGAGCTGCAGGTTTTATGTTTTAGGATTAACCAGGTATTAGTCTCCACTCAAAGTCATCTTCCCACAGATTGTGTTTTACGAAGACAGAAACTTCCAAGGTCGCTTTTATGAGTGCAACAGCGACTGTCCCGAGCTGCAACTCCGTCCGGGTGGAGAGCGGCGCCTGGGTCCTGTACGAGAGGCCCAACTACCTGGGCTACCAGTACGTCGTGACCAGGGGGGAGTACCCGGACTACCAGCGCTGGATGGGCTACAACGACAGCGTCCGCTCGTGTCGCATCGTACAAAACGTGAGTCCAGTCACGGAGAGAATGAAGAGAGAAAGTCTGATGTACTTACTGTGGCGTTACTGTGGCGTCAGTAGATCTGCACTTTGATACATTTTCACCAATAACATTTAAAATTGAATCAGTGATTTAAATCCTGGACAATGCAGTCTTAACATATATCAATTAAAGTAAATCATATTAAAGCATAAAGTCCAGCCTGGTTTGAATGTTGCTATGCTCAAAAAATATCTTTTATTAAAATTTTATTTACATTTTGAAATTGTTTAGTTTAATAATTCAAATAGTCCTGTTTCCAAGATGCATTACAGAAGCAGAGTTTAAAAGCTTGACAGATCTGAAACAGAAAGCTCTGCAGATTAGAAACATGCAACTCTGCAGATTAGAAACATGTAGCTCTGTAGATTAGAAACGTGTAGTTGCACAGATCAGAAACATGCAATATGCAACAAGACATTCACAGAAAGGGAAATGGGAATATGTATATTTAAATAAACCAAGCTAACGTTTATTTAAAGGACAGCTCCTGTGTGCTCCAGCTGTTCCTTTGTAAACGCAGGGAGCCACATTACAGTATATAGTTGACGTATGAATGTGATTCTGAGTCGGACCGTAGCCTTCTGCGCTGGTGTTTGTGCTGCAGACCTCTGGTCCGTTCAGGCTTCGTGTTTACGAGCGTCCCAACTTCAGCGGTCAGATGTTAGAGTTCATGGAAGACGTGACCAACCTTCCCGAGCGCTGGAGCCTCCGTGAGGTTCAGTCCGCTCACGTTCAGGACGCCGCCTGGGTCTTCTACGAGCTTCCCTACTACCGCGGACACCAGTATCTGCTGGAGAGAGGAGAGTACCGACGCTTCACCGAGTGGACCGCCACGAACCCCAGCGTGGGCTCCTTCCGCCGCATCCACGACTTTTGAACTTCAGTCTCTAATAAAAATAAAACTAATAAAAAGGGACTGTGCTGAAGGCGTTTCCTCGTGGTCTGGATTCTGTTTCTACCAAACAGTGATCAGCAGCAGATTTTAGAACGGGTGCAGCTTTGTGCTTTGATCCAGATGGAAATTTCACATGCTAAAAGCTAGCCTTGGTTAGCATCTGCAGTAAGCATGCTGTTTAACGCGTAGTTGTTCACATGTGACTACGAGCAGCTTCCAAATCTATGATCAGATCAATGAAATGTAAACTCTTCTATGCCTCACCACATTAAGTCCCGCCCCCAAACGATCTGATTGGACCAGCTGATCTTTGCTGGAGAAGAATCAGATCCTCAACGGAGAGACTCCAGAACAACTTTCCACCGCAAACGATTTGTAGTCGAGGAAGTTGGTCCGGCTTCCAGGTTATAATTTACAGTATTATGAGTTATTTTTATGTACACTTGCAGTTACCAGTTCTCTCCACAGGAGGCCGCCAGATACAAGAGAGAGCATCAAAGCCATGAGATGAAAGCTGCTGCTCATCTGACCACGGTGGAGTTTAATTAGTTTAAATAGATGCTGTTTGAGAAAAGAGATGTTTAGATGAAGTCACTTACAACATAATCTGAACATCTGTCCCCAAAATGTGTCACACCTTGAGTCTCTGGACATTAAAAGGTCTTGAGAGTAGCACTGATAATAAAACTAGTTCATCAGCTTCATCCAGAGACGAACAGTCACCAGGGAACATTGACATCTTGAGCTGCAGGCTCGGCTGTGTCTGTTTCCCTCTGCTGTGTCGGGACGTCGGTGCAGACGGGATGGGGAGAGGGATGGGTTGGGGGGGGGGGGGGGGGGGGGGGTTCGGCCGTGCTCACCTAAACCTGCAGACAAAGACGAGCAGCTGATGACTAAGTGGGATTTGCCAGGAAGAGCGTGGAGCATGCCAGCTGCTGTTAGTGCTGACGCTCAGCTCGCTGGAACAACGCCGTGACCCCCCGACAGCACAAAGAGAGTCCAGCCAGCCAGCACGTTCTCTGAGGTTATTCACCTCCAAAGCCTCTGTTTACATCAAACCCCCCCCCCACCAGAGAGAGAGAGAGAGAGAGAGAGAGAGAGAGAGAGAGAGAGAGAGAGAGGGTCAGGTCTACAGATCAACAGCTGAGCTCCCTCTGGTGGATGTGGATCAGAACAGCAGGACGTTTAAAACAAGCCTGCAGCAAACAGTGAGTCTTTATCCTCTGTTAGTGGTGGAGGACCCCCCCCCCGATATAGATCTCAAAATTAATCACATTGGTTTATGCATCTTAAAGGGGAACTATTGTTTTTATAACCTATTTCTAGAATAAAATACAATCATTTACTCACCCATATAACATTTGTATCATTTGCACTTGTTGAGTAGATATTTAGATTTGTAAACGCTGCCACCAAACTCGTTCATTTCACAAATATTTTGTTTTCATAGAGTTATGTGTTATGATGTCTTCTGACCTGGCGTCTCGGTGCCCCATTCACTCCCATTATATGGATATACGCTGATCTAAATATCTCAAATGACACAAATGTTATATGGGTGAGTAAATGCTTGTATTTTATTCTAGAAATAATAAAAAAGGTTCCCTTTTAAGATGCATAAACCAATTTGAGAATATTTTTTAAAAAGTGGCTGCGTCTCGGTGCCCCATTCACTCCCATTATATGGATATACACTGATCTAAATATCACCTGAATGACTCCAAATGACACAAAAATTATATTGGTGAGTAAACAATGGTATTTTATGCTGGAAATAAGTTCCATGTTATAAAAAAAACAGTAGTTCCTCTTTAATATGTCCTGCATTTTTATTATATGTACGATATATATGTCGATTATACATATTTACATTTAGCGCATTATATTTATATCTGTATATATACACTACCTAAAGTCACCACCTGGATTTAACTAATCAAACAGGTAGGAGCCTCCTATTGGATAATTACTGCATTGGTGATTATCTCTCAGTTATTTAAGGCCAACTGATGCAATGAGTAGCTTCTCATTTCTTCAACAACCATGTCTAAAGACACCTGATCCTGTGGTCGTCTGTTTGAGAAGAGTCAAATCATTGGCATCAAGCAGAGAAAACATCTAAGAAAACTGGGTTAAGAACTGTCCAACACATTATCAAGTTCATCTCAGTTTCGCTGCAGGTCAGTAAACATCATGAAGCTGCTCGTATCTGCAGACACGTCTCTGACCATGTGATACATTTGCTTTCAGCCTCTCGTCACCCTCGGGCCGTCTGAGGAGACCCTCCGCTGGGAGGTCGTGTCTCTGCGATGTGGATCTCTGCCCGCGACACCTCCCATCGGCCGATGTCCTCGCAGCCTCCTCCACACACCTGCCACTCAAATGAACACATGCTCCCGGGTTCACACCTCTCCAGCCGACACCTGGCACCCATGCAGAGCTGCAGGGACATTTCATTTGGAGCTGTGCAGGAGAAGGATTATTTTCTGGTTTAATCAGCGTTAGAGGACGGAGATAATTAATCAACAGACGTTAGAAACATGAAAACCTGCAGACGGTCACCAGAAACATAAAATACTTCATGTGTTTAAGGAACAATAAGAGACTCTGTCAGCTCAGGTCACCTTCATCTCTGATTGGTCTCCACCTGTGCAGTCTGGTCATTGGTTCATTCAAATCTCAGACCGACCAATCACAGTCCAGGGTCCTAATGACAAGGAGCTACGTTCAGGCTTCAGCTCTTTGTTTGTTTTCCTGCAGGAACATTTTAAAAACCAAGGAAAGGCTGGAGGTAGCAGAGGACAGGTGAGGTACACCTTCACCTTTAGATCCGTGCAGTCAGAAAAACATAATCGTGTTTAGTTTTCTTTGCTCGCTGATTCATTCATGAAGAGAAAAGTTAGAATTAATCTAGGAGAAGACAAGGAAGACAAGGACAGACTTTAGGAAGACACAGGAGACCAACTCTAGGAGAAGACAAGGAAGACAAGGACAGACTTTAGGAAGACACAGGAGACCAACTCTAGGAGAAGACAAGGAAGACAAGGACAGACTTTAGGAAGACACAGGAGACCAACTCTAGGAGAAGACAAGGAAGACAAGGACAGACTTTAGGAAGACACAGGAGACCAACTCTAGGAGAAGACAAGGACAGACTTTAGGAAGACACAGGAGACCAACTCTAGGAGAAGACAAGGAAGACAAGGACAGACTTTAGGAAGACACAGGAGACCAACTCTAGGAGAAGACAAGGAAGACAAGGACAGACTTTAGGAAGACACAGGAGACCAACTCTAGGAGATGACAAGGAAGACAAGGACAGACTTTAGGAAGACACAGGAGACCAACACTAGGAGAAGACAAGGAAGACAAGGACAGACTTTAGGAAGACACAGGAGACCAACTCTAGGAGATGACAAGGAAGACAAGGACAGACTTTAGGAAGACACAGGAGACCAACACTAGGACGTTTAGGACCAGATCAGGACGTCTCTATTTTGAAAGCGGCTGATTTTCATTTCCTGATCAGTCTTTTGTTTTTTATCATCTTTTTAGTTCAAATCTAATCTGAATAATTTGCAGATTGATTAAATTAATGATATTTAAACATTTATTTTGTGTATTTTTAGTCTCTCCTAATAAACTTCATAAACGTCCTCGATAAAAGACTCGTGTGAGACCAGGATCAACCAGCAGGTGGCAGCCTTCCACACTCAGACGCTTCATATCTGGGTTAAAGCTTCATTTCCACAAGACAAAAACAAGCTGATTGATGTGAACCATTAAAGGAGCAGCGCCGCCTTAAAAGCAGACGCTCTTAATTCCTGCACATCACTTAGTTAAAGGCAGAGTTTAAACCAACTCCTCTGCAGATTAGGATTATCTTTCATTAATATTCAGGAGTGAATCCGGATCTTTGTCGTCCCTCTTCGTCTCTGTGCACACACTCTCTCACACACACACACACACACACACACACACACACACACACACACACACACCTCAGCGCTGAAGGTTTAACAGAGTCTGATGTGACGTCAAGCCGGGGAGAAGGAAAAAGAAGCAGCATTGCCATGGAAACGCTTCTCCCTGTGTTTCTCTGTGATCTCTGATCCATCCTGGATCCCAGAGCTGCTGCTGCACAGACATGCAGAGCGAGCAGAGAGTCTTTAAAGTGTTTGGACAGCGGCTCAGTCGCTGACTTCATGTTTATCTTCGCCGTCAGGCTCCGACATAAATAGCTTTTATTGCCCGTTTGAAATGGAACCGTCCTATTTTAAGACGCCGGGATCCACAAACAAAAACTTCTTTTAAAGCTACAGGAAGCTACATGTTGTAATCTAATAGATCTAATAGATGCCTGCAAAGCTAAACTCTAGATAAGAGCTGTGACTGAAGAGAAACAGGCCTGACACTGACAAACTGACACTGACTCCTGTTAGAGGCCTAGCTAGTGCCGGTCATGTGCTATTAGCTCAAAGCTACATGCTACTGGGACGGGTTTAAAGTGTGACTAACAGGTTGGTCGTCTCATTAGCTGTGAAAACGACAAAATAAAAGCACTCAGTTCAAATATTTCTTCCTAAATGGTTAGAAAACATGATCCAACGTTAAGCCACGCCCCCAAACAATCAGTTCCTCAACAGAGAGACTCCAGAACAACCGTTTACTCTAGGCTGGGGGAAGCTAGGCTAACGTTCAGGCAGCTAACAAAACTCAACCACGAAAACCACAAATGAACCTTTTCACTCTCAGGGTTTTTCATTTAATTCGGTGTAATTTTGTTTTTAAAAGATTCAAAGATGGAGCTAAAGCAGCTGTTCCCAGTCTTTATGCTAAGCTAAGCTACCCGGCTTCTGGGTGCAATTAATATATTGTGTTTTTTTATAGATGTCCAGCCCAAGGAGTTGTTTAAAGACTGCGCCTCTACTTTAACCTGCTGTAGATGTTAGCATGTCAGGCTAATTAGCATGCTAACCCAAGTCTTAGCGAAGCCTTATCCAAACAGGAAGTGTTGTCATCACTGTCTTTGACCTTCACATCATCAAAAGTCTGCGTCGTTATTTTTATATTTACGTGTTTGTATCGTAGCTGTTCACGTCAGAACCTGCTGATCAGAGGCATCGATACGACATGAACACCAGCGCTGAGCCTTAAAGCTCTCTGCTCTGGTCGTCGTCCACTGTGGAGAAGCTGCTCCTTTATATTTTTGGATCTGGTTGTTAAAACCTCATCTGGCTCAAACTCACGGTTTAAACCTCCAGAGGTTCCTCCGTCGTTTCCAGACCGTGGTGCACATGATGTCCTCTGCTGTCACATGGTTTGTTGTTGTGTCTGGACCTTTATGAAAAAACTGGACCCAGATGTTTTTATACACAGCTGTTAAAAGACGTCTGTCCATTCACCTGGTCTTAATGTCCCTGTGTCTCCACATGCGTCCCCAGCCAGCTCTGTAGATGTGATCTCAGTGTGTGTGTCTGTAAATGAGCAGCATTGCCATCATGTGGTCAGTAGAATATTAATGGATCTCTACCTACCACTGGATCAGAACCATCAACAGCTGCTTGGTGACTTGGAGACATGATCCACATTTAGGAACCAGGACTCATTGTGTGTTCACACTACCAAAGGAAGGAGGTCACATGTATCCCAGACCACCTCCACATGTGGACTGACACCAGATCAGCGTTCACACCTGGACCACATGTTAATAAATGTTTAAGTTAATTATTATTATTATTTATTTGTACTGAGGCGTATTTACTGCTCTAATCTTTGTGTTTCTACATCAGACTCTCTGCAGCACCACCCCCTCTGTCTCTCCTTGTCCATTTTTAACTACTGCAGCTTTAAAGACGTCCAGCATAAATAACACCAGCTCCACCAAGGACACGACCTCCGTGTCCCCGGTGAGCTCCGACCATCAAAACCCAAACATGGCGCTGGCCACATGGGGTCTGTTATGTCACGGTGGCATTTTCACATTGTTTAATTTAAGCGTTAAAGGGGGCGTCAGTCTTACGCAATGCCCACACTCAGCAGACTGTTGTGGCAACACGGGCAGGAAACAGTGGCAGGCTTCTATCAGCTGCTGCTCACGTCCCGTCCTGCACTACTACAGCTGGAGTTCAGCGCCTGGTCAGCTCATGTATATGTAAAACCTGATCCACATGGTTCATTTAACATGCTGCCGTGTTGCTGGGTGACATCCTGCAAAGCACAAATAAATAAAACAAACAACAATAAACAAGCAGATTAATGTCAGAGTGAAGCCTGCGTCAGTTTCTCAGGCCGAGCTGCTGGTGTGAAGCAAACAGAAGGTGTTTTACTGCCGTCCTGCTCGTCTCTTCATTACAATGCAGCACCAGCCTGCAGCTGCACGCCGAGCAGAGCGGAGGGAGGAATGATGAAACCAGAGCTAAAATAGCTGCCTCCCAGGATCCCCCTCACACAGCACTGTAAACACTCAGAGAGCAGCAGCAGCAGCAGCAGCTCCATCAGGACAGGGACTGGACACGCTGCAGTCCTCGTCTCCATACGTCCATAAAGCAGTGTTTGCTTTGGCAGCCACGCCTCATGGAGCTGCTGTTACAGCTAAAGCCATCTGTGGGGAACGTTTGTCTCCTCGCAGCTCTGCAGCACAAAGACTGGGCCACCAACAATAATCTGCATTATGTAAGAGACAACAAGGACAGATGGACCTGCTGTGGTTCCTTCAGCATGTTCTAGTTCCTAAAGAACGGAGAACGTTAAGGTTTAGAGACGAGCATCAGAGGAACATTTCTGATTAACTTCATGAGACGTCACAGCAAGAAGGTTCTAGGTTCTAATCCATCAACTGGTTCCTTTCTGTGTGTAGTCTGCATGTTCTTCCTTCCTTCCTTCCTTCCTTCCATCTCTGTGGAGACACATCTAGATTAAGACCAGGTGGAGACACAGGGACATAGAGATGGACAGATGAGACCAGATGTTAACGTCTGGTCTGACATTCATTCATTTAAGGTCTTTTTATTTGATTCTCTATTAATTTAGATGATTTTACTTAAAACTAAAGCTGTCATTGGTTCCAGAGGTGTGTGGCGTCTCCTCCGTCTCCTCTGTCTCCTCTGTCTCCTCCATGTCCTCCCTCTAGTTTCTCAGCTATTCTCTGTCGTCAGACTTTTTAAATCGTCCACCAGTCTCCTCGTCTCTCGCCTGTTTCACGTCCGTTAGCGGCGTGACGGTTCTGATCCTTCTGACCCGTGACCTTGGCGTGTCCTAACCCCCGGGCCGCCGGGTCCCTGTCCAAACGGAGGACGACCATGGGACCGAGGCCAGGACAATCCTCAGGAAATGAGCTCTGAACCCGGAGACCCGGACGCTGCTTCCGGTTCCGTTGTATATTGTGGAAAATGATCTTTCAGTTGGGATCTCTTTGAAGGGAAATCGTCATGGAGACCAAACAGCAAAACAAGCTCATGGTGGAATGAGAGGTTCCCAAAGCGAGGTCTATAGATAGCTGGAGCAGGATCTGGATCAACTGGTATGTTTCCTTCCTTCAACCTTTCATCTCAGCCCTCTGGTTCCCTGGTGTTTTTACGTAACTGCAGCTCCTCTCAAACGTCACAAGGTCTCTGCTACACGGACGCTACCGCGTCTATTTTGGAAATATAAACTTGAGTTTTGCTCCAAAGCGGCGGCGTGTCGTGGTTTGTTTAGAGAGGCCGACTGCGTCACAGTAACTGAGATCCCAGAGAGAAGAGTCAGAGCCCATGAGGCCGATAAACGTCCGACCCTGAGGAGACGCAGCGTGTCCTCCATACGAGCCGTGAGCGTTTCCATGTGGTTGGGCCGTGAGCCTCTGACGCTTTAAAACGTCGAGGATTCTCCACGTCTTGGTTTAATGACACCGGTTGATAAGAATACTTCTCCGGCTCTCATTCTTGCTCGCTCTAACTCGGGTGACGCCGTCGCTCTCCGGCTGTTCAGCTGCAGGGACGACGAGGCCACGCTCTGACTACTCCACACTGTAAATTATCGCTCCATATTCCACTTTGCAGAAATGAGCTGCTGTGAGTCATGGAGCTATAAAGTGGACGAGTGTCAGGAAATTATACCCCCCACTCTCACCCCCACCCTCACCCCCAAAGACAAATGAGAAATGCTTGCAGCAAACTGTAAAGCACACGGTCAGAGTCCTGATCTGTGCACGGATCATAAAAGGATCCACCAGGAACATTTAATCAGACGCTCATTG